>CM061559.1:190787273-191387273 GCA_030864225.1 Capsicum baccatum var. pendulum | reverse complement strand
GTTTAAAATAGTTATCGATGAAATGTTGATATCTACCTGGTGCATTTTTATATCCAAAGGGTAATACATTCCACTTACAAAATCCTTGTGGTACCGTAAATGCGGTTAATTCTTTAGATTCTTCGTCTAACTTTAGATGGTAAAATCCTGATTTACAATCAAATTTTCTAAAATAATTATATCCTTGTATTTGTCTTATTTTTAATATCTTATTTGGTATTGGATAATTATATGTTATAGTTTTTGCATTTAAATTTCTATAATCAATAACCATCCTACTTTTTCCTCTTTTTTGTTCACTATGTTTATTTACTATAAATGTTGGACTATTATGTTTACTATTACTTTTTTGTATATATTGTTTTTTCTAATAATTCATCTATATGCATTTTAAGTTCTTTTAAATCGTCAAAATTATAGGTTAATGGTTTTTGGGTTATTATGCTATTCTTATCTATTAATTCAATTTTTATGGTAGTTTTATGTTTTTCCTATCCTTTTAATGGATCTTCACTATATAATTGTTCTAATTTTTTTTAACTATTTCTATCTTATTTATTGAAAATATAGTTATTTCTGTTTTATTTATTGAAAATACTACTAATTCTATTGTATCTTCAGTGGTTTTTATAGTTTCTAACTTTTGTGTAATTTTTTCACTTCCTTTTATCCAATCAGTTTTCTTTCTTATTTTATTATTAACTCTTTTTGCTCTTACTTTTTGTTTACATGGTGTTGTGAACCACCAATCGTTTTTAGTTATTACATGTAGGTATAGTTTATCTAAAAATGGCATTCCTAAAAGTATATCTTTTGATGTTAATTTATAATTATAAATTTCTTCAATTGCCAATATCTTATCCCATATTTGTGCTTTTACATTCCTAGCTTTATAAGTAATTAAGCTTCCTTCATTATTAAATCCTTTAACTACTATTGGTATTTTTAATTTATTCCATTTACTTCCTGTTAAGCAATTATATTTACATAAATTAGCTTCTGCTCCTGTATCTATCATAGGCGTATAGTATTTACTGTAATATTCTTCCACTATTATCTTCATTAATACGTATATTTTCATTTTATGTTAAGGCTCTTTTTAAGAATAATCTTTCCCTATTATATGTTATGGCTAATTGTGTATGTTCTATATTATATGGTTTTACTTGTTCTAACCATTTTATTCCTAATATTATATCTGCTTTTTGCATTTCTTCTTTTACCTCAAATTCTATTTTTATTTTTCTAACTCCTATTATTATTTCTTTTTCTGCTATATCTTTACTATTTATTAAACTTCTCGGTAGATCTGGGCATATATCATTATCAGTTTTTATTTCTTCATATTTTATTAGACATTTTGCTATATAATTTTCTTCTTGTCTTGTGTTTAATAATATTAAATATTATTTTTCATTTATTTTTCTGTTATGTAATATTGATTTAAATTACTTATTGAATTTGTTTCATAACTTGTTCTTTTTGATGAGCTTGATGACTCTGGTTTTTCATTAGCTATTCTTTTTGTTGTACTTATTCTATAATTTACTATTTCTAAATTTTCTTCCATGTCTATGTCTCTATAGCTATAATCATTATAATCTATTGTTTTTACAACTTGTTCAAATGGGCTATCTATTTGTATTTTGTTAATCTTATTTTTCCTGTTATTGTATGTTTTGTTGTTAATACATATAAATTTTTACATCTTACTGTAAATATTTTACTTCCTGGGGTTAATTCTATTCCTGATATCTTCCAATATAATACTAGTGATTTATCTATATTTCTATCTGTTACTGCACCTGAATAATTTGCACTTATTATAAATTTAAATTTTTGGTATATTAAATTTCCTTTTACGATAGTTATTATGCTTTTTCTATAGGTTTTATAATTCTATCATCTGCTAAATATAATTCTATCGGTGTATCTATTCCTTCTCTAAAACAAGCTTTTATTAATATTTCTGTACCTCCAAGGTGTACATATTTTATTGGATCTCCTTTACTTTTTATATCATTTATTTCTTTATTAATTATTCTTTTTGTTACTAATGATATACTAGCTTTTCCTTTTGCATATCTGCAGTCTATTACATGTTCTTTTTGGCATACTATATAATATTCATCTTTTTTCCTAGTAAAAATATTCTTTATCGTTGGTATTTTAAATATTTTTTCTGCACTTAAATCTAACTCTTTTCCTTTTATTTCATCAAATATATTATTGTCAAATATTATTTTTTGTTCTGTTCCTTAGTCATTTAAATATTCTTCCTTTGTTATTATTTTTATATCTTCTTCAATCATTCGATTTATCTATTTTACTATCTATTTCAGTATCTGTTTCATTTTCTGAAATTTCATATATACTATCTTCACTTTCTAATTCATAGTCTATATAATCTATTTGCATATATTCTATATTTTCTATTTTTATTTAGGATATCTGTTTATTTTTTGGATTTTTAGGTAATTTACAATCTCTAGCTAAATGTCCTAACTTTCCACAATTATAACATGTACATTCTTTTATAGGTTTCTTCTTTCTATATGGTCTTTTATTTTTGTAATTTTTTACATAATATCTTTTTCTTGGTTTCTTATATTTATATTTTGATTTTTTATATTTCTTATATTTCTTATGTCTTTTTCTTTTCTTATAATATCTTTCTTCGCATCCAAATTGGGGTGCTATTTTATTTTTGCAACATGCTAAATTTCTTATTAATGTTTTTTTCATTTTTAATTCTTCTCTATATTTTCACATAAATTTCTATACCATTGTTGTAAAAATTTTATTCTAGCTCCTAACGTATCTACTATTTTTGCTTCTTCCCAACTTTTTATTATCTTTGAACTAAATGGTTCGGGTAATTTATTAAAATATAATTTTCTTATTTCTTTACTTTCTTCTATACTATATGCTCCTTTGTAATAATATTCTTTAAATGCGCAAGTATATTCGTCTATATAACACATATTACATATTGTTAATTTTAACATTAAATTCCTATTTGTATCTTTTTCTTCATCTTGTTCTTCTTCTAATGTTGTCATACTACCAAATTAATCTTTTATAGTTGTTTCATATTTTTTTTAATAATTCTATAGGTGTTAGTTTAGTTGTTGTTGATGATGTTCTTCCATAGGTTTATTAGCTCTTAATACTTTCTTACTATTTTCAGTTAAATTTGAAAACCATAGTTTTACTGATCCTATTAATGTTCTTTCTATATATTCTGGTGCATCTGTTATGTTTATATTATTATCTAATAATTGTTTTGTCATATATCCTATCCATAATTGTATTATTTTTTCTGTATTTATTACACAGTCTAGATCTAAAACGTTATAATTTTTATTAACTATCTGTTTTGGTGTCCATTTGTGATATTCATTATATTTTTTATATTTATTTTTATAATATATAGGTTTTCTTATTTCTGTTGTTTTAGGTATTATATTATCATCTTCTTTTTTATCAAGAGTATTTATTTCTGTACTGGTATTTTCTAAGTTTTCTTCATTCATTATTTCTTGTTTTTCGTTAATTTCTAGATTTTTTATATTTGTTAATATTTCCGTATATGTTTCACTATCTTCTGAATCATAATTATCTGTCTCTTCTACCTCTATATTATTTATTTCTAAGTTTTCTTTAAATTGATTTATCTCGTTTATTAATTTTTGTTCCCTATCTTTTTCTTCTTTTTCTTTTTGTCTTTGTTTATACAAATCTTTTAACATTTGTAGTTCTTTTTCTAATTCAGCAATTCTACTATTTTTAGTTTCTTCTATTTTTCGTATTTTTTTTCATTTATTATAAATTCTTCTTTGTTCATTTTATTGTAAATAGTTCATGTTGGTATATATATTCTAAACTATCTATTTGTGATTCTAATTTTGATATTTCATTTTTTTTAT
Source organism: Capsicum baccatum var. pendulum (assembly GCA_030864225.1). NCBI lineage: Eukaryota > Viridiplantae > Streptophyta > Magnoliopsida > Solanales > Solanaceae > Capsicum > Capsicum baccatum. The sequence continues at coordinate 191,383,344 of CM061559.1, read as the reverse complement.
ATATTTATTGAGTTTTTGCTAACTCCGCCAAATATATTATAATGTAATCTTTCTTTTCTTATTTTTAATTATTTACGTTTTTCAGAGATAAATTGTTTTAATTCTTTGTATTTTTGTTCTTTATTCATTTAAATTATATTTATAATACCTTGGTGGATATCTAAATCTAATTTTATAATAATTAGGTGGTATGTGTCTCATTCTTCTAGATTTTAAATGGATTATTAATTTTGCTTCAATACTAGATATTAATGTAATTAGATAGGCTAATCTTTCTGGATTTTCTTTTGTTTTATTTAGACTTATATATTCTAAATAATTACTAACTAAAGATTCTTTAATTTTTCTAAAAGGTTCTCTATTTTTAAATGGTCTTCTCATAATTAATTTAATAAATATGTAATTTTAACATAACTTCTAACATATCTCACTAACTCTAACATACTTTTTTACATTCTCCCCTAGCTCTATATTTTAAGAGAACTCTCTCTATCCTATGTTAGCTAATCTTAGTTCATGAAAAACAATAATATAATATCTTATATCTTGTTCTGTGAGTTAGGTATATTTTATATCCATATACTTCTATTGATCTTATGTTTTGACTATTGGTCTGGTCTGACCACACAAAATATAGCTACCTACCATTTTGAAATAATTTATCCTGTGTTTGATTTGTAAGCAGAGTAAAGGCCTATTTAGATTAGCCTACTTTAGATATTTTTAAGCCAAAATAGATTTTAAGCGCTTTTATCATATTTGAGTAAATTTATAAAGTGATTATAAATACTTAGTTTTAATCTAAGGTAATAAACTAACAAATGAATTTTGGCTTATAGGTCAACAACCTCAAAGATTTTTAAAGCATACATATTCTTTTTACTTTTAGAATTGTATTTTAGATTATATGCTTAATATGTTTATGTTTAGGAAAAAACTCTTAATGGTAAAATGTAATGTAAGATCTATCGATATAGTTACCATGAGACAGATCTGAGAGGGAAGTACATATACTCTAATGTTTGAAGAACAACACGGACAATAGAATAGTTTGACTATGTTGATGTGTAACTAAACTATTTTGGAAAAACATATCAATCAAGAATTTTGTGCAATTTAGAAATAGGAGCTAGTAGACTTCATATTGTGTGATGATTCTTCATATGTAAGTACTTTTAAGTATCTAAACTACTTTAATCTTAGTGAAATGTAATACCCCAAGTTCTTCAGCTATATATCTGCTAAAAGATAGGCCATTGAATTAGCTTTCTCATGACACCAGTCTCACTATAATCCATTATCGGGGTAAAGTTATGGAGAAGTTTCTAAGCTCTGTCAAACTGCAATGACAACGAATCATTGTCACGACAGTGAGGGACTAAAGATTTTAGTCAAGTCACCATGACTCCATCCTACGGGTCGTTATCACTGACAATGATTCGGCAGGGAGACTCATCCTCACAATAGTAAGAAACCAAGGAAATTAGCCACTTGACTATGACTCTTTCTAATGACTCGTGATAAGACTACATGAGTCATTAGAATAATTCATTTTCATAAAAGTAAGGACCTAAGTATCAGGTCCTTTGGCAACAAATCTAGGCCATAACTCATTACCAGATCCAATAAGTCAGTGCCTCAGTCGTTATGATTGTTATCAACATTTTTCTGCATATTCTTAAAAAAGGGGCTTTTTGGTCTTTTCATATTCTTTTAACACCTAAACAATGTTATTTGGGTACTCCCAGATAAGTTATTGGGGTTAAATATTATCCTGACACCTTATAAACTCAAAATTAATCGACACTTAGCAAAAAGGACAATTTTCTCTTCTCCAACAGTAGAGTAGGGTTCCTCAACTTCAAGCACAAAATCTGAGAAATTCTCCAAGGATTTCATCTCCAGTTATGTGGGATTTCATCAATGGGTTCCTTCTATTCATTGAGTCCCAATAACTTCTCCATTCTTAGGTTTAATTTCCCCTCCAAGTTCTGAGTTCTAGGTAAAATATGAGTTTACTTAATTCCTTTAGTTTATTCTTGTAATTAAACCATAAGTACATGTTTTCCCATAAGAGTAGAATCCTCTTATACTCAAAATTATAAATTTCTCTTTTATTTAATAAATCATTGAGTTTAGCTTAAATTATGAAATTTCCTATTATGGCCAACTTTTAATATTATGTCATTCAGTTGCATTAGTCATGGCTGATGGGTTATGAATACCCAATACCTAGGGATTCATGCATATGTCAGTCACATGTATTTGGCATTTTAGGCTATGCATTATTGATACTTTCAGAATGAGATCATGAAGAGTAATTAAGTTTATACTTCAGTGTCATTTAGTTGGGAGTAGTACTTAGCATCGAGTGAATGCAGGGATGATGACTCACCCATTAGTTAGAGTTAAAACCATTAGTAGAAGTCCCTAAGTTCTAGAACTATGGTGCCACCGTAGGTTAAATGTGTCACCCATCAAATGAGGTATGATACCCCACTTCATTGGGACCTCAATTTAGTAGATCTATGCCAACTAGTGTTCATACTCTTGGATAGGTACTAAACACCCATCCAGATAGGGTTACTGGTTGGACCTTGATTTTATCAAAGTTGGGTCTATAGGTTATTGGTATCTCCCATAGTCCTCAGTTCAAGTTTTAGTTTATGGTTAAGTTTAAATTATGCAGGGCCTTGTAATCAATCATCCAGTTATATTCAATACATGTTTATACATAGTATGATAGATATTTTACCATGTTTCATGCATTCATGTTCATCTTATATTAGTTAATTTCCCCATCTTAGATACTCAGGATATTCAAAGTACTGATTGATGAGTAGTGATTTTACCACTCATTCTCACTCAACATTCGTACACATTACCTTATTTTAGATGAATAAAATAGATATAATTGTGATTAAATACACTAATATACACTCTTTGAAGGCATAGAGTTGAAGGAATGGAAAAATGTGAATTGGATCTCAAAATGATAAAAAAGGGAGCAAGAAAATGCAGTCTAGGACTTGAAGCAAAAACAGACCTCAGTTACTGCAGTCGTGGTCTGACGACCACGGTCATAGTAGTCAAGCAGAAGTCAAGATATCACGATTGTAGAAGGTATTCAGGATCACATAGCTAAGGTCGCAGATAGACCTATGCAATCGCGACTTAGCAAAAAATGGCAGCCCATGGGCAAATCTGGAAATGCATGTGGCTGATCCCAAGTTTTTGGAAAAAAAACTCAAACCCCAAGTCATGGATCATAATCCATATTCCCTAATTTTTAGGTTTTAATTCTTTGAATTCATAGCCTCTATTTTTAGAGAAGAAAATATCGTATAATTTTTGGGTGAAGAATATATTGGAGACTTTCTAAGTGAAAGTTTAGGTCACTTCCATTATTGATTTGTGGAAGTACTAAGTTTGAATTAACATTCACTTAAGCTTCAATAAATTATTTCTATGGAGATTATGGGTATATCCGTACTTATTTATCGTATATATATCTAGATTTCCCTCTTTTGGTTATGAGTGAATAGGGGTTAAAGTGTGTGTGGGTTGTTATTGATTAGTTTCTTTTTAGTAATTCATGTTTATGGTTTTATCATTGTTATGCTAACTTGGTTAGGATTTGATTGGTGAAAGTCCCAAATACCCACATGGGTATGATGAGTGAAATCTCTATGCTCTAGAAAACCCGAAGATATCTTAGAAAGAAGGGTTTTGGGTGAAGTTTAGGAATCCATATCATCCTCAAAAGAGAAATGTGGAGACCAAACCAATGATAGACAATTATGTGTGTAGTTTGCTAAATTTTCACTATCTTAGACATAAGGGTAAAAATTTAGCAAACTACTCATATATAGTGAGGAATGAATGACCAAAAAGTATTATAAGTACATGGGGCCTTAAGAGTTTTGAGTGCAAAATGTCTAAAGTGACCCCAACATAAACTGTAAAAAGACCTTAAGTGGTTATGAGTCAACCCTTGACTCGTGACCACAACATATGACTCATACCATTGAGTCGTCACCAAGGAAGTGAGTTGGACATCTATACAACTATCCACTATATGACTCCATGACCCCACTCGTGACCTGACCATACGACTCGCATGGTCTAGTTGCATCCTATACAAAACCCAAGGTATTGCACACTGGATAATATACAACTCAACTTTACCACTCGTAACCTATCATCATAAATTTTAGGGATCTAATCATACTCATAGCTAAGTCAAAGTAACTGAGTTTCTGATTTGATAAAAGATCAACCAAACGACTTATCACCACCCCTAATGACCCATACCACTAAGTTGTAACCATAATATAACCCAACCACCATTTACTAGACACCTAATGACTAGGGTCACCTTAACTGTACCTATAACATGTGTCTCGTATGGTGAGTCATTACTAGGACAGTGAGCTCAAAGATTAGTAAATCTCCAAGGGCCAAAATTGAGGTGTTTTAGTCTATTGGTGGAATGACATGAATAAAGATATTTAGAATTCATGGTTAACTGTCCAAATTACCAGGATGTTTAGGTTGAGAACCAGAGGCCTAGTAGTAAGCTTAAAGAATTCATCATTCCTACTTGGAAGTGGGAAATGGTGAATATGTATTTCATCATAGGGTTGCCTCGTACTCATCTACACCATAATTCTATTTGGGTTATTATGGACTGAATGATTATGTCGACTAATTTATTTCCTATTAGCATTTCAAACTCAACCAAATATTATGCTAAACTCTATCTTAGGGATTTGGTGAAATTATATTGAAACCTTTTAACCATCATTTCGGATAAGGTTACGTAGTTTACCTCTTTATTTTGGAAGGCTTTTTAGAAGGGTCTTGGTGCTCAAGTTCATCTTATTACAAATTTTCATCTAAAGAAAGATGGTCAGGCAGAGAGGACTATTCATACCTTAGAGGAAATATTGAGGGTATGTGTGATTCATTTTAAGGAAAGTTGGGATGACACTTACCTGATTCAGTTTACTTACAATAATATATATTACTTTAGTATTCAGATGGTCCAGTTTAAGGCTTTTTATGGTTGGAGGTGCAGATCTACTATTGGTTGGTTTGAGGTAGGCAAAGCTTCTTTGATGGGGCCGAATTCAATGCACGAGGTGATGAAAAATGTTTTACAAATTAGAGAAAGGCTAAAAACTGCTCAGAGTCATAAAAAATCTTATGTAGAGGTGAGGAGGAAGGATCTTGAGTTTGATATTGGTGATTTTGTCTACTTGAAGATTTCACACATGAAAGGGGTATTTGGTAAGAAAGGAAAGCTCAATCCCCGATATATATATTTTTATAAGATTTTGAATTGATATGGTGAGGTAGCCTATGAGTTAGAGTTGCCTACAAATATAGCATCAGTGTAGCCAGTCTTCCATGTATCATTGTTGAAGAAATGCATTGGTGACCCAGTATCAATAGTTCCTTTAAAAAAGGTTAACGTGGAAACAACATCTCATATGAAAAGATCTTTGTTGAGATCCTTGATCATCAGATTTGTAGGCTAAGGAATAAAGAAGTCAATTTGGTGAAAGCTCTATGAAAAAATCAATTAGTTGAGAGAGATACTTGGGAAGTAGAGGCAAACTTGCCGTAGAAGTACCCCCATCTATTCTCCTCAGACTTAGTCCCAACTTGAGGTAATAGTTCCCTTAATAAATTAAGTCTTTTATTTCTATCTCAGACCATCAATCTATTTTTATGTCATAGCATTCATTTATGATTTTAGTTCAGTCCATGCATCAATCATAGATTTAGATATCAACTCATGGCTTAGCTCACAAGTGTTTAGTGAAAAGTTGTAGTTTTCCCCTAGTACCCGAGGTTAATCAATTTTATTTGGGGATGAATGATCCCAAGTAGGATATATTGTAATATCTCTAGCTCTTAAGCTCTAGACTCACTAAAAGATAGGCCAATGAATTATATTTCCTATGCCACTAGTCTCGATTTAATCCATTATCTTGGCAAAGTTATGGAGAAATTTCTAAGGCTCAGTCAAACTGGCAGTGACAGTGACTCGTTGTCAGTCACAATGAGTTGTGGTGATGAATTGTTGTCATAGTAGTAAGGGACGATATATTTTAGTATAGTGATGACGACTCCATCCTAAGACTCGTTATTAGTGATAATAAGTCATTAGGGACACTTGTTGTCATAACAACAGTAAACCAAGAAAATCAGCCTCTCAACTATGACTCTTACTAACGACTTGTGATCAAACTACACGTCACCAAAAAAAGTCATTGTCATAACAGTTAGAACCTAAGGATCAGGTCCTCTGTCAACAACTATAGGCTATGACTTTACCAAATCCAATTAGTCGGTGCCTCAATCATTATGATAATTATCAACATTTTCTTAAAATTTTTTAAAAAGAGCTTTTGAGTCTTTTCCCATTCTTTTATACCTTAATCCACATCATTTGGGTACTCCCATACAAATTATTGGGGGCTAATACTATCATATCACCTCATAAACTTAAAATCAATTGATAGTTAGCAAAAATAGGCAATTTTCTCTTCTCCAATAGCAGAGTAGGGTTCCTCAACTTCAAGCACAAAAGCTAAGAAATTCTCCAAGGATTTTATCTCTAGGTAGGTGGGATTTCATCAATGTGTTACTTAATCCATTGAGTCCCAATAACTTCACCATTCTCAGGATTGAGAGGGCACAAATCCTACAATTGCAGGCATAGGCCTAAAAGTGTGTTTCATCTATGGACTGAGAGGGCACAAATCCTAAAATTGCAGGCTTAAACCTAAAAGTGTGTGGTTTTGGAATCCCAAAGGAATTACATCTTATCCACAAGGACACAAGACCACTTAGGTACCTAAGAAAAATTGATCCTTTTATTTTGCAGGAACATGTTTGTGAAAAAAATATGAGCTCCCAATGGAAGATGTTCCAAGTACATGAAGAAAAAGAAAGAAATCCTTAGTGTCTTAAATTCAATAGAAGAATCAATCAATAATCAATGACAATGTCTGATAAAATGACATCAGATTCAACTCAGTAAGTGATTTACAAGCTGGAGAAAATGCTCATCAAATCTCTAACTAGTCGACTATATTCCCTTCATAGTAGACTCTTGCACCGATGAAATAGAAATAAAGAAATAGGGAACTTACTTCAATAAAATCTATTAGAAGGTCAAAATCAATAGAATTATAATTATTAGTTGCTTCTCTCAAATGTTTTAAGCTTCTTTATATGATTTTATTCATGATTTTTTTTGAGACAGATTCTAGAACTTGAAATTTGTTTGTTTGATCTTATTTTTAATAAAAAGCGATTTTAAATCATGTGAATTTGTGCTCTTAATGTGTAACAATTTTTGCGATCCTTGTCTATTTATATGTGCTAATGCTTCATTTCTCTTAGTTAGTGGCAATTTTATTAATTTTTTAAGGAAAGATTCTGCTTTCAAAATTTTGTATAGAATATTATGAAGGATATTGCTTTAGAAAATCTCAGTACTAAATATTTTGCCAAATCTTTAAGGATTCTTAAAGACTTATTTTTGGCACAAAAATCGTCAACTTCCTTCTAACCCCGCTGTCCTTTCTTTTCAAATATCCCTTTTCACACACCATGTTTTCCTATTCCTGCATCATTAACTCTTCTGTACCCTCCCTCTTCCAAACACTTATCCACCCTTTCATCTTCAACCCTAACCCTTGGTTGTTCTTCTTCAATCTATCTCATCCCCTCCCCTTTTCCCTTTATACTCATCCTTCCCCATCCTCTCTACTATGACAAAGACCCCATCAACGGAAAATCTTACCAAAACATCCCTGAACCTAAATTCCTACATCTTTGATCCTATCCTTCTCTCTAAGTCCTCTGAAGAAGCCTCTTCTTACTCTATTTAGTCAACTATGTCCAACAGATGTACCGCATCTAGTCTCATGTCATCCTTTAACAAAAGTATATCCTTTACTCTGGACATTCTTCCTCCGGAGGACATACAAAAGTTCTGGATTCCTACTCACAAAGAGAAGCTTCTCACTTTTAAGAATAACTCTATTGTCTCTGAAAGAGTCATCAATATCTCTCTCCTAAAGGAATCCCACTTCAATATCGGTCACTTTCTCTAAGATCAAGAGCTGTCGATAATGTTTCACCTATGTGTCCTGGAGGTCTTTGAAGATTTCATTCGCAAGTTTTTTGCCAATCTTCTCCTTTCGCTTGACAACGAGGAATTGGAAACCTTGGTTTGTGGTACTCAAATTATTCTAAATGACTTCTTATTTGAGAAAGTATTTGACACCAAATTCTCTGGTGTTGTCCCTTTCATGAATAACACCTGGACTAAAAATTTTATAATTAGTTTTGATAAAGGAAAGAAGGCTGTCTCAGATCCTAACTCAAACAATCCCTCATTTGGTCCCCTATCCCTCAAATTTTATAATAGGATTTTGGTTATATAATTGTAACCACCTTGATTCCTCAAAATGGGTCTCTTAGTAATGTGAATTGTATAGATGTATTTGTTCTCTACTACCTGATTAAACAATACAAATTCAATTGGAGTGCTTGGATTTGTGAATATATGATGGAAAGTGTAGCTGACTCCCATGCCTCAGCAAGTTTACCCTACAATTTGCTCAACACTCAGATTCTTATCCACTATGGAATTAATTTTTTAGCCTATCTAATGGTAGATGTTTCCACCATCTATGATTCAAATAACTTTACAAGAATGGGTTATGGTCTAATTGAAAAAGAATGGTGTAAGAAGGAGTCTATGAAGAACTGACCTAACATATCTAAGGTAAGTGAACCTGTGCCTAAATCTATGTCCTATGCAAAAAAGGCAACTAAACAAATCAAGAATAGACTCACTTCCATCGAGGAAGGAATTTCCAGCATCAAAGAGTCGATTGCCAAGTTGCCGCAGTAGGGCAAAGAGACAGGTGCCGACATAGGCAAAGTGTGACTCTTCCTTGATGGTTTCAAATAGGAATGAGTGAGGTTGTTTAATAGGATGTTTTCCCAAATTGAGTCCATCAAGTTAGAAACCTCTCCCTTCTTAAATAAGCTTGCAATTTTTGTTTAGAACTCTTACTCCAACTTCACCAAAAGTATGGAAAAATTTTATGATCGCTTCTTCTCTAATATGCACAACACTTTTACCTATCTCCTTTCCAAACGACACCGAACTCTTTTATTCAAAAGGGGTCTATCCTTTCACATACTCTAGCATGTATAAATATACTACTTACTCCTCTCTGACGTATTTTTGTTGCGACCATAACTATGCATGTCTAGTACTATATGCTTTTTCGCTTGTTATCTTGCTTTAATATTTTTTTACTCTATTCTTTTCCTTGTTTTGTGTCTGGTATAATTATTTTGCTATGTTTGCTCTATACTTTTTGATTATGTAAAAAGGGGGACAAGATGTGGATTAGTTTACTAGATAGATAACAAAGGACAAAAGATGTTCATCAGGCAACTAGACAGGTAACAAAGGACATAAGATGTGCATAGTCATTTAGACAGGTAACAAAGGATGCAAGTTGACTATCATCATATCAAAGTCAATGACAACCACCAAGGCAGAAAGCCATAGGGATCTAACCAGCAATCTTAATAAGGAAGTCTACTAATGTTTAAGTTTGTCATTATCAAAAAGGAGGAGATTGTTAGCCTGCTTAAGTAATGTTTTAATAATGACAAACTAACGACTGAATCTTTGTAGAGGATGCAAGATACTAGAAGATTACTAATGGTAAAAGAATAAAAACATGAAAAGTTATCCCATCATATGATATTTAGGATAAATTATGCTAGATACTAGAAGATTATTAATGCTGAAAGAATAAAAAAAATGAAAGATATCCAGTTATAAAGGATCACGACACCCAAATAGCATGGAAAAAAATCAATATAAATATCATAAAAATGGAAGAAGAATCACTATCCTAGAATCACGGATTGATAGATAAATTAGGAGATCAACTAGGATAAAAGGAAAAAAGAAAGGAAGACATAAATTGTCACATGTACATAAATCTTTACAAAACCAAAAGAAAAGATAGGTCATAGACATATGCGATATAGACGTGCTCCAAATCCGCACATGGATATATCAAATTGCTACATTCCTCAACCAAGGAATTTAAATCCTTGATTGAGAACAAATATTTTAAGAGTAGCAACCGAAAACAATAAAAGATAAAGACTAAAGATAGACACTTTTTATGCAACTTCAAGGAGAAAATTCAAAGTATATCATTCTTAATCTTACAACGCTCTGTAACTTTAGTTTACAATTGTTATATAAAGAGTAGGATCAATTTAACTTTGTAACATCAATTGAAGCTGTGTCACAAGATCTAAAGAGTAAAATAAGTCTTCAGAACTTCTTTTCTATCATTGTACTCAAAGTAAACTTTAAACGATCTAAGGAAACTTTGAAACCCAAGAGAACTAGACGTAGGCACTACATTGGTGTGACAAACCAAGATAAATATTTCTGTTATTACATTATGTTTTTTTATTTACTTACTTGACTATTCTAAATTTAATTTATTTATGAAATGTTCTGATCTGCTGGTGAGTTGACTGTGAAGAGTCAGTAGTCGACTCACAGTAGAAAATTTTAATTTACCCCCTATTGAATTTCATAAACTATATCAATATTACATTGATTTATATTTTCTCATAATTATGTTTATAAACTAGTTGCTCAAGAAATATTCTAGTAAATAGGTTAGGTTGGGATCACTTGTGGTTCTAAGAACCGTGTTAAGACTAGGGGTAGTCTCGGGTCATGAAAAATTTTGTATCGGAGCACAAGTTTCAAGTGTCCTAGGGTGTTTATGAAGCGGTTTTTAGTAGAGTCCCGTGGAATGGTACGTATATATTTGTACTTTTCTTTGAGATGATACAGGGCATTTAAGATATGTTTGGCCTCTTTCATGTCTTAGATCATGCAATAGATATGTTATGTATGAAACTTATAAGATTCTTATGTTAATCCATTCATGTTAACTCTACCTTATTTTTGAGGTAATAGAAACAATCAAGCTTAAATTCCTACTGATAGAGTTTTCCTAGACAATCTCCACAGGCAGCTATAATATTTCATGCAGGATTAAAAAAATCTATTTGTACCTTTATATTCCAAAGTTTGAAAGATTTCTTTCATGTTCATAAAAATTATGTGATAAGCCATAGTCAGATATAACCTTATATTCCTTCTCATAATCCTATGACATCATATGATCTAGAGTTAGAAACATGAACCTAGAAGATTAGTAGCATTAAAGTAGGGGTAGTGTTTATCTAAATTTAGTAGATTATGTATCCATGGAGTTAGAAATGTGTTGTGTAGTTTATTTAACAACACTTGTAGAGAGATTTCTCATTCAGGAGAGACTGAAAGTATGTTAATAGTTTAGTCATGGAGGAGATTCGATAGCGACTACAATAATAGAGGAGCTTGTTAAGGTTGAGTATATACATAAAATTTTGTTTGGATTAGTGTTTCATGATTCCTATCTAGTAGTAATAAACGAGTATTAGAGTATGAGAAGTTCTGTGGATATCCATGTTAAGTGTTAGAATCTAAGTTTGAATCTTGGATTATTGAGCAAATAGAAAGAAGAGTTTAAAATTCTAGATGGTGTGAACCTAGGGTATGGTGATACTCCCAAAGATTCTAAGATAGTAAGTGTTTAAGTTATTATATGATAACTATTGGGGCTATAGAAAGTTATAGTTTTATACCATAAGAAAGTACTAGAAGCGGGTTTTACACTTTAAGAGATAGTCTTTCAGGGTGAGTTTATTATTTGTGTATCTTTATATCTCATACTCTAGAGTAGTGATTGCAATTTAGTTTAGAGTTCATTAAAAGGGATCCACAGTCTCAGAATGATGGCTTAAAGCTAAGGGGGAGATAATAGAACAAGAAACTAAGCTAGACTCTTAGATTCTAGTAGTGATGTTAATGTGTTATATAAAAACACTAGTGAGGAACATACCTAACCCATTCTTATCTCCGTGTAAATTTTTGTACTTCAGTCTTCATGATATCTACTCATGCCTTACACGTCAGCTCCATAATCATAGTTTATGTTCATGCACTTATATAGAATCATGTACTCTCCTTGTTCCAAGTATAAAGAGTTTTAGTTTACTTAGAAGTACGACTCCTATTCCATGAATTTATGAACTCGACACTCAAGTCATGCATCTCATGACTCATGCTTTACAGTATGCTCAGTTCCCATAAATCATGGTTCACCCTTAATAAGGAGTAAAAATTTATATTATTTCATATATGTCCTTAGTTTAGATCTCTTTAATGAAGTCATGCCTTTGATACTCTATTCCTCAGACCTCAGTTAAGTGTCAAAGTTATGTATAGTATTCTTTCATGATTTAGGTTCTCATGTTCTAACCTTTCAGTGACCTCTCCTTATGTTAAAGTAGTGGTGATGAAAAAATTGATGAATAATGGTTTAGATGGGAGAAAATAAATATCCCTTATTAAGGAAAGATTGTTGTGTGTTTATTTTATATAAGGCTATAAGTGTAAAGGATGATTAAGGTAAAGCTTTTGGTATATGTCCTAGTTAATTGAGAATTCTATGTATGTCTTCATGGAGAAAGTGCATGTACGTTATTGTTGATAGAGGTATTAGAGAGTATGGGAAAATTTCCTAGGAGGATTGGTTGACTAAAAGTTCATATGCGATTATAATGATAGGTTTGAATGTCATGTTAGTATAGAAGTGGATGGATGCATGGTAGTGAGTTAGGGAATTCCTAGTAAGAGGTTGAAGGTAGTCGTTGAAGTGGTAAGGAGTAATATTCTTGAGATAAGAGCTCTGAAAACACATAGGATAATCAATATATGGTTTACACTAGTATTATGGTGTTATGTTTGGTACCTTGTGACTTTGAGTAGTCTTGAACATAGTGAGAGAATTTAGTACAACTTAGACATTAGCAGAGGAAGTTATCAACATCCATGTGATAATTACAAGTTGAATCAATGATCATAGTATTTAAGAGGATAACTATAGTTGAGGGAGTATTTGAGAAGTATGGCTAAGCTTGAAAGTTAGCAGTTGTATTTCCTAAGGCAAAGTGATTCTATCCTATCTTATGTATTATAGGCCTATAGTCCATGATTATAGAGTGGTATCCATGTTGTGATTCCTTATGCAGATATCTTATTCAGTTCATGCCCAAATTTTTTTTCTCCCTAATGTTATTAGAGATTCTTACAAAGATTGTTGAAAAAATACTCCAGTTGAGTATAAGCTTTCAATATATTAAATTATTTAGCCAGAAAATTTGGTTTGGCAATCAGAAAGATAAACTCCTATAGTTTTCCATCTTTCCATCTAGTCTTACTATCCCAAGTTTCATGAATATAGCTATTCCAAGAGGTACTTTATTTGTATCCATGTAAATTGTGAATTCAGTTTAGTCCATGCATCATGTCTCCAATTGAGATATTTAGTCCTGATTTAGTTCATAAGTGTTCATTGGATGATCTCAATTTTACAAGTATTTATGCTCAGACATTGTAATACCACTTGTACAACCTAAGTCTCGTTATCTCTTGATTTGTGCTTACATAATGTGCTTGGGAATGCCATGAAGCCCTTTGTCCTTTGATTCCTATACGTACTTTGTTGAGGGATAATTTCTAATGAGAATTTACATACTTTATTCCATCCTTAGTAACTTTTGGAATTTTTGTTGCATCGGTTATCACTTAGCAGTTCTATATTGATACGAGATGAATTACCATCTTATGTATTGATGACATCTTTGGAGGCAAACACATAGAGGCTCAAGACTTGGTCACCTCAAGAATATGAGAACGTGCATGGAGGACCCATTTTGAGCCGGCCATTGAGCATACCATACATCAAGCCCGTGAGTGAAAGATTACTTGGACTATTGAAGACTTGAGGACTCATGACTTTGGACACTTAATGGCTCAGAGTTTTGGAGTCATTTTCATTGAGGACTTTTTGGCCACTTCACTTTTCCCAAAATACACTCCATGGCCGCCCCTATCATTAAGGGTAGTGTAGTTATTTTGTCTTATTTTGTAATATACTATAAATAGGACATTTTAGGTATTCTCTTATTAGTTTTTTAATAATAAAAATATGATACATTGAAAATCCTCTTTCTTTAGAGTAGACCACCTTAGTGTAGTTCTTAGTTAGGGCTTGGATCAACCATTATAGTTTAGGGATTGGAAAAACCAATATTGTTCTTTGCTTGGAAATAGTGGATCTTGAGGTGAGTTGATTCCCTTGGCGGTCATCTTAAGAGTGTAGTGTTGTTTTTAAATTCATTAGAGGGTTTTGACTTTAATATACTCTTTAGTTACTAATCTTTGTAATAATCTATGTCTCGCTATCTATCTTTGCCTTTCTTGCATTTGTATTAGTGTTTGTACCTTATAATCATTTATTCTTGTTGAATCCGAATCTTGTGTGCATTGTGTTCATCTTGTTCTTGTTTTTTTTGTTGATGTTTTAGTGTAAAAACACCTTGTAAACTCGTGATACTTGTGTTGTTGTTGTTGGTTGAAACCAACACTTAAAGGGGTCCTTGGGTTGCTACCAATTTGTGGACTATTTTGAGTAGTTTTTGTGCCTTCTATGGTCTTTCCGTTATCATTGGGTATCATCTCATGGCTTGATATTGTTCCCAAAAGATCAATCTTGGTCTCATAAACTTGAAAATAAAAAAAAAGGTATTAGAAAACTAAAAAATCAGAAAGAAGCAAATCTGCCATTTCTGTGTCCTTACCAAAATTATGTTGTTGTTGTTTTGGCCGCGATTTGTGTGTGTTTTTCTTGTGTTAGTTGTGTATTGTTTTGGTTTTCTTTCTCTCTAACAGTCCTTGAGTCTTAATCCAAGTTTTTGATCTAAGTCTCAGCTTGTGTGGTGGTAATTGTTGGACAACTTATTATTGTTGTTCTTAAAGTTTATCTTGTTGTGTTGACGAAGTAGTTTCAAAGGGGTGTTTGATCTTGAAACAAGAAAAGAAGAGTGATACTTTTGTTTTTCTTTGAAATATCCTCAAGATATCACCAAAGTGGCAAAAGAACAAAATACATCCCAAAAGTCTAGTTACTACAAAAGAGTAAGACTACATTTCTAGGTTGTCCAATAGGGGAAAGAGGACAAGACATCCATAAAGGCGTCTTGCCAAATTAGTGCAAGTAGGTGAAAGGCTTTTTGAATCCTGAAAAGGGAGTCTAATACCTTGTTTGCCTATACTTTAGCTAAAAATTCTTTTTCCAAATGTGAAAGTAAACAACCAAATTCTTGAAACAAAAAAATTTTCAACTTCAACAATATTCCAACGACCAATAGTCGAGTGCCATGTCATCATAAGCTTAAGAATCAGAATTCCTAGTTTTTTTTTGTTCCATTGGTTTCAACTTTGTTGACTCTTATAGTAATTGGAAACTATTAAATACCTACTAGGTTGTAAATTAGTTTTTGAGTACGTTCTTTGTGTTAGCATTATTTTTGTGCTTTTTTTCATTTTAAAATCATAGTAACTTCTTTGTTTTAAGTTCGTAAGTAATTTTTTTGTGTCTTGAGTTGATCAAACAATAATGCATTCTGGACGCCAAGTATAATTGACATCCGATTAACTATCAGAGTATAAGCAATTTTCAGTATTCACCACTCCAATTGTGAGAATCACAAAGGTGAGTGTATACGAGTGTTGGTAAGAAGCTTTTGCTACTAATCTTGTCTGTTCATTGTGTAGGTACAAATATGATATAAGGGGAACAATGTCTTCGATAGTCGGGAATAATCGTGACTACGACATGGGAGACTATGATTGTAGTGAGGGTTTTAATGGCTATGACGTTGAGGGAGATTGCGGAGGCTATGAAAATATCCATGATCATAACTTGGGTAGATTTGAGAGTTATGGTTTTGAGGGAGAAAATGAGGTGAATAAAGTTCCTAGTGCTTATCGTGAACTTAGATATGATGTATGACCTCATGATGGATCTTATGATGACATTGGGGCATGTGAGGAGTCTTACACTTCTCACTCCGAACCTATATTTGGTATTTGTTATAACCTTTTTGTTTGCAAAGATTATGGGAGCTATGATGAGAGTACACTTAAAGAGTGTGAGGATTCATATTCTCCACCTTTTAGTCCTTCTTATTAAGGTCGATATAGTGTGAATGGTTATACTAGATCTAGTAGAGATTGTGAAACGAGAAAAAGAGGGTATGCATCTCTAAAACCGAGGGGTACTCGTGTGCCTTACAATGTTTATCCAAGAAGGAGTGTACATACTGAAAAGGTGACCATTTGTGGATACCGGGCTGCCTCCTTGATTTAAATGATAGGTACTATAGAAACTACATCCTTCCATACTTGGTTGACTACTTGGGGTTTTTTTACGAGCCTTTTATTGTTCCATACTTCTTGGAAGGGTTTAAGTTACCGAGAGGGTCAAAGTTGTCTTCTCCCAATTTGAATACCATAAGTAGGTGTGGTGCCATATTCTTCCATTGACATATGGTCATGTATGATTAGGTGGCGATTGGTCTGCACAATATAGAGTTCCAAATGTGAAAAATTGGCCTAATATTGTAAGAGATCAGTAGGGAAATCACTTCGTAACATATATGCTACCTGAGCCACAAAAAAGAAGTAAATACTTACTCCAATCTGAATACTTATGAGAGATAAAATATTCAGAGGAGTAATAGTATGGAAGGTGGGGTTATATGGAGCGAAGTGAGGGGATTGCCACCAAATCGAACTAACAATGTTTGTCCTCCTATTTCTAAGGACATTTGTGTAGGTACCGACATGACAGGTAAAGGAGAGCAATACCGAAGTGAAGTTGGTGCCCAAGCTTGTAAAGGACCTTTACAACATGTCAAAGGAGAGTTGACTCAAGAACTTCAAGATAAAATAGATAACTCTTACACTTTTGTGCATGTGGATGATAATTGTGTGGCTAGTAGCCCATTGAGAAAGAGTAATAGCTTACTTACTTGTGAGTCTAATGATTCTTTTCCTTTAGTTGATGATGTACATGTTGTGAGTGTGGATACACTAGTTGATCCTATTGATGACCAAACTTACTCTTCTTGTAAGATCAATTTATGTCCACCTAGTGTTAAAGCCAATATGTTGAACGAAAGTACACCGTCTTGTGTAATTGGTGTTGATCAACTTATTTGTGAAAATTATCCACCACTTGAGTACGTGTGTGATGTGATTAATAGAACTCAAGTGACTGAAGTACTTGGATATATTGGTCAACAAAAGGGGAGTGAGCCTGAGAGCTATTCTTGGGACAATCTTGTGCTGGAAACCGCTTTGAAACTTGATATTGATCTCTTAGAGAGTTTGGAAATTTCTTGTTCGAAATTTCCCAGGGGTTGGGTCATGCACTCTTTAGGTATAATATCTTTGTTTGAAGATGATATAAACACTCCTAATGATCCTAGTGGTGAAAATGATGGTATAGCTTGCCTTGGAAGCTGTAGCCTATATACTAATCCACTATGGTGTGACAACATCCCTCCTAAATATGGAAATCTCTTCTTGGAAGATGAGAGTACTCTTAAGGGAAAGGAATGTGTGTTCTTAGAAACTACTTATTTTACTTTGTGTGACTTTATTGTTGAGAATACTCATGGTGATGATTGATAAACTAGTAGTGAGTACATACATGAGGGTACCTTAGTAGAAGTCGACTTGAGTGATACCTTTATTTACTTTATTTTTTCTTTGGATGATGTGTATGCTATTGTAAAGAGTATGTCATTTAGTTTCGGTGGAGACCACAGAAAAGGGGAGTGTTGTCTAGACCCATGTCTATGGCCACTCTTTCCATTTGACCCTGGTGCCAATGTTGAAATGGTGATTTTGGTGGACCAAACTTGTTTCTTGGTCGACATGATAAGCAAAATATCACTCTTGGTGAATTCCATAACCAAATCCTTTGTACCTCTTTCATTGAGTTTTTAATATCTCGTTTATGGGATCCTTGGTTATATTGCAAATATGTGCAACCTTCTCATGTTGAGATGATTTGTTGTGCTAGACATAACCCTTATGCCATGAGGTGTTTGTATTTATTTGTCCTCTTTTTGATTTTGCAGGTTTTGGATTCGAGGTTGGATCCTTTTCAAGAATGGGAGGATGATACGGTATGAATGACCATATTATCTTTAGATGAAATCTTTGGAGGCCAACACATAGAAGCTCAAGACTTGGTCACCTTGAGGATATGAGAACATGCATGGAGGACCTGTTTTGAGCCTACCCTTGAGCATACCGTACATCAAGGCACTGAGTGGAAGATTTCTTGGAGCATTGAAGACTTGAGGACTCACGACTTTTTACATTTAATGGTTCATGGTTTTGGAGTCATCTTCATTGAGGACATTTTGGTCACTTTACTTTTCCCAAAATTCACTCTATGGATGCCCCCATCATTAAGGGTAGTGTAGTCATAGTGTCTTCTTTTGTAATATACTATAAATAGGAATTTTTAGGTCTTCTCTTATTAGTTGTTTAATGATAAAAATATGAGACATTAAAAATCCTCTCTCTTGAGAGTAGACCACCTTAGTGAAGTTATTAGTTAGGACTTAGATTAGCCATTGTTGTTTATGGCTTGGAAAAGCAAATATTGTTCTTTGCTTGGAAAAAGTGGATCTTGAGGTGAGTTGATTGCCTTGGCGATAACCGTAAGATTTTGGTGTTTTATTACATTCATTAGGATTTTTTGAGTTTAATATACTCTTTGTTCCTAATCTTTGTTATAATCTATGTCTCACTATCTATCTTTACCTTTCTTGCAATTGTGTTAGTGTTTGTATGTTGTAATCATTTGTTCTTGTTTAATCCAAATCTTGTGTGCATTATGTTCATTTTTTTCTTATTTTATTGTTACTGTTTTTATGTTTAAACACGTTGTAAAATCGTGGTACTTATGTTGTTATTGTTAGCTCAAACTAGCACTCAAAGGGGTCCTCGGGTTGCTCTCAATTTGTGGACTATTTTGTGTAGTTTTTGTGCCTTTCATGGTCTTTACATTATCATATATGTATTATTGTATCATGAACATTTCAAGTGAGTTCTAAACTTCCATCATGCATCAG
Source organism: Capsicum baccatum var. pendulum (assembly GCA_030864225.1). Classification (NCBI taxonomy): domain Eukaryota; kingdom Viridiplantae; phylum Streptophyta; class Magnoliopsida; order Solanales; family Solanaceae; genus Capsicum; species Capsicum baccatum. The sequence continues at coordinate 191,364,153 of CM061559.1, read as the reverse complement.
TTCCTTGTAGTCAATAAAGTCAAAGTCAACTTCGAAATCAGTTTCATGGTAGAAGTTTTAATGTTTCAACTCTACTATATCCTTTATTAGAAAACTGTCATGTCTACATCATTTCATACATCTAAATCTTCAATAATTTTCTACCCATCATTTGAGGACGAATAATTCCAGGGGGGAGATAATATAATACCCTGCACTTCCAGGATAGAATTTGAACCATTGTTCCTACGTGTGTAAACTCTAATCCAATGATTTGTATATGAATATATGTGTCATTACCATTCACCTTGTGTATAAAGTGTTTTCGATGCAAATCATGGTCATTGGAATCACTTAGAGCAAAGTCGAGTTGAGAACACTTATATCGATTGAGTTTTTGTACTTGATCCTACAAGGGTCAACTTTAAACACGTGTAATACCTAGAATTTAATGATCGGTGTCCTAATATATATCAAATCAAAGATTTTTGTGTATTCTTTCCAACACATCCAAATTCACCTTAATCCAATATCGGAGTAGGAAGTTATCCTCATTTTACTTTAGAGTGTCCGTCTATCAACAAGGTTACGACTTCAGTGATAAACCATCAACTAAGTAACGAGCTATCAACCCCATTATCAACCTTACCAAAAAAAAAAATCCTACATCAATTAGTAAAGTTGACGACTAGGTTGGTAAGCTATCACTTAGGTGATAAGCTATCAATTAAGTCATCAACTGAAAATTCCTGCAATTTTTATTCAGTTTCTTTAGGAGTATTTTGGTCTTTTCCTCACCTCAAAGCCTAACCCATGAGTTAAATTACCCTATGAGCGATTGTTTCACATCATTAGTCAATTTTCAATGTTTAAATCTCCTCTCCTCTCTCAAGAGAAAGAAACTAGGGTTTCTTCCTAAAGTTATACTTCCAAGGATCCAAATTCATGTTATCCTTTAAGAAATCAAGAAATTGAGGTATGTGGGGTATTCGCCAATGGGTTATTTTTAACTTATTGAGCCCCAAAACCCTTTTTTCAGTTCAAGTATGAATTTTTCTCTAATTTGTGATCATCTTCTATGTAAATTATGATATTTATCCATGTTTCCTCTTTGTTTTACATTCAAGCTATGCTAATAGTTTTATCCCATGTGAATCATGCCCGCATATGGTTGAAGTTCCAAAAACCTATTTCATGTTTAGTTAAAATCATGTCAAATTCTCAAATTAAGATTTAAACTATATAAACGTGATATTTTTCCTAGGTTATTCCCATGTTTACATTCATGAAATTTATCAGACTATCTCTCATGTTTTGGGTCTTTGAATTATGACTTTATGTCACTATTTTAAGTATTGTTATCAAATTTTGTAATCATTCAGTGCTGGCAGGATATGAACACCTGATACCTATATGTTTACTTATATTTTATACCTTCCAAGTAATAAGTCAGTCATATCATGATTTTACAGTTATACTCAGTTTGTTATTACTATGTTTTACACTATCAGTCTACATATTTTAGATTATTTCAGACTTTACATACACAGTTGTTTTCAAAATATCATGAACCGATCTTATTAGTTATCAGTGCATGTACCAGTTAGTGTTTTAGTGTCTTTCAATTGGGAGTATGTTTTAGCACCGAGAGGGAATTGTGAGTTTAATGCATACTACTTCCTAGAAACTACATGCCACCGTAGGTTTAGGATCCTTGCCAGAGGTTTTCTTCCTTTCCTAATATGGGATCAGTTTAGTGATTACTCCAGTTCAGGATCTACTCTGATGGAAAGGAGATAATAACCCTTCTTAACGTGGGTCAGATATTGAACTCCACGATAGCTGACATGGTTCATGCCGGTTACATAATAGCTCTTATAGTTTTAGTCAGTCCTCCATCTATCTCAGTTCAGGTTTGCTTGATCAAGTCGCCAAATTTTAGTATTTATTTAATGAGTAAAAAACTAATTTAGTTATTTAGATAACAATTATTCAGTTGTTTAGTTCATGTTAGTATATACTATACTTGGTCTTGCATTCTCAGTTTTACATTTTCATGTTTTCATGCTTAACATCCATACATGATCCTCAAATTAGTTTATAGCATGTTGAACTTTACATGAGGTTTACGTACAGTGATTCATGTTTCTACCATTTCTCAGCTTACAGAATTATTTTTGGCTCATGATTTATAAATCTCACTATGACTTACAATTTTCACGTATAGCCATGTTTAAATGTATGTTTCAAAAAATAACTTACATCCTCAGTTGTAAAGCATGTTTTAAATATTTCAATGATTTAGTGCATGTACTTGTATACCCAGTACATTCCAAAGTACTGACCACATATATGCATTTTGTGGCTATATTTTCAAGATGTAGGTACCAAAATAGTCCACACACCGAGGTAGGACAATTCTCAACATTTATCCTACATGCGATGAGTTCTCCTATTTCAGGAACTCTAGTCAGTTGCACTCCATATACTGTATTGTTATTATTGTTATGTATTGATTTGTGGTAGTTGGAGGCATGCCCCAACCACGTATAGTCAGTATGGTAAAGGCTTCATAGATAGTCAGTCAAAGTCTAATTTAAGTTCTTTCTTCAGTTTTATAATGTTGTAAACTTTATTAGTATTACATTCATTTAGATTTTCTCATGATTATGTTTCTGCTCAGCAAATTTATCCTTTATTTATATTATAAACAAGTTGCTCAAGAAGTATTCTAGTACATGGGTTATCTTGAGATTACTTATGATTTTAAGCATCGTGTACGAATAGAGGATCGAATCGGGTCGTGACAGGTGCTAAGGTTCACCTTAGTCTCTAATTCTATTTGAAAAGAATGCCAAAATAAGAAGTGAACTGCATAACTCGATCAAATATGATGGAATCTTGAGCTCTATTTAGCTTCACAATTTCTTGAAGGAAAAGCTTGGCATAATCTTCTGCCGAATAACTAGTTTTTACTGGTAGGAAATGATCAGACTTGGTCATCCTTTCCACAATGACCTAAGTTGAATTAAATTGTTGGAAATAAAGCGGAACACCGGTAATGAAATCCATATTAATCACTTCCCTTTTCGATACGACTACTCAATCTTTTAAGACAAACCACCAGGCTTCAAGTGATCCACCTTCACTTGTTGACAAACCATTCACTTTGACACAAAATTGGCTATATCCCTCTTCATGTTATTCCACCAACAGATCTCTTTCAAGTCATGATGCATCTACGTTGAACCAGGATGAACATTATAATTTGAATCATTAGCTTCATCCAAAATCCTCTCTTACATCCCATCAACATCGGGAACACATAATCGGCCTTGTTACCTCAAGATACCATCACCACCAGTATCAAAAGCTGTCACATTCTGGTGACCCATGTCATCCTTGATCTGTATCAAAAAAGGGTCCCAAAACCTATTACTTTTTAACCTCAGCACCAAGAGATGACTTCACCACCTCTTGCACAATAATACCACCATCCTCATAGTCTAAGAGAAGAACTTCAAGATTAGCCAAACGGTGATTATCCTTCAAAAATATCGCTTCTCCTCATCAACATGAGACAAACTTCCTATGCACAACCTGCTAAGAGCATTAGCAACCATGTTAGCTTTACCTAGATGATAATAAAGACTTATGTCATAGTCCTTAAGTAGTTCAAGATACCTCCTCTGCCTGAGATTCAACTCATTCTGGGTGATCACATACTACAAACTCTTATGGTTTGAGAAGATGTCAACATAAACCCCATATTAATAATAATGCCAGATCATCAAAGCAAAGACCACAACCAACAAATCCATATCATCAATTGGATAATTCTCCTCATGCACCTTCAACAGACTAGAAGCATATAAAACCACCTTACCATGCTGCCTCTACACACAAGCCAGTACCACATGGGATATATCACAATAAATAACAAAGGTATCAGTGCCCCCGGGTGGGGTCAAATCCAGAGCCTAAGTCAATTTATCTTTCAACTTCTCAAAGCTACCCTCGCAAGCATTGGCCCATGAGAACTTCACCTTATTCTGAGTTAACATAGTCAATGCGGATACAATAGAATAAAACCTCCCCATAAACCTCCTATAAATCCTACTAAACCCAAGAAGCTTCAAATATTGATTGGAGTCATGGGTCTAGGTAACTTCTTAACCACTGCAACTTTCTGTGGATCCATCATGATCCCCTTACTAAAAACAACATGACCCAGAAAAGTAACAATATTAAACTATAACTCACTCATTAAGAACTAGGCATACAAACGCTGATCCTTAAGGGTCTGCAATATTATATGAACATGATCAGAATAATATGCCTCACTCTTATAATAAACTACGATGCCATCAATAAACACAATGATGAATAAATCCATAAACTAAAATTAAACTTTGTTAATAAGATCCATAAATTGTACTGGAGAATTAGTCAAATAAAAAGACATGACCAGGAACTCATAATGGCCATATTGAGTATGAAAAGCAGTCTTAGGGATATCCACCTCCCTAACATACAATTGATGCTACTAGGATCGAAGATCAATCTTAGAAAAGTTCTTAGATCCTTAAAGCTGGTCAAATAGATCATTAATTTTAGAAGAGGGTACATATTCTTCACAATCACCATATCCAATTGGTATTAATCTATATACATTCTAAGGGAACCATCTTTATTACGCATAAAGAGTATCAGAGAGCCATATAGAGAAATACTAGAGCGAATAAAACCCTTATCAAGAGGATCTTTCAATTGCTCCTTGAGTTTTTTCAACATACTTGAAGACATTTTATAAGGAAAGATAAAGATAGAATAGGTATCTAGTAAACAATATATCCCAAAGTATATCTCCCTATTAGGAGGAACACCAGGAAGATCATCAAGTAACACCTTAGGAAGCTCATTAACTATAGGCATAAATTGTAAAGAAGGACCCTCCAAGTTTGAATCTTTAACCCAAACCAAGTGGTAGAGACACCCATTGGAAATCAACTTTCGGTCTTTAAGATAAGAAATTAACCTTCTCTTTGGCACCAAGGAACTGCCTTCCCACTCAATTACTAGCTCATCCAAGAATTAGAAACTGACCCTTCGGGTCCTACAATAAAGAGACACATAACACGAATAGAACCAATCCATCCCCAAAATCACATCAAAATCTAATATGTCAAACTATATTCGATCCACTACCATCTCCCTACCATAGATAGAAACCATACAACCCCTATATACTCTTTTATCCATAATGGAGTCACCTATTGGGGTAGACACTTATAAGGAATTTGGAATACTCTCAGTACTAAAACTATAATGAATAGCCATATAAGGGGTCACATAATAAAGGGTAGACCCGAGGTCAATTAGATAATATACATCACAAGAGAAAAGTTTTAGCTTACCAGTAATAATATCAAGAGACGCCTCAAAATACTAACAGATATAAAAAGAATACAAATGATTCCAACTAGTGCTAAATCCATAAGTAGCATTCCTTAGAGAAGGAGTTAAAGATAAAACAACTGGGACCTTATTATCCCAGTAGAAGCATCACCGGAGGGACAGTTCCTTTGAATATGGCCCAACTAGCTATATCTGAAAATATTTATTTCTCCTCTCATCATAAAAACCATAGTTTAAGTGACCATAAAATATGCAAAGAGGATACGATGGAGCTGACTAGGACCCACTGGCCTGTGATTAGGCACCTTATTCCTTAACCCCACCGTTCGTCTAAAAGCAGTGATCGCCCGAATTCTTAGGATATGGAAAACTATACATAGAATCGAAATTAGAATTTCCCTACTTCTTCTTAGACCATTTCCTATCATCTCTACTAATTCAAGAACAATCTAATTTAGGACATTCCCTCGACTCTGACAATGATAATGATAATGATAATTATAATGTTAATGTTAATGTTAATTTTAATGTAAAGTCTTCAATTATAAGTCATGGAAGGGAAACTGATGAAATAATTAAGACTTTTAAAGAATAAAAACTCACCACTTCACCATAAATGATCAACGAACTATGCTGATCCACCTAACACTACACTCAAAAATAAAATTGCCTTTGGACCCTTCATTGCATAGGGATACAACATCTAAAGATGGTTAGTGGGTGAACACTAGCATATAACTTAGGGAAGGGATAAAATAATGTCAGTCAAAAGTTTAATTTTAAACTCACTGTACATGTTCATATACATACATACCTATATATAATAAATGTTGGGTAGGGAATAAGGTTTATAATAATAATAAAACATTATCCTAGACTATGTAGATCAACCATTATAAATAAGAATCTACAGGATATATGGGTTTAACTTTCCCTGCTGAAAGGGACCGAGTGTATGTTAGCTGCATAAACTGGAGGTATCAAGAAAGACCAGGGAATACCCCAAAACCATGTCAATCCATTATACAAATATGTGTCAATTGTGGTAAAATGTGCACACAGTCATCAAGACCAACCCTCATGTCAACAAACATGAGTTTCAATACAAGTCGTTTAAGATTCATACCTTCATGGCTTATCTACATAAACCCCATCAAGAATAATTAAAATAATTTTCACATAACCCATTCATTAATCACAAAATTATACATTAAGGCACACCATATGTATCGTCATTAAAATACCCTAGTTTTTGGACCATAAATGTTTTCTAGAATTTTGGTTTCTGGACGTAGTATGACTCATGGGTACCAGTTGTATGTTGGGGTATATATTAATATATGGCCTAGTTGTATACTAAATAGTATTGGTTGGTGGGATGGATTTTGGTCATTGGAAAGGGTTCAACTTGGTGGTACGAGTCATTTGATTAGATACAGATAATTTGGTTCCTTCACTTAACCTTAAACTTGGTAACTTAATTTGGATCTAAGTATGAGTGGTTTACCTAGAGATATAATCCAGGTATGAGTAATACCCATGAATCGTAGAGTGGACAGTGTTCAAACCTTGTGTGATTCTATTTTTCCAGGGATAGGGGTCAAGGGTATGGATAGTATGCTGTCAATATGACTTGGGTAGGATGAGTCATACATTGGATAGTTTTGGGTTCAATGGTTAAGTCTTAGGATATGAATATTTTGTACCAATCGTATCGGAAGGTATGACTCATGAGGGTCAGTCGTACCTTTGTGATGGTATTTTGTGTAATTTAAGTGAGGGTATTGTGGATATTTCCCCACTTATCTTAATAAGATCTCACAACTTCTAAATCTCTTGGGAGGCTATTTACCTTATTATTCTATTTATTAACACTTAGAAACTCTTCCTAAAAACTTTATAATTATCTCAAAAGCTTTTGAGCAAGAAAGCTAGGGTTTTAACTAGAGGACTAATTTGGGGATATTGTTGGTCATTTCTCTCAGACTACTTTGTCAATTAATTTATGTTCTCTTCCCTCATTATTATTTCCAACTAAAGGCATGGTTTTTAATAATGTTCTTATGATTTCATTATTGCATGATTTTGGATTTTTAAATATGATTTGGGGTTTTTGGTTATAAAGACTTGGTTATAGTTTTCCATGTTTTAATTATGCTTTTATATGGATTAATGGTGGTTTTGGATAATTGGTTGCATGGGAATGGTTCGTTGGTAATGGACTTTGGTTTTGGAAAATACTAGTTATTGACTCGAGGACAACGATTAGATTAAAGTGGTGAGCTTACATTTTTCCAGAATTCTCCATTTCATGTTATGGATATTTTTAGACATATTAATTTATTTTTGTGATATTGGTTTTGGCTATGGTTGGGGGAATGTCATAACCAGATATTCTTACTTTTTTGGTTAGAGGCTTTGTGGTACTGCTGTGGGCTTTAATGAGCAAGATCGATATTGATGTCATCCTTAGCTTTGGCATTGGTATTGGGGCTGATACCGGTTGACTATATTGTTAGTTGTTCCATCATTTTTTAATTTAGGATTAATTATATTATGTTTTGGAACCTATTTGGTTACGACCTGGTTGATGGACCTTGTTTCGGTATTGGTTTGGTTGGTATGGTTTAGTGTGAAGGCATGACTTGATAAGGTTGGTCTAGGAATAGACCTATCCCAAAGTTAGTCCCTTCCTAGTTATGCTACCTTGCAACTTGGTCAGTACTTAGCCAACTCAAGGTATGCTGTCACGACCCAAAAGGAGCCCTGGCCGTGATAGGCATCTTGAACCATGAAGGTCTGAGAGCCCTTCTGACTTGCAATCATACACCACTCATATACGACGATAAAATAAAGAAATAAACAACATTACGGAACCATGGTCAAACTCTGAATTTAAATTAATCAATACTGAAAGAATTCCATCAATATTTAGACAACATCTATATCAGTCTGCAAAATCTCTATTAAATACGAAAAGAGATAAAATTTTTTGCAAACTAGGGTAAGGCCCTAGTGTACCTAAATTAAAATAAATAACATATGTCTGAAATAAAATAGGCCTTCTAGAATAGAGAAAGCTCACCAATTGCTCACTTGACTTCTGTCTGAAACAAATCTACGGCTTAGCAGGACCCCAAGACTAACCCTCAGACCCTGAAATATAGGGGTCAATAAAATCATACTGGTATGTGAAACAACTCAAAATAACATATTTTTATACAAAATAGATGAGAGCTTTTCATGATGGCAAAAAAAAATTATATAAGTAAAAAAAATCGTACTTGGGCATACCTTTAAAACTTCAAACAAGTTTGTCACACTGACCCACTCTTATTATTCTTTTAAGCTGGTCGGTACACCCTACAAATCAATAGTTGCTATGAGGGACCTACCTATGACTCGGAGGATGAGCCTCCAATCTAAGTAGCCACCAGGATTTGGAGCTGGTGATACCGCCATGTGATCACACCGCAGGAATCCCCCCATGTGAGATGTCCTAATCATTTTTATTATCCTCCCATGTAGGATACAATATCATAACACCCGCATCGGCAATTACGGTTTCCAGCAATGAGCCCTTACACTCATACACCTTCTTCGGGTAACTTACTATCTCTCTTAAGCCCAACTTTTAGTTCATTAAAACAACATGCTTCATTCTTTCAAAACATTTGAAAAATTATCTTATTAAGGGCGTATAATCACTAGGTATCGTCATACCCTGACTTGCAAGTCAATCAAATCACATCATATCAATTTGCATCCCTTTTCACTTATTATCAAATTAGTGACCACCCTAGATTTTAAACATCAGATGAGAGAGTTATGCATTGAATATTTTATTCAACATCTTCATCAAAACCTTCTCCTCTAAATTGTAGAATCAATAGGTGGTCACCTCATATTTAAAATTTCTTAAAAAATAAGGAAGATGCTAATTTGACACAATAACTATTTACCATATGAAAACATATGCTCAACGTGTCATAAATAGAATAAAACCATGATCATTTCACAAACATTAGACCATTGGTTTTCATTTAGAAAGTTCATGCCTTTAAAAAACCCATAACAAGAAAAATCAATAATATCATGATAAAAGAGGGAATTTTGATCATTCATGCTCTCATTCAAACTTTACAAACATACGAATTCAAATATACATAGTTACAGTTCAACTTCCATGAAGAGTGGTTTGAGGACCATGTATATTTTCATCAAAACAATCCCATGATGCATATTTTTTGAAAACAATATTGAACAATTCATTATAAATTATAATTGGGGATCTTTAATCTTGTTAAAATATTTAAACTTAGGCCCAAGGTTTTTATAGTAGTACCACATACCTTAGATTATAAAATTTAAAAGATGGAACCCGGATCTTGATCTGTGTCTTGAAATTCTTAAACTTAGGGATGAGTTCTTGTTCTTTGGGAAGGAGTTAGAGTTTTGATTTGCGAGGAAAATTTAATTATAGTGTATTATGCCTGTTAGGTGCAGAAATCGAGTGTTATAGGCAGATTTGGGTGAGGGATAGTGACCAAAATGCCCCTAGACACATGAGAGACTAAACTAGCATGTGAAGCAGCTTCGTAATACGTTGACCGATGAGTCGCATCGACATCATGTCGGCTTACTGCCTCACACTAAAAATTTCATAACTTTTCGCTCGATTATCGGATTTTGGCAAAATTGGTATCGTTGGAGAGATAATTCAATTATATACAATTTGATGGGTATTGAGATGAAAATTTTTATATGTATCAAAAGTTATACATATTCAAAGTAGACCTTTGTAGAATCGAAAATCCAATTTTGGATGAATGAAAACTTCTTAGCTCAACTTTGCTTTAGGCCATTTCTATGAATATATTTTCACCTCATAGTCACTTCATATACTAGGATAAAGATCATGACATATGAATTTAAACAAAAACCATGGAATTAGATCTTACACAAATTAAAATGACTATTCGATTTCTATCTAAATAATGTGGGGCGTTACATATGCAAATGGTGGTTTGGTTGGGTAACAATGGGTGATTCACGGTCCTAAATAGACTTGGGATGCCATTACGACAAGGACCCCAATTGGGTCATTTCAGTCTTAGCATATGCTTGCAAGCTTAGAATTATGCAGTTATAATTCCACTAAATTGGGGAATGCCTCGACCCCCTTTGTTAATTCAATCAAAACATAACAAGTTTTTCAAAATCCATGTTCATTGTTTAACCATTTATGCAATGCAATAGTATAGGTAAGTCAAAACCAAGTGATAATTTCCCTAATTCCTAAGCCATTTATACAAAAGGGTTGATGGAACACAATTATTCAAAACCAATTCAAAGTTCAAAACATCAATTTGGAGGAATACCACAACCCCAATTCCAATTCCCATACCACCCATGCACCCTATTAGTTCAAAGCATCAATTTCAAAGCATGAATAACACATAAAAACCATAGGAAAACTATTCAAGGACCAACCTTTTCAAAACCCTAAACCATATCGAAACCCACATTCAAATCCATATAAATAAATCATTAAAAGACAAACTTTCTATGAGATAAGATTTGGGGAAGAGTAATATTACTGAAAGTGTCACAATTGTAGAGAGAAATCACCCTTGAGAGCCCTAACTAATCATCTTCTTGGAAACCCTAAATGTTCTTGATCTTGGGGATTTGAGAGTAGTTGAGAAGTTATTTTGATTTGTTTTACAGTGATAATAATACTCTAAAAGGGTTTTAATTCATAGGTCACTATTATAAAAGAGGGGAAATATAAAAATTGACCATAATGAAGGTACTAAAAAATTGTCGCTAATGACTACAGACCATGATACGACTCTTAAGGACACACTACGACTCATCACCATGAGTCTTAGTCAAGACAGTAACTGAAGGACCGTTCTCTATTGACCCAATGATTCTCACTATATGACTCATCAGGTGACCTATGAATCGTAAGTTCCAAATCGAAGTCAAGACATAATATTTTGGGCATCACATTAGTTTGGCTATGGATAGGACCATACGAATCATTTTGAGTCTTTATGACTATACCTCTAGCCATAGTCACAATAGAAACATCAGTATAACATTTTGGTCTGGCTATGTGTAGATCCTTAAGAACTATAGTGACACCCTACAACTCGTAGGGAGAGTCGTAGTCTGGGCAGTGAGTTTAAAAGCTTAGAAATTTGCAGGGACCAAAAATTTGGGGTGTTACACAATACATCTTGGCTGTACCGAGACAAATAGAATACTAGAGCTATGAGACTCATGAAAAATCAAATAAATCAAGTCATCAAGATGAGGAACACAAATAAGACCATCAAACCTCAAAAAACCTTAAAAATCAATAGTGCGCCTCTCAGACAAATCGCTTAACACCTGATATCAAAGGAAACAAAGCTTATCATCCTCAAACTAAAGATCACGGATCTACTTAAATAGAAAGGACCTCTCCTGCACATTATCTAAAATCCTCATAGGATTTGAAATATCAAGAAGAACCATCAGGTTGGCTAAGGACTGAATTCTATATGCCAATGACCTCTGAGAAACCTATGTATATGCCAAACTACCCATACTTACTGCCTTGTGACTCAAGGCATCTACAACTATATTTTCCTTTACCGAATGATATAAGATGAAAAGATCATAGTCCTTGAGTAACTCCATCCATCTAATCTAGCAAGAACTGAGCTCTCTATGGGTTATAAGATGTTGAAGACTGTGATGATCCATGGAAATCTCGTAATGCACACTATACAGATAATGCCTTAAAATCTTGAGCGCAAAAACTATTGCCATTAACTCCAAATCATGAGTAGGATAGTTGCGCTCATGCACCTTAAGTTGTTGAGAGCATAAGGAATAACATAACCTTTATGCATCCGTACATAACCTAGACCAACAACAGAAGCATCACAAAACATGGTTGATCCTTCACCCTCAATAGGAAGAGCTAACACAAGAGCTGTTGTAAGAAAGTCCTTAAGCTTTCCAAATTATAACTCACACTCCATGAACCATAAAAAAGGAACCTCCTCCGAGTCAATCGGGTCATAGGGGCTAAAATATTAGCAAAAACCTCAATGAACCATCTATAATAACCATCCAAACCAATGAAGCTATAAACCTCAGTCAGAGATGTGGGTCTATCACAATCATAAATCACCTTAATCTTAGCTGGGTTTACCATAATCCCAACCTTAGACACCGTATGTCCAAGAAATGTCACCGAGTCAAGCTAAAATTCACACTTGGATAACTTGGTGAGAATTAAATGATCTCTCAAGGTCTGGAGCACTATCATCAAGTGTTGCATACTCCTCACTGCTCCTCAAATATACAAGAATGTCATTGATGAACACAATCACAAAGGAATCTAGATAAGGCCTGAATACATGGTTTATTAAACCCATGAATGTGGTTGAAGCATTAGTCAACCTACAAGATATCACTAAGAACTTATAATTACCATAATGGGTAGTCTTCAAGATATACACATCCCAAATCCTAAACTGATGGTAACCAGATCTCAAATCAATTTTAGAAAACATAGTTGCATCCTAAAGATGATTAAATAAATCATCAATGCGAACATAGGATAATGGTTCTTCACCATCACCTTAGTAAGTTGCCTATAATCAATGGACATACACATAGATCAATATTTCATCTTTACAAACAATATAGGAGTACCCCAAATGGATATACTCCATCTAATAAAACCCTTACCTAGAAGATCTTAAAGCTGAGAATTCATCTCTTTAAGCTTGGAAGGAACCATATGGTAAGGTACCATAGAAATAGGTCAGGTGGCAGGATTGAGATCAATGACAATCTCAATCTCATAGATGGGGGAATACCAGGCTGGTCGGTAGGGATCATATTAGAAAACTCATAAATAATAGGAATAGAGTCATACGACAGACTCTCTATACTATCATCACAAACATAAATAAGATAAAACTCGCAACCCCTGGAGATAAGCTTACTAGCACACATATAAGAGATAATATCCGTTGGCTCATGGCTAAGAACTCCTTGCTATACTATTGAAGGTAAACTGGGCACAACTAAGGTAGCAGTCATGGTAAAAAAATCCATGACCGCATAATAGTGGGATAATTAGTCCATACAAGAATAACATCGAAATCCACCATATCCAGAATAATAAGATCAACATAACCAATTTTCACAACACATGATCTAAATACTCGATCATTATTAAATAATCACCTGCAGGAGTAGCTACGTGCAATGGCACCAATAATTAATCACTAGGAAATTCCAACCATGGTGTATATTAAGAAGAAATATAAGAATAAGTGGATCCAAAATCAAATATAGCAGGGGGTGATTAGAGGCATACTAAAATTATACCGGTAACAACAACATCCAAAGTCTCAACCTCGAGCCTAGAAGGTACTGTATATAACTTAAAACGCCCACCACTTGGTTGGGAACTTGACTAATCTCCTACCCTACATGCCTGAGAACCTCCTTGAGTACCCTAAAAACCGCCATGCAACCATGAGAACCATCTCTACTTAAGGGATGAACTACTCTAATAGAAGAAGCACCCTGTGCTAAAATAACAATCGCCCTACGACTAGGGCAATCTCATGAATAGTGACCAGGAAGTCTACAAGTAAAACAGGAAACATGAGCCAAAAAAACCAACAGATCCAGCTAACCCAGAATAACCACCATATTTGGACTGGTCAATAAATGAACACCTCGAAGACTAATTAGTGCCTTTACTTGGGCGATCTCTAGGACTGGACTGACCTTCACTAGTAAATCTGAAGATCTTTTGGAACTAGTCGAGTCGACTGATTCTTAAGATGAAAAGATAAACATAAAGCGATACCTACTCTAATAACTACCACCTCTAGGTCTAGAACTCCGACAACTCCCACCGAATCTGCCCGAAAATCTAGGGCTCTTATCATAACCTTTAAGACCCTCATGATGTATCTTATTCATAACCCTAGCATAGTCTAGAAACTCAGCGAAAGACCTACCCACATGACCAAAGTCTGAGTGGACCTCAGAAGACATATCAGGCTGAGTAACCACTGGCTGAGCAACTACTGATTAAGCAACTATTGGTGTAGGAAGAACCTCATCTCTGGGAGTTTTAGCTATAGCTGCACCCTTGCCTCAGTACTACTATGATCAATGGTTTGTGAACCATAAGACAAAACACCACCAACTATCCCAAAAAGCTAAATCAACATATCTCTAAGTAATAATAAGGGAATACACCCTGGTGGAACCGGGGCTGGTGCCTGGCCCATCGCTGGCTACCATAGAAGAATCTTTAGCTCAGGAGCAGTAATAGAGTCTGGTCAAGGTGGCCTATCATGTACCCTAGATAGGGACACATCACAAGGTTGACCATGACCTTTAGGTGATCCATGAATAGGAGAAGGATCCTAAGCTCGATCTCGAGACCCTCATTTCATGTAGCAGTAGCATGTGTTCGAGCCATTTGTGAAAAAGTAAAATCAAAGGAATACTCTACAAACCAACTCAGACTCTTAGCACGTTATAAGTGAAAGAAGTAAAAAACTCCTAGGAACGTGCCATAGTATCCCAAAGATATGAAACAAGTGTCAACGTTTTAATCGGTAGGACTCTAATAGACACTTGCTATTATACCAACAGTATTGGTGAAAACTTTTCTCTGATACCACTTTTTCATAACCCAATTTTTAAGTCATGATGGCACCTGCCAAATCCTACCAGTATGTAAGCTGATACCATAACCCGACATAATTCAATGGGTTAATTTTGTAAGGAATGCTTAATGTAGTCAAAATTCAATGAACACACATTATAAATAAACAAAGTGTTCAAAATAGACAAATAATAAAACAAGATACCAATCCCAAAACCTAGTAGAGTAAGTACAAGAGAGCATGTAAAGTTAATAATACAACCCAAAAGATATGGAATATAGTCAATACATCTATCTTAGTACAAATGACTAAATAACAATAAGATATATAGAAATGGGCGACTCCAAACTCCAAGAGATCACCCTATTTCTAGAAGATCAACCCTGCATGAACAATGGTTAATGATGCCAGCTAGTACTCAGATCTATTCCAAAAAGGTATAGAAGTATTGTATGAGCATCAAAATAATGGGAACTTAGTAGGCGTCATCAATTTCCTAAGCTAAATCATGATATACAAATGATATAATGTGAGATAATCATAACTAATTCAAGGTACAAAATCAAACCTGAGTCATCTCCATCATCACTGTACATAAAAGTAAATAAATCAAAATAATAATATAATATAAGACGTTAACATATGTAAATATCACAGTGCATAAGAAATAGATAATTTTGAACCATAATGCAGCATAAGACTTTAGCACAAGCAAACATACATACATAGTTAGCTCCCATATGTCAAATAGAGCATAATGTAAATAACTCATTAGGGTATCCCATACTATCGGAAAGTACACACAAGCTAAGTATAAAGGAATTTAACTAACACATATCCAAATCTCATCAGTATTCAACCATTTACCTAAAATATCATCAATTAACCATTTTATCAAACTTTCATTAATTACCAAATTTAACCTAGTACCTAGATTCCATATTATTACCACTATTTAGCAATCTTAGCATCAATATACACTAACCACAATTTGATAGCTAGTCATCTCTCTTTAACTAATCCAATTTACTTGCTAGTCATTATAAGATGTCTAATTATTATTTAAAAACTATTTACCATATCATCTCTATTCATAGGTTATCACCTAGCCAGTACTCACCAACTAACCTATATTTGGCAAATAGGAATTGTTTATTAACTAGTTATCATCATAGACTTAATCATCATTATCAATAAATAATTAAGGCTACTAATCAATGATAATACTAGTCAGCATTATAGATTAACCATCATTATCACTAGCCATATATACCACTATTCACCATTGTCACTAGTGTTCGATTATCGATTAGTTATTATTAGCCACTAAAAAATATCCATCACTAATCCTCAATAAATACTCAACATCAACTATATCACTTTATGGACATTAATCACCAATGGTCTATAATTGGTATCCATAGTATCTGCAACATACATAAGTTACACATAAGTATATAAATAATCATGTGATTGCTATACATAGGCTAGATGAACTTGAATAGATGAACACATAGGCACATCAATTTAATCATCCTATGGCCATGCCAGGTATACATAATAATAATTAATATCCACCAATATTTTTGAGTCTCATCATCTTAACATATTATCAATCGGACTTGTCGTGTATCACCAATCATCATAATATCCTTCGACCATGCCGGGTATAAATATATCATCATAATATCCTTCGGCTTTGCTGGGTATCGTCATCATATATAATTTAATGTCAATAATAAAAAGCAAACCCAATAATGGCTAAAGTAAAGAACAAGCCTCATGAGGGCTAAAGTAAGGAAACAAGCCTAATGAGGGCTAAAATAAAGAAACATAAAAGGAGAAACAAAGAAGAGAATACCTTCATATTTCCTTGTTCATCATCCATGTCAAATTATCAATAAATGTTATATATATTTAACATGAATAGTATAACTAACATCGATTTTACCCAAAATTTATACATTCAATACCAAAATCTTCCTATATCCCATAACGGAGAGATGAGTATATAGATATGTACAGTAAGTGACAAGTCATTAACATGATGCATGGGACTAATTATTAATGTAATTAATGGCTCAATATTATAAGCCAATAATATAGTTCATTATACCATGAGCATAATCATAAGCATTATCATGAGCAATGGCCCATACGTAACATATTTAATAGCCCACCATTAGCTTGAAGAAACTTTACCACTAACTTGAGTAGTAGCAAATCCATAGCATAATAAATAGCTTATTCCTGGCATAGTCGATATCATACTTTATGTCTTAGGGCATGTTATAGTCAAAGGAATTCAATAAGGTTTTCGTAGGACCAATAAATAGTCAATCACAATAGCATAATCAATAGCTAGTCATAAGCTTTATCCAATAAGACACACATAGGGTATATCCTCTAGGCATTACTTTCAATGGCACTCATCAGAATCAACAAGTAACAAGATTCATCAATATTGCCACAAAAAGACACTCCTTAGGCAATAACTACGCATAAGGGTTTAGGAGAACTAGTCATCAATCTTGCATTAAGGTGGGTTAACGAGCCCACTTCTAAATCCCAAAAATGTATTATAAGTAAATTTCTATCCCAGACTAGGCAAGGGTATCAAAATCAACTCTTAGATGTATAACAATCTACATTAAGACCTAAGGTAGATATTCTACTCAAGTTATATCACTAAGTCCCATGAAACTAAGGCAACCTTTATTAGCACAAGAATTTAAGGCCAACTTACTCTAAGTATTATCAACTAAAGCATTTCACCTAGACTGAGTAATCTAAGGCATTCTTATGTAAGGCATGAGTAATGAAGTCAAATCCACCTAAAAATATAGGGAACAATTCAAGTATTTTATTTCAAAGATTTTATGATTCCTAAAAGGTTCATCTAACCTAAGTCTTTCATTTCATCAATCCAATACCTAAAACCCATCCTAATCCAAAAAGATATCATAAATATACTATGGATAGATCAATTTAACAAGAAATAAACCAAGCCTACCTCAGCACTAAACAAAGATCACAGTTTGATAAACCTTTTCTTTTTACTTTCGAGAAGCCTTTTCAAGATTCCAAGTGATCAAAAATATAATCTACTCATCAGCACAAACAAAACAATACCTATATTTTACTATTGTTGTACGAGTCCAAAAATAATGCCAAAATCCCCATGTGGTCCCAATTATGAAAATCACGTTCTTGAGACCAACCCAACATGATATAAAGATCATGGAATAAAAAACCTAAAAAAGGTGAAAACCAAGAAAACTTTGGGCTAAAACCAAGCCATAAGTAATTTGGGGCTTTGGTTAAATTTTTAAGAAATTCAAGCATGAATTTGAAGGATTATTACCTTAAATATGAAGATATTTTCAAAAATATATGTTAATTAAGCTCCCAAGTCACCCTCAAGACTCAATTTCAAGTTAGCACACTCTTTTAGGGTTTCTAGGTCGCAAGGATGACTGAAAAATGCCCCAAATGCAGCCTAAGGAGTCCTTTTATACCACGCCAAATAATTAGGTATGGCTAACGTACAATAGGGTATGATATCAAAATAATTAAGGGTAAGAGTAGGTACGAGGATCACCATCCTCCCTTATGCATTTTTAGCACTTTCTGTCAGCCCAACTGAAAGTTGAAACTTGAAATTTTTTTAAGTTTTTGCCAATGCCTCGAGATTCATTTAAAATCTAAAATATATAAATAAACCATGTAACAACACTAAATTAGATGTTCCAGACACAATGGCAGAGTCAGATTCTCCATTTGAGTTTGTTTCAACCAAATATGGATCCCACACCTAATTTCTAACTTTTTGACCAATAAATTTAAATGAGTTATGGTGCTTCAGGACCTAAACCAAAGGTGTACCAATCTTAAAGATAATATTCAAGAGATACTGGCATAGTTTAAATTTACATTTAAAAATTATTTTACTTAAGTTTTTGCTCGATGGACATTTAGAACCAGTGAAGACTTTGAAATAGGAAATTATCTCTAAAATCAAACAAACTGCTCGTGTAAGGCCCCTTAAAATTCTAAGTTCAAAGTTTAGCGCATTTGGATTTACAAGCCTCAAGACTTAGAAAATCTTTATAAGTGTTCAACACTTAGTCTCAGTTTAGACCTCCAAACTTTGGGGATTTATTTGATGACCTTCCCGTCCTTCGTATTTAGATTTTCAAGTTAGATTGTGATAGGGCAAGGTCGTAGTACCTCTCGGGTAAGTTTTGGATTTTTTTGAAGAGCGTAAGGGCGAGTTTGTACGTGTAAAATAGTATCTTAGGCAATAAGACACCGTTGCCCTAGGTAGAGCAGTGCTCTAGGCCAGGCGATGCCCTGGATAGTTTAGCAGACTTTCCAGGTGACGCCTGCTAAGTCCAGCGCTACCCTGGTTTTTCATCATTCTAGCTATGTATTTTTAAGGGCTTTCTGGTCATTCTCCACCTATATATAAGCTTATTAACACGAGATTTGAGCTTTAAAACACCAAAATATTGTGTTTTTGCTAAATTACTCTCAAGAATAACCCAGAAAAAATCTAGCGTTCAATTGGGGGATTCAAATTCCAAGATTATTTCACTACTATCTTCACAGATTATTAATCTAAGGTATGTATAGTGTTCATCTATGGATCCAATCTGATTATAGAGCTCAAGAACCATGTTTTAAATACTATTTTGTGAACTTTTTGTGGTGATATGAGCATGTACATATTGTTGATTATTGTCTAAGTTTCAAGATGATATCTAAAGGTGTTTTCATGGAATACATATGGTTGTTAGTTGAAAACTATGAACTTTAGGTTGTGTAATATGGTGCAAGTTATGAAACATACCTATTCCTTAAATAATGCAAGCAAGGTATTTGACAAAAGGCTTAGGATGCTAGAAATTCATGTTTACATGGTTCCATGATATGTAAATGTCAAGTCCATGATAGATATATACTTCAATGTGAATTCCATGTTATTGATGTATTGCTATTGTTGTGGTATGAAACATGTATGATAATGGAGATATAAAATATGTATACGAAATATATATCCATGTATTCCCTACAGTGTTTATGACATTGAATAACTACATGAAGTACGATATCCCTTACTTATGATATTACAAATTGTGGACTCTAATCTTGTCATCAAGTCATATCATGTGGGTCAGTTTTCTTCTATCAATTCCTGGGGGTATTTTTATATCAAGAATATAGTTGTATCCTAGAGCCATGTCATGTTGTCAGGAAAATCTCAGTCAAGATATAAGCTATAGAACTCAGTCAGTCATGTGACTCAAGAAAACCTCAGAAATCTCATGATCTTAGTCAACTCTCAGATAGTAGCACTATTCTATTAGTGAACAAAAGTCAGTTAATCAGTCCATATATAGTCAGTTAAATCATGTTCAGTCCATTCAAGTAGGAGTAGAAGTTATCACCGAGTGGACCCAAGGATAGGAACTCACCTACCCGTTTAGGGTATGATTCTTAGAAGTCATGTTGTGTTCTAGAACTATATAGACAACATAGGTTGAGACATATTAACCTGTCAGTATAGGGTTCCCACCGCTCTTATTTTGAGTACCTTCCACTTATGTGTCACTCATAGCTGTCCTTACCAGTGGTGCGGTATTGACACCTCTCTAGTTGGGGCATAGATTGGACCCAAACTTAGCTATATGTGTTATTGTGGCATGTTTGTTAAACAACTACCTCCCATAGTTTCAGACTCAGTCTCAGTAAAAGAACTCAGATAGTTCTTCAGATATCTGTATACCAGGATTGTTTTATACAGTCAAATTTAGTTATAGCACAAAACATAGAAAGCTCCATCAGATTCAAGATTGTCTGACACAGTCGCCCAGGTTATCAAAACTATAGTTTCAACCATGTCAGTTATCAGTGAACAATGTATTCGCGTATAGATTTAGCTATCACGTACCCATGATCTCAATTACTACGAATGGATATTTGTACTCTTAAGTTTATATCGATCAGTCAGTTAATATTATTCATACATGTAACCCTTTGCATTATCCTGCCTCACTTGTATACTCAGTACACCAATTGTACTGATATATTTATGCTATGGTCCTTTCTTTTCATGTTACACCATAGATTCACAGATTCTAGATTACCAGTAACATTTTAGCCACATAGCTGCAATGAGTCCTTATCTATTTGAGGATGATATTATTTTATTTATTATTTTAGCTCAGTTTTGCTAAACAGAGTTAGTTGGAGACATGTTCCTTCAACTCCTTATTCAGACAATACTAGAGGATTTTAGATTCAATATTCATACTTATGTTTAGTTTTGATTTAGATTTTAGTGGTTTTTGGTATTTTTCTCCCATATGGATGTTATATTATTTCAGTTGAACCTGATGGCCTATTGTGTATGTTTTTCTGAATTATTATAATATATATTGCAGTGTATAGGTACAGATATTAGTCATGGGTTAGCTTGTGGTCCTTCGAGGTCATAAGTACCGTGTAGCATTCAGATTCACAAAATTAGAGTGTTACAAACTTTGTATCAAAGCCAGGTTCAATAGGGACTTACGAAGTCTGAAAGCCACATCTAGTAGAGTCTTGTGCATGGATGTGTTGTGCTCCATATTTATGTGCAAGAGGCTATGAGATGTTTTAGGAATAGTTTCCCTTCTTTAAAAATTCATGTTGTGCTAGTGAGCATACTCTTAAGTTAAACTCTCAATATAATCTGTTCTTCTATCATTTTAGAATATGCCTCCAAAGAGAAGAAACTAGCCAGCTCCTCAGCTCGAAGATCCTTTGGATGAACATGCTTCCCATGCGGAGTTTAGGGCCGCATTCGCTATACTAGCTCAGTCTGTGGCTTCCTATAATGAACGACCACCAATTATTCTGGCCAATCTAGTGGCCTGTTCCGCAGCTAGGATTTGAGTGTTCACTCGAATAAACCCTCTATTTTTCCATGGGTCTAAGTCTAACGAAGACCCGTAGGAGTTCATTGGCCAAGTCTAGAATGTCATTGATATCATGAGTGTTATTTTTGTTGATAGTGTTGAGTTAGCCGCATACCAGTTGCAAGATATGGCTCACACTTGGTACAAACAGTGGAAGTCTGAGAGGGTAGATGGTTAATGTACTATTGAGTAGGAGAAATTTATCGTGGCTTTCTTTGGCAGATAAGAGCTGAGAGAGGCCAGAGTTCTTGAGTTGATCAGCCTTAGGTAGGAAAATATGATGGTTAGAGAGTATTCTCTCAGATTTACTCAGCTAGCCAGATATGCCCCTCATGTGGTTACAGACAATAGGGCTAAGATGAGCAAGTTTGTGTCAGGGTAAATGTTAGCATGGTAAATAAGTATTGGTCTGCGATACTGAATAGTAATATGAATTTAGCCATACTCATGACCCATGATCAGTAGATAGAGGAGCAGAAGGTTAGGATTAGGGAGAGGCAGAACAAGAGAGCAAAGACAGGCAGTTTCAGTTTTGCACAACCTAAATCAGAAGGAGGAAACCATTCATAGTTTCATCCTAAGTCAGCAACTCCAGCTCCTTCCTTCGCCAGTGCAGAAATTTATAGACGGCAATAGAGATAGAGCTCCAGGATCTAAATCTCAAGGCAGTGTAAGCAGTGCCCATAGTAATCCCCTATATCAGAATTATGGTAAGAACCACAAGGGTATTTGTAGAGTTGGTAGTGATGTCTATTTTGGTTGTGGCAAGTCAGGCCACAGGATTAGAGAGTGTCCTCAGCTAGGTCCTCAGGGTCAGCAGAATTATTCCACAACTCAGTAAGATCGCCTAAACTAGTAGGGTGCCACTTCTAGTGCTACTAGTGGGCAACACCCAAATACACTCTATGCTCTTTAGACTTGACAGGATCAGGAGAATTCTCCTGATGTTGTTACTGGTATGTTATATATTTTCCATGTTTATGTTTATGCTTTGAGAGACCCAGGCGCATCTTTGTCTTTTGTTACTCCATACATAGCAGGCGATTTCAAAATCAGTCCTAAAGTTTTGGCAGAGCCCTTTTCAGTCTCTATCCCTCTGGGCAAAACCATCATAGCTCGACGGGTATATAAGAACTGCCCAGTTATGATAATTTAGAAATTTATGTCAGTAAATTTTGTTGAGTTAGATATGACTGATTTTAATGTTATTCTCGGCATGGATTGGCTTCATTCCCGCTATGCTACAGTCGACTACATAAATAGGGTAGTTTAGTTTTAGTTCCCAAATAAGCCCATCCTAGAGTGAAAGGGTAGTACTTCATCTTTTAGGGCTCAACTTGTTTCCTACCTTCGGGCAAGGAAAATAATTTCTAAAGGGTGTGTGTATCATCTTATGCATGTTAAGGAGTCCAGTTTTGAATCTCCCAGTCTCGAATCAGACCTAGTGGTTAATGAATATTTAGATGTCTTTCTTGAAGATCTTCCAGGCATTCCTCCCGAAAGGGAAATAGACTTTAGCACAGACCTTCTCCCAGATACTCAACCTATCATTATTTAGCTATATAGAATGGCACTAGCAGAACTCAAGGAACTGAAAGATTAGTTGAAGGATCTCTTCGATAAGGGATTCATCAGGCCTAGTGTATCCCCATAGGGTGCACCAGTATTATTTGTGTGCAAAAAAGATGGTTCTCTCAGGATGTGTATTTATTACCATCAGCTCAACAAATTTACGATCAAGAACAATTATCCACTTCCTAGAATAGATGATTTGTTTGACCAACTTCAGAGTGCCAGTTATTTCTCCAAGATAGATCTCAGATCAGGCTATCATCAGCTCAGAGTTAGGGAATGTGACATCCCAAAGATAGCTTTCCATACTTGGTATGGTCACTTTAAATTTCTAGTCATGTCCTTTGGTCTTACCAATGCCCCAGTAGCTTTGATGGACTTGATGAAATGGGTATTCAAGCAGTACTTGGACATGTTCATCATAGTCTTCATAGAAGATATTCTAGTCTATTCCCGCATAGAGCGTGATCATTCAGACCATCCAGGATTGTTCTTTAGACTCTTAGAGATCATCAGTTGTTTACCAAGTTCAGTAAGTGCAAATTTTGGTTAAGATCAGTAGCATTCCTTGTCCATGTTGTTTTCGGTGATGGAATTAGAGTAGATCCTCAGAAAACTAAAGAGGTAAGAAACTGGCCTCGCCCTGTATCTCCATCAGATATCAGTAGTTTCTTGGGTTTGGCTAGATATTATAGATGGTTTGTCGAGGGATTTTCTTCTATGGCATCTCCCATGTCCTGAATGACTCAGAAGAATGTCAAGTTTCAGTGGTCAGATTTATGCAAAAAGAGTTTTCAAGAATTGAAGACTCAACTTATTTCAGCTCTAGTTTTAACTCTTCCAGATAGTTCAGATGGTTTCATAGTCTATTATGATGCATCCAGAGTAGGTTTAGGTTGTGTCCTCATGCAGCACGGTAAGGTCATAGCCTACGCCTATAGACAGATAAAGCCCATGAGAAGAATTAACCTACTCATGATCTTGAGCTAGCAACCATAGTTTTTGCCTTAAAGATTTGGAGGCATTATCTTTACGGAGTTCATGTAGATGTCTTCACAGATCATAAGGGTCTCCAGTATGTATTCTCTTAGAAAGATCTCAATCTTCATTAGAGAAGGCGGTTAGATCTATTGAATGATTATGACATGAGTGTCCTTTACCATTCTAGCAAGGCCAAATCTCAGTAGACTCTCTACGGGTAGTATTTCTCACACTGAGGATAGCAACAAAAAGATAGCTCAGGAGGTCCATCAGCTTGCCAGACTAGGCGTTCGCTTAGTAGACTCTTCAAAGAGTGGTGTATGTGTTCCCAGTAGTTTAGAGTCATAGCTAGTTTCTGAGGTGAAATAAAAGCAAGACAGGGATCCTAGCCTTGTTAAGATAAAAGAGACAGTTCAGGATCAGAAAGTTGAGGGTTTCTCCCAAGGGAAAGATGGTGTTTTTCATTATCAGGATCGTTTATGTATTCCAAGTGTAGATAAATTGAGGAATAAAATTATTGTAGAAGATCATGGTGTGTGATACTTTATTCATTTGTGTATTCCAGGTATAGATAAATTGAGGAATAAAATTATTATAGAAGATCATGGTGCGTGATACTTTATTCATCTAGGGTTCACTAAGATGTACCGCAATTTGTAGGATATATATTGGTTGAGTGGCAAGAAAAGAGATATTGCAGGGTTTATGTCTAAGTTCTCTACATGTCAGTAGGTTAAGATAAATCATCAAAAGACTAGTGGTCCCATGTAGGAGCTCACCATTCCTAATTTGAAGTGGGAAGAAGTGAACATGGATTTTGTGATGGGTTCGCCTTGCACTCGTCATCAGCATAATTCAGTTTGGGTCATTGTAGATAGGATGACCAAGTAAGCTCATTTCCTTCCAGTTCATACTTCTTATTAAACCGAGGATTACGCCAAACTCTACACCAGAGAGTTGGTAAGATTACATGATGCTCCCTCATCTATCATCTCAGACAGAGGTCCCCAGTTTACCTGTCACATCTGGAAAGCATTCCAAAAGGGTATTGGTATGCAAGTTCATCTTAGTACAATGTTTCATCCTCAGACAGATGGTCAAGAAGAGAGGACCATTCAGACTCTTAAAGATATGCTAGGGCGTGTCCAGTTGATTTCAAGGAAAGTTGGGAGGACTACTTGTCTTTGATTAAGTTTGCATACAATAATAGCTATTATTCCAGTACTCAGATAGATCCATTCAAAGATCTCTATGGTTGGAGGTGTAGATCTCCAATCGGTTGGTTCGAAGTTAGTGAGGCCTCAGTCATAGGTCCTGACTTAGTATGCGATGCCTTAGAGAAGGTCTAGTTGATTAGAGAAAGACCCCGGGCTACTTAGAGCTGACAAAGGTCTTATGCAGATGCTATAGAAAGGATATTGAGTTCAAAGTCAATGACTATGTATATCTTTAGATCTCTCACATGAAGGGAGTAAAGTGGTTCAGCAAGAAAGGGAAACTCAGTCCCCGATATGTTAGTCCTTTCAGGATTATCAGTCACTTCGGCAAGGTATCTTATGATCTCTAATTTTCTTTAGATTTAGCCTCAGTTCATCCATTCTTCCATGTCTCATTGCTCAAGAAATGCATAGGTGACCCAATAGTCGTAGTACTTATTCAGAGCATTGACGTTCAGAACAACCTCTCTTATGAAGAGATTCCAGTTGAAATCTTAGACTATCAGACTCGTCGTTTGAGGAACAAGGAAGTCCCTCTAGTGAAGGTTCTTTGGCAAAATCAGTATCATGAGGGAGCTACTTGGGAAGCAGAAGCAGATATGCATACCAAGTATCCTCACATCTTTCCCACCAACTCAGATCAAGCTCAAGGTAATAGTTCTCCTTAAGCTTAATCAGTTTCATGTTCATGTCCCTATCATAAAATTTGTACCTATTACCATTGCATACTCATTCATGCATTCACGTCTCAGTCTAGTTATAATATTATACATCAGCTATGCATTATCATCTTGAGAAACTCAGTTTATTAGAGCACACAGTCACGCCTCCATGTATTAGTTATCCATGCATCAGATATGCATGAGTTCAGTATATTTAGCATGTCAGTCATTCATCTTCAGTTATGTTTATCTTGTCTTGAATTTTCCTCTCAGTTGATTCTCATTCGAGGATGAATATTTCCAAGGGGAGATATTGTAATACCCCATAAAATTCTATGTCCGAAGTTTAGCTCATTTTGCTTTACAAGCCTTAATACTTAGAAAATTTTTATAAGTGTTCAACACTTAGTCTCATTTTAGACCTCCAAACTTTGAGAATTTATTTGAATACCTTCCGGACCTTCGTTTTTGGATTTCCAAGTTGAGTTATGATGGGGAAATGTTGTAGTACATCCCAGGTACGTTTCAGAATTTTTTAGATAGCGCAAGGGCAAGTTTGGATGTGCAAAATAGTAGCTTGGGGCGATAAGCCTGCGTCACCCTCACTATAGCAGTGCTCTAGGCCAGGCGATGCTCTGGATAGTCCGGTGGACTTTCCAGGCGATGCCTACTAAGTCCAGCGCTACCCAGGTTTTTTAGCATTCTACCTCCTTGTTTTAAGGGATTTTTTGTCATTCTCCATCTATATATAAGCTTATTAACACGAGATTTGAGCTCTAAAATACCAAAATATTATGTTTTGGCTGAATTACTCTCAGGAACAACCAAGAACAAGTCTTGGGTTCAATTGGGGGCTTCAAATTCTAAGCTTATTTCACTACTATCTTTAAGAATTATTAATCTAAGGTATGCGTAGTGTTCATCTATGGATCCAATCCGTTCATAGAGCTTAAGAACCATGTTTTAAATACTATTTTGTGAACTTTTTGTGGTGATATGAGCATGTACATGTTGATGATTGTTGTTTAAGTTTCAAGATAATATCTAAAGGTGTTTTCATGGAATATATATGATTGTTTATTGAAAACTATAAACTTGAGATGGTGTAATATGGTACAAGTTATGAAACACACCTATGCCTTAAAGAATGCCTGCAAGGTGTTTGACAAAAGGCTTAGGATGCTAGAAATTCATGTTTACATGGTTCCATGATATCTAAATGACAAGTCCATGATAGCTATATACTTGTAACACCCCGGAAAATGGGTCCCAGAGCTTCACACGGTGCTTGAGGTAACGAGTAGCCCCAAGCTAACCCTTTGAGCCATTTTTATTCAATTCTACACAAATCAACGGGGCTACTGGTAGCCTCAAGAACCGTGTGATGCTATAAGACCCATTTTCCATAAATAACCCTCAAATATCAACAGAGTAATCATCATCCAAGAATAAAAGAATTTCAGAAAGATAATAAAATACGACTTATTAGTCAACTCCCAACATCTATACTAGTCTGACAAGCCTCTAAGAAAATCAATAAAACCAGCGAGCCATTAAGACATGCCCCAACTGACTCATACTCAGTTATCAAATGTAAACAATTTTATGAAACCAACATCAGACATCACGTCCTTGGAATATGAGGACTCACCACAATAGAGGATGTAGAACAGCGTGCTCGAAGAATCACTGTCGAACCTGGAACTGAGCACCTAAACCTACATTCTGAGAAAATCTCGCCTACATACGAGGATGTGGGTTAGTACCATAGAAAGGAACTGAGTACATGAGGGTGTATGCAGTTGTATAAACATCATCATCATAAATATTTATAAGAAATATGCAGGATGTATGAAAGACTCACATAACCCAAAGAAAATCATCATAATCATGAGAGGATGAAATAAGTACAATAACACATGTGAGTCACCAAATAATTTGTCAATCACTTTTAGTTCATCCAGAATATCAATTCACATAATGTAAATATCATTTAAATCTTTCGAAAGAATAACTTTCTCAATTCTACTTTCAAATCACTTTAAAATTTACCATAGACAGAAGGAAACACATACCCAATGGGAGATCCTATAATCAACATAAACCATGTGAGCTACATGGAGTCCAACGTACAACCCACGTTGGGGAGAGCCATCCTATCCTTGCCATCAGAGTAGGACTATCGATATCAAATCCACACAAACTAGTGATCACTATTTAAATCAGCCTCAGGCTTACTCCTACGGGGGCACATAATTCTAGGGAAGTAAGGTCGCTTTATACTTCCCACTCGGTGCTAAAGATTTCTTCTGGACTTAGCTCAGATCATTTCTAAGACAATCCACAACAAAACAATTTCAGTAATATATACATATACATTGGGAGACATCATGCTTCCCATCTATCAAAATCAACCACGTTGTGGATTTCTTTCATACTCGAGTTCAATACAACTCCATTAAGACCAAAAGGTCAAATCATTCAAAATATCACAAATATTCAACATCAACATGCTTATAACACACACTTTCTAAAAAAACATAATTTTCAATCGGGATTCACGATCCAAATATCAAAATCATGATAAATATCATTCAAGATTCATGTTTTATATCTCCACACATGTAAATTCATCTTTTAAAATCATAAACATCAATATTTTATAATAATCTTCATAAGATATGGGTTCATGCTTCAAATTCAGAAAAATCAAATAAAAATCATGCCTTTATAAAGAAAATTACTTTTGGGCACAAGAACGAAAGAGAGTTCTTGTTGAAAAACCTCACATACCTTGAATGGTGAACTTTAGATTGATACTCATTTTTAAGATGTTAATCATGACTTTGAATGATGGTTCTTGGAGTTCTTGAACTTGGAACTTGGAATCTTAAATAAATATGTTGAATTAATGGTGAACTTTGGAGGTTCTTGAAGTTGGATGTAGGTGCTTGGGGTTTTATTTTTGAGGGAATTTGATGAAATAACATATAATGCTTCTAATAGGTATTAATATAGGGTTTAGATGGATTTTGGGTGAGGGGGAATGACCAAAACGCCCCTAAAAATAAAATAATTCTCAAATTTGTCTTTTGACAGACTGTTTTGATAGTCTGAAGTAGATCAACCATAACGTTTTACTTCGATATCCAAATTTGATAAAACTAATTTCATTAGAAAGAGGACTCTCATATATTTCCGTTGATATATAGTATCTCACCTATATCATTGTGTACGAAGAGTTGTGATCATTTGAACTTGACTTAAAAATATGCTTTTGATAGGCTGAAGTAGATCGACCATAACCTTTTGCTTTGATAGACAAATTGGATGAAACCAATTTCATTGGAAAGAGGACTCGCATAGATTTCCATTGATATATAGTTGATCACCCAGATTATTACGTACAAGGATTTATGATCGTTTAAAGTTGGAGAAAAATACGCCAGGCCTCAGTACTTTTTTCTGCCTGTTTTACTGTTCACTACTATTCACAGTTCGATCGGAATGTTCATAACTCGTCGCTTGGGTGTTTGTTTTGGATGATCAACATGTCATTGGAAAGTTATTCGGTACTCTATGCAATGGTGGGTTATAATCTAAGACATTCTGCACGAAAAATTTATAATTCATTCTTGAAGATAAAACCCAACACGTTTACGCACAAAATTTCAATGAAAAATTTCCCGAGGTATTACATCATCCCCCGTTGGAAACATTCATCCTCGAATGATGCTAGACATGCCAAGATTAGATAGGGAATAGAACATAAAACTGAAACCATTCATTATACTCGTCACCATATCGTTTCTCACTCCGAATACAACATAGAAAGCATAAATTCAAGAAACTACAACTGAACACATAATAAATGAAAGCTGAACTGCTGCAACTTTTATCAAAAGTGCATGATTTAGGAAACAACGGTACCTTCAGCTTGATCGAAGTTCGCGGAAAATAGGTGTGGTACTTGTATCGCATATCCACCTCAGCTTCCCAAGTTGCACCCTCAACAGATTGGTTTCGCCACAGCACCTTGACCAAGGGAACTTCTTTGTTTCTTAGTCTTCGGACATTGAAGTCAAGAATCTCAATAAGAATCTTATCAAAAGTAAGATTTTCTTGAATGTCAGCACTAACAGAGGAATCCACCACCACAACATTGCTAATATGCATTCTAAGCATAAAGACATGGAATATTGGATGAACAGACGACAACTCAGAAGGCAACTCGACCTCATAAGCTACCTTACCAACACGGCTAAGAATTTTGTAAGGACCAATATAATAGAGACTAAGCTTCCCCATCTTTCCGAATCTCTTCATCCCCCTCATGGGTGAATTTTCAGATAAACTAGGTCACCAACTTCAAACTCAAGGTCTCTCCTTCTAACATCCGCATATGACTTCTGATGACTCTGTACAGTTTTCAACCTTTCCCTAATCAACTTAACGTTTTCCATAGCCTCAAATACTTAATCAGGACCACTCACAGCCACTTCAACCACCTCGAACCAACCTATGGTTGATCTACACTTTTTCCCATATAAGGCTTCAAATGGAGTCATGCCAATACTAGAGTCGAAACTGTTATTGTAAGCAAACTCTATTAATGGTAAGTGATCATCCCAACTTCCCTTAAAGTTAAGTGCATAAGCTCTCAACATATCCTCTAAGGTCTGGATTGTTCGCTCAGCCTGGCCATCGGTCTGCGGATGAAAAACAGAACTCAAAAGCACTTGGGTACCATGACCCTTCTGA
Source organism: Capsicum baccatum var. pendulum (assembly GCA_030864225.1). NCBI lineage: Eukaryota > Viridiplantae > Streptophyta > Magnoliopsida > Solanales > Solanaceae > Capsicum > Capsicum baccatum. Next base: position 191,332,894 of record CM061559.1, on the reverse strand, counting down.
AAAGCTTTCCAAAATTGCAAAGTGAACTGAGTACCTCTATCCGAAATGATAGACAAGGGAACTCCATGCAGTCTGACTAGCTCTGGGATATACAATGTAGTGTAATCCTCAGCAGTATATGAAGTATGAACAGACAAGAAATGAGCAGACTTAGTCAACCTATCAACCACAACCCAAATAGAATCATGATGGCGTTGGGAAGAAGGTAAACCAATCATGAAGTCCATATTTATCTCTTCCCACTTCCAGGTGGGAATACTAAACACTTGCATCATACCACCAGTTCTTTGGTGTTCAACCTTAACCTGTTGGTATGTTGCGTTAGCTACTAACGCTGCTATATCTTTTTTCATGCCACTCCACCAATAGATTTCCCGCAAGTATTGGTACATCTCGGTGGCACCAAGATGAAAAGAATATCGCGCCCCGTGCACTTCACCCATAATCCTCTGTCTTAGATCATCAACATTTAGGACACACAATCTACCCTACAATCTCAACACACCATCTCCCCTTTGGGAGAAAACCTCTACATTTTGGTCTTTGACTGACTCCTTCAGTTTGACCAAACTAGCATCTAAGTATTACTTTTCCTTCACTTCCGAAACCAAGGAGGATTCAGAACTACTATGAACCCATATACTACCTTCAGCAGAGTCAAACAACCTATCCTCCAATCTAGCCAAATGATGTACATCACGAGCCAACTCTTTCTTACCTTCTACCACATGCGAAACACTACCCATGGACACTTTAATTAGGGCATCCGCCACAACATTGGCCTTGCCCGGATGGTACAACACACTCATATCATAGTCCTTTAATAAGTCTAACCATCGTCTCTGCCTATGATTCAATTCTCTCTGGGTTAACACATACTAAAGACTCTTATGATCAGTGAAAACATCAACATGGACACCATACAAATAGTGTCTGTAGATTTTCAAAGCAAACACAACACTAGCCAACTCAAGGTCATGGGTGGGGTAATTTTTCTCATGGGGTTTCAATTTTCTAGAAGCATAAGCTATCACCTTACCCTTCTGCATCAATACGCAACCCAACCCAACTCTCAAAATATCACAGTACACCAAAAAACTATCAATACCATCAGGCAAAGTCAAAATAGGGGATGAAGTGAGTCGAGTCTTCAACTCCTGAAAACTTTTCTCACAAGATTCGGACCATAAGAACTTCACTTTCTTTTGGGTCAACCAAGTCATTTGAGATGCTATAGAGGAGAAACCCTCAACTAAATGGTGGTAATAGCCAGCTAAACCTAATACAATTTAGATATCAATTAGAGAAATAGGTCTATGCCAATTTCTAATAGCTTCGGTATTTTGGGGATCAACTCTAATACCCTCGAAAGAAATGATATGACCCAGAAAAGCAACTGACCTTAGCCAAAACTCACACTTACTGAACTTGGAAAACAACTTATGATCTCTAAGGGTTTGCAAGACAGTTCAGAGATGATCAGAATATTCATCCTCACTATGGGAGTACACCAGTATATCATCGATGAACACTATGACAAACATATCCAGATATGGTCTGAACACTCAATTCATGAGGTCCATGAAAGATCCTGGGGAATTAGTTAACCCGAAAGATATAAAAAGAAACTCAAAATGGCCATAACGAGTTTAGAAACCAGTTTTGGGGCTGTCGCACTCCCTAACTTTGGGTTGATGATAGCCGGAACAAAGGTCCATCTTTGAGAAATAACTTGCACCTTGCATTTGGTCAAATAAATCATCTATTCTTGGAAGGGGTTACTTATTTTTGATGGTGACTTTATTCAGTTGGTGGTAATCAATGCACATACGCAAAGAGCCATCTTTCTTTCTCACAAACAACACAGAGGAACCCCAAGGAGAAATACTGGGCCTTATAAAACCATTATCTAGTAGATCTTTGAGTTGCTCTTTCAAATCCTTAAGTTCTGTAGGGGCCATACAGTAAAGAAGAATAAAAATGGGCTGAGTATTAGGAAGAAGATCAATCCAAAACTCTATCTCTCTATCAGGAGGTATCCCTGGGAGATCATCTAGAAAGACATCAGAAAACTCATTAACGACGTTAATAGACTAGAGAGTTGGAGTCTCAGACTTAGTGTCTTTGACTCTAACCAAATGGTAAATACACACTTTGGAAATAAGCTTTCTAGGTTTGAGGTAAGAGAAAATAATGACTCTTGGGTGACAAAAAATTCCTAGACCACTCAAACATGGATGCACCTGGAAACTAAAATTTGACCACTCAGGTCCGACAATCAATAGAGGCATAAGAAGAATACAGCCAGTCTATACCCAGAATAACATCAAAATCTACCATGTCGAAATCAATCAGATCAGCCAACAAGACTCTATGAAGAACGGTAACAGGACACTTTTTATACACATTCTGGGCAACAATCAAATCACCCACTAGGGTAGAAAGTAGGATAGGCTCAGGAATAATCTCAAGACTCATTTTAAAATTCACAGCAATCAAAGGTGTAACATATGAGAAACTGGATCCAGGATCCAACAAAGCATACACAACAAACTGAAATTTATGAAGCATACCAATAACAATATCGGGAGAGTCCTCCTGTTACTGGTGGGATGGTAAAGCATAGAATTTATTCTGGCGCTGCCCGCTAGCATTGCTAGAAGAGGCGCCCTAAGCTGAGGCTGGGCAAGTCACTAGAACTGGAGCACTACAGTCTGAGTCTGGGTCTGAGGGCGATAGTCATGATGCCCTTGTCCATCCTGTAGACAATCTCTAACTCTTTGACCCATGTCACCATACCAGAAATAACCTCTCTTCTCACCCCAACACTCACCCCAATGAGCCCTACCACACTTACGACACAGGGAACAATTTGGTTTACTTCCAGTATTGTACTGGGACCTGAATGCACATGACTTGCTACCTTGCTTATGCCTACATCTAGGCATAGGAGAATTAGTAGATGATGGTGCTTTCATAGATGAATGATCCAGATAATGAGGGTGACTCCCTTCCTGTGACCTAGTCTAACCTTATCCGTGCTGCTTGGACCTAGCTTTCTTATTCCCTCTCATTTTATCTCTCTCCTTAATCTTGTCTACCTCAATCTGTTGGGAATGAGTCATTAGCCTAGAAAGATTTGTCTCACTATTCACCATAGCAGACCTACACTTCTTAACCACATAACTAGAAATTGCAGTCACAAACTTACTTATACTAGCCCGATTATCAGCCACTAAGTCAAGAGCATACTTAGCAAACTGATTAAAATTTAGATAGTACTCCCTGATAGTCATGAAGCCCTGTCGCAGGTTCATAAACTCTTCCACCTTCGCCTCCCTCATCTCTAAAGGGAAAAATTTATCAAAGAATACATCCTGGAACTCTTGCCAAGTTGTAGGGACAACTCCCTCACCTCTAACTTTTCTCCAAGCAACAACCCAGTCATAAGAAAGGTCTTTCAACCTATATGCAGCCAACACCACACTATGTTCCTCAGATACATGCATCACCTAAGTAATTTTTTGTATCTCCTCTAAATCTAACCATGGATCCTTATCAGACATAGACCATAGAATTACAGCGAATTGATTCGCATGAAGTCACGGATTCTGGCAGCAGCTGAATCACCTCCCTGATGCTGTGGAGCCGGGGCTGGGTTGGCCTGAACATTTGCAGTTACATCTTGAGCTAGCACCTAAAAAGCTGCCCAAAATTTAGCATAAGATACATTTTCATTTAATGGTTTAGTGGGTTGATATTGCTGAACATCATTATTTCTTCTCGCTTGATGTGGAGGCATATTTCTAAAAGAGGAGAGCACAAATCAATAGCAGAGAGAGATACTTTAAGCATGATAGACTTCTAAAAGAAAGAATCACACCTTTTCCTAAAATGTCTTGTAGCGTCTTGCTCATATATGTGGTGTGCTACATACCAATGATCAAGACTCTACTTAACACAACTTGTCATACTCCCTAGGACTTCTTAAAACCTTAGGCTCTGATACCAAGTTTATAACGCCTCAAAAAATGGGTCTCGGAGCATCACACAGTGCTTAAGGCTATGAGTAGCCCCAAGCTAACCCTTTGAGCCATTTTCATTTAGTTCAACACAAATTAATGGGGTTTCTATAAATAACCCTCAAATATCAATAGAGTAATCATCATCCAAGAATAAAAGAATTTCATAAAGATAAAAAAATATGACATATTATTCAACTCCTAACATCTATACTAGTCTGACAAGCCTCTAAGAAAATCAATAAAACCAGTGAGCCATTGAGACACGCCCCAACTTACTCATACTCAATTATTAAATGTAAATAATTCCGTGAAACCAACATCAGACATCACATCCTCGGAACATGAGGAATCACCACAACAGAGGATGTAGAATAGCATGCCCAAAGAATCACTATCGAACCTAGAACTGAGAACCTGAACCTATATTTCGAGAAAATATAGCCTATATCCAAAGATGTGGGTCAGTACCATGGAAAGGAACAGAGTATATGGGGTGGTATGCAGTTGTATAAACATCATCATCATAAATACTTATGAGATATATGTAGGATGTATAAAAGACTCACATAGCCCGAAGAAAATTATCATAATCATGAGAGGATGAAATAAGTACAACAACACATGTGAGTCATCATATAATTTGTCAATCACTTTCAGTTCATCAAGACTATCATTTCTCATAATATAAATAACATTTAAATCTTTTAAAAGAATAAGTTTCACAATTCCACTTTCAAATAACTTCACCATTCACCATAGGCACAAGGAAACACACACACATTAGGATATCCTATAACTGACATTAACCTTGTGATCTACATGGAGTCCGAAGTACTACCCACATTGAGGAGAGCCGTCCTATCCTTGCCATCAGAGTAGGAGTATTGATATCAAATCCACACAAACTAGTGATTACTTTATAAATCATCCTCAGGCTCACTTCTATGGGGGCACGTATTTTTAGGGAAGCAAGGTCGCTTTATACTTCCCACTCGGTACTAAATATTTCTCCCGGACTTAGCTCAGATCATTTCAAAGATAATTCATGACAAAATAATTTTAGTAATATATAAATATACATCAGGAGCCATCATGCTTACCATCTATCAAAATCAACCACGTTGTGAATTTCTTTCACACTCAAGTTCAAAATAACTCCATTAAGATCAAATGGTCAAATCATTTAAATAACTAAAATATTCAACACCAACGTGCTTATAACACATACTTTCTCAAAAAAATATAATTTCCAAGAAAGATTCATGACCCAAATATCAAAATTATGATAAATATCATCCAAGATTCATGCTTTATCTCTCCACACATGTAAATTTATCTTTCAAAATCATAAACATCAAAATTTCATAATAATCATCATAAGATATTGGTTCATGCTTCAAATTCATAAAAATTATGCCTTTATAAAGAAAATTACTTATGGGTACAAGAACGAAAAAGAGTTCTTGTTGAAAAACCCCACATACCTTGAATGATGAACTTTAGATCGATACTGATTTTTGAGATGTTAATCATGCCTTTCAATAGTGGTTCTTGGAGTTCTTGAACTAGGAGCTTTGAATCTTAAATAAATTTGCAGAATTAATGGTAAACTTTGGAGGTTCTTGAAGTTCGATGTAGGAGCTTAGGATTTACTTTTTGAGGGAATTTGATGCCGCTAAAAATTAAATAATTCTCGAATCTGTTCTTTGGTGGACTGGTCTGATAGTCTGAAGTAGATCAACCATAACATTTTACACCGATATCTAAATTGGATGAAACTAATTTCATTAGAAAGAGGACTCTTATATATTTCCGTTTTTATATAGTATCTCACCCATATGATTGTGTACAAGGAGTTATGATTGTTTGAAGTTGACCAAAAAATTCACTTTTGGTAGGCTGAAGTAGATCGACCGTAACGTTTTGCTCCGATAGACAAATTTGATGAAACTAATTTCATTAGAAAGAGGACTCGTAGAGATTTCCGTTGGTATATAGTAGATCACCTAAATCACTATGTACAAGGATTTATGATTGTTTAAATTTGGAGCAAAAATACGCCAATCCTCAGTATTTTTTCCTGCACGTTTTACTATTTACTACTATTCATGATTCTATCAGAATGTTCATAACTTGTCGCTCGGGTGTCCCTTTTTGATTATCAACATATCTTTGGAAAGCTTATTTGATACTTTAAACAATGGTGGGTCATAATCTAGGTCATTCTGCATGACAAATTTATAATTCATTCTAGAAGATGGAACCCAACACGTTTACACACAAAATTTTAATGAAATATTTCCCGGGGTATTACAATACTTCAATGTGAATTCCATGTTATTGATGTTTTGCTTTTATTGTGGTATGAAGAATATATGATGATGGAGATATAAAATATGTACATGAAATATATATCCATGTATTACCTACAATGTTTAAGACGTTGAATAACTACATGAAGTGTGATATCCCCTACTTATAATATTACGAATTGTGGACTCAAATCATGTTATAAAGTCATGTCATGTGGGTCATTTTTATTCTATCGAGTCCTGGGGGTATTCATACCTGAAAAATATAGTTGTATGCCTAAAGCCATGTCATGTTGTCATGATATCTCAGTCAATCTGTAATCTATAGAACTCAGTCAGTCATGCGACTCAAGAAAACCACAAAAATCTCATGATCTCAATCAACTCTCAGATAGTAGTCCCTTCAGATAGGAGTAGAAGTTAGCACTAAGTGGACCCAAGGATGGGAAATCACCTACCCATTTAGGGTGTGATTCTTCGCAGTCATACTTATATTCCAGAACTATGTAGCCAACATAAGTTGAAACATCCTAAAATGTCAGATTAGGGTTGATGAGGTGGCTTAACCTGTTAGTATAGGGTTCCCACCACTCTCATTTTGAGAACCTACTATCTTAGGGTCACTCACAGCTGTCCTTACTAGTAATGCGGTATCCACACCCCTCTAGTTAGGGAAGAGATTGGAACCTAACTTAGCTATATGCATTATTGGGGCATGTTAGTTAAATAACTACCTCCCACATTTTTAGACTCAGTCTCAGTAAAAGAACTCAGATAGTTATTTAGATATCACTATACCAGGACTGTAAATATAGTAAAATTTAGTTATAGCACGAAACTCAAAAAGTTCCATCAGATTCCAGAATGTCAGACACAGTCGCCCAGGTTATCAGAACTAAAGTTTCAGCCATATCAGTTATTAGTGAACCATGTATTAGCATACAGATTTAGCTATCATGTACCCACAATCTCAGTTACTATGTATGCATGTTTGTACTTTTAAGTTCATATCAGTTAGTCAGTATTATTCATGCATGTAAACCTTTGTGTTATCCTACCTCACTCGTATACTCAGTACTCCAGTTGTACTGACACATTTATGCTATGGTGCTTTCTTTTCATATTACACCATAGGTTCAAAGACATGAGTTCTATATCAGTAGTAACATTTTAGCTGCAGAGTTGCAGTGAGTCCTTATCCATTCCAGGATGATATTCTTTTATTTTATTTATTATTTCAGCTCAGTTTTGCTAGACGGAGTTAGTTGGAGACATGTTCTTTCAAATCCTTATTTAGATAGTACTAGAGTCTTTTAGATTTAGTATTCAGACTTATGTTTAGTTTTATTTTAGATTTAAGTGGTTTTGGGTATTTTTCACCCATATGGATGTCATATTATTTTAGTTGAACCTTATGGACTATAGTGCATGTTTTTTCGCATTATTACATTATATATTACAGTAAATAGGTACAGATATCAGTCATGAGTTAGCTTGTGGTCCGTCGAGGTCATAAGTACCGTGTAGCACTTTGGTTTAGAAAATCAGGGTGTTACAACTCAATAACCAAATTATCAGTTCCAGCAAGTCATAAATAACATCGGGCAGCTATGGAAAGGCTATAATCATGAAAATAAGTAGAAATACAGAAAATGACCTGAAGGATCATTACAATGTTTTAGTTTAGATTATGCACGACCTTGTAATCAGTCATCCAGTTATATTCAGTACATGCTTATACTTGGTCTTACAGACAAGTCACCATGTTTCATGCATTCATTTTTAGCTTATATTAGTTAGTTTTCCCATCTCATATACTTAGTACATTCAAAGTGCTGATCTCATACTTTTCTATGCTATATTGTCATATAATATAGGTTCAGATACTCAGTAGCTGGATCATACTTAGTACATTTTTGTACCACTATCAACAGTATTGGTGAGTCCTTATCATTCTAGGACAAGTTATCAAATATTTATTTATGAACTTTTATTTCAATTTAGTTGGATTTAGCTGGGGGAATATCCCAACAACTCTTAATGATTAGAGGCTTTCAGACAAAGAGACATATGGTTAGAGTTTTTTGGCATGTTGAGAATTTGAAATAGTGTTAGTATTGATTCCATTATCATTTGTTAATATTTTACTTTTAGTTTAGTATCTATCCTAGTGTATGCCAGGCCATGGGTTAGCTTGGGGCTACTTGTGGCTCTAAGAACCATGTTACGATTAGGGGTAGTCTTGGGTCGTGACATAAAAATATATCTATAAGGTCCTATTAGCTTTTACAACTCTTCAAATATAAAAAGCTCTATTTTTGTTATAAGTACAACTATATAATGCAAGACCCACCAATGCCAAATTAACAATAGCATTGGGTAAAACTCTTCCCTACAATCTCTAGAAGCATACTAAAGCAACTCACGTCGAATGAACTACAATGTTAAACCAATTATGGGTATTTTACTCAAATAATTATGAATACTAAAAATCACAATTAATAAAAGAGAGAAAATTTGGTATCATGTCCTTTTCAATTTTTTATGCAAGCTAGTGAATCAGTAATTATATATCATTGGTCTTTCCTCTTTCCTCGTCAATCTAAGGCTATTATTTGATGAGGCATTTTTTAAACTTTGGAAGAAAATTAAAGCAAATAATTTAAATAAGCAAAGATTTAAGGGATAAAATTTTTAATAGAATTGAGATTTAATACCAAACAAATAGTAGAACTAGATTATGTATTCATGATTGCACCTCAACACCAAAACAATGTACATGCAGCTTAGAAATTTTATGTTATAAAAAACCCATAACATCACAGTTATATGCAAAGCTACCAAATTGATCTCATCTAAGAAACTCTGGTTTCATAATTATTGTTTGAAAGGAAGGATACTAAGTGTAGAAGAATTCTTTTTAGAACTGAAAGTAACTTAAGGGGTGAGGAAATCAAAGTTTAGAAGAATTTTATTGAAGAACATCTGATAAATGGAGTAAAAAAACACATTGTTTATGATAAAAACTCTGATCTAACCCCAATAATTCACATTAGATGGAAAAAAGAAACATACATATTGAGAAAGAAAAGCAAAGTAAAGGATTTGAGAAAGAATTGAAAGAGCACATACCTAATGATGGAAATATGAAGAAAATAGCTGCTGCTCAAAGAATTGTAAAATTTCTAGTCATCTAATTCCATTTTAACTTCTAATTACCATTTTTCTCTTACATCAATTCAGCTTTTCTAAAATAACCTTGGTCATCCTACTTACGGCTATTCTATATAATATTGAAAAATATGTAAGTTTGTGAAAGAGAGGGGTATCATAATAGAGTCAAAAGCACAATTAGTATTAAATCCTTATAAAAGTAATTTAAGACTTTCTCATCTATGCTTCTTTTTAGAGTATCATAATGTCATTCTTAAGGAAATATTGAGAAGAATTGACAAAAATGAATAGTTTTAAATACAAATGACAACTGAAAAAGGTTGATCAATGTTTGAAATTCTTTTTAGATCTTATATTATATGATTACCCCTAAAATTATATTAGTTGTTGAGAGATCCGTATATTTTTTTACTCTCTATATTGTATTCAGCATTTGTTGGAATTGTCTTCTTTTCATTGCATCTCAAAATAATTCCTAGATCAAATCCTGAAAGGGCTTTAAATTTTGAAAATTATTTCCATCCAACTTGTATTTTGTAAGGCCTACTCCTATATCATGAAAATATCATTTTTTAATGTTTGTGATCATCAACATGCTTGCATTACATTTACTATATGTTAAACTAAATAGGGAAAATGACTTGGGAAATAACATGCTTAAGGAGCTATTTTACACACACAATCACTCTCTCGTGTCATACTTATAGGGGTGCGGAAATATGTGTATAGAAAGTAAATCAAAAATAAGATAAATAATACTCCATATTAGATAATTGATATTAGTTCATACCTAGTTAATGTTCTGATTTCTAGTCTGCATCTCCTTGATAACAAATGTTTTGTTTAGAAGCATTTCTTTGATTTTTATGTTTTGAACTGATCTTTAAATTCCTTCTTTTCATTATAGATTAGGACTAGTGTTTTATGCTGAGATCAAATCTCTATCTATTTTATATTTCTTCCTATATGCATCCAAAGATCAACGAAATTGTACAAAGTTGTAATTAATAATGACCCTCTAGGTTATTATCTTCTTTTCCTTATATGTTCACTATTTAGATCTTTATTATAGGTTTTCTAAGTCATTTTTAACTTGCTGAAGTTGATAGTTCATTTACAAGGCAGTTCATTTGATTTCTAGTGCAAATTTTATGCTTTGAAGTTTTTACTAGTAAGGATTGGCTATCAAGTGTAAGATTTAATTTAACAATCTCATTTGCTAAATTTTACAGTTCCATGAGATTCAAAATATTATTTTTAGGCAAGAGATACCTTTGGTTTGGTCCCAAGACTTGTAGAATTATTTGGGGCTATTGGTCAAAATGTAATAAAAATAGCTTTTGGGTATGGGGCTCACTTTTTGTCAAAACAACCCCAGATATAAATTTTGATTGCCATTGAGTCTAATATATTAAAGTTGATATGTGTCATAGTTCTTTTTTACAGTCTTAGGATTTTGAATTAATACAAAGAATCAGAGGAAACTTAGAATTTTTTCAAGTTTAAGCTGATACAACTCAGCCGGTGCATCCGCTAAAAGTGGACCTTTGGTTTCTTTAGCATAGGATACTTTATAAGATAGTTGGTTGCTTAAGTGAACAAGGCTTGCCTAGTTGGGTCTTTAAAGTGGAACCTGGCTAAAGTGGAAGTCGTTAAGCAAAAACTTGGCCCTTTAGAAAAAGGCCTGGATAGATAGGTATAACTTTAGCAGCCCAATGTTGCTTTAGTGGTGACTGCTTAAGCTGTCAAGTGGCCACTTAAGAGGAACTTAGAAGGTCATTAAAATCCATCGTTTGCCCAATTTGCTCAAATGTTTTCATAAGTCTCAAGTGCTAAAATCCCTATAGAGTATGGAAAATTGAGAGTCCAATTATTGGGAGATTTTATGGTAATTGTGAGCTCAGATTAATCATTACCTCTTTTCAATTTCTTTATAATGATTGGTTTAATTCTTCTATTTAGACCTAAATCCCTAAATTATTGTTGGTCGAATTTAGTATCATTTTGCTTGAAATTTGCCCACTATAGAGGGTAAATGACCCTTGAGCATAGAGGGATGCATTGATGATTTTAAAAGTGAAATTTTGCAAGCAGGGACCATATAGAATTTTAACTTTATTTTAGACCTGAAGCATAAAAATAATATATAGTGAAACACCCTGGGTTCGGGAACCTTAGAAAATTTCTAAGATTTTTGGTTTTCAGTAAGGTACAACTAGGGGGTAGAGGTCGTATATTGGCGTACAATTGGTAAGGTTGGTCGTATACTAACAAGTGACGGTTGGTGGGTTAGATTGGTTTCTGGAATGGTACGACTTGGGTTAGTATGAGTTGTATGGTCAGATACGGGCCGTATAGTTGGGTTTTCCCTTTATTTAATCTAAAACTTAGTAAAGTAACTTATATCTAAGTTTGAGTGGCTCACCGTGGGTTGTGAGATAGGGTATGAGTCATATTATTCCACTTATATATTGGATAGTTTCAACTCCTGTTGCTTCTATTATGGGTATGGATTGAGGGTACTAGTTGTATCCTTAGATATAATTAGTCTTGCATGGTTGTATATTACCATTATGGGGGTCTAAAAGAGGTAAAAGATATGAGTAACAGGTACCACTCATATAGGAGGGTACAATTAGTATGATGGAGTTGTACCCACCTGGGAGGATTTTATATAGTTAAGTTGGGGGTAATTTAGACTTTTTTTATCTTAACCAATTATGACCCCATGACTTATAACATACTTGAGAGGTTATTTTCCCTATTATTCTATTTATTAACACTTAGAAAACACTCTTTAAGGCTTATGGTTAAACGAAGGCTAGGGTTTCACTGAGGTGATCAAATTGGGGCTTTTTAGGGTTTCATAAAGCCATGTGGAGTAGAGTTTCTTTTAGGGGTGTATAGCTTTCGATACTTAAGAGGGAGAGGCTACAAGACATTTTGGAATATTTCACTTTCTTGGTATTCCATTTTAAAGCTAAAGGTCTAAGGTTCATTTTAATCATGGTTTGTTCACTTTTCAGATCATACCTTAATGATCTCAGATGCAAGGTAACTCTTTTGTCCTAACTGGGGATGATGTTAAAAGATTACCTACTACTCAGGGGATCTATACTCAGTCTAGGGGTCCACTCCCTGATATTTCTAGAGTTCAACTGGTTGTTCTAGTCCTTCTCATGGTGAGCTGACTAATGTGAAATTTTGCCAAACGATTAATAGTATTGCTCAGTTGGTTTCTACTCAGGATGAGAGGGATGCATTAAATGTTCCATCTACTAAAGCCATATGGGTTGGCCAGTTTATGACTATAAATACTCCTACTTTTATTGGTGTGAAGGCGCAGGAGGATCCTCAGGGTTTTTTTTGATAAAATGGAGAAAATATTTAAGGTAATACAAACTAAAAATATGGAAGGGAAAATTTTACAGCTTACCAGCTCAAGGATATTGTGTGCCAGTAGTATGAGGAGTAGGATAGAGATAGAAGTAATGTTGACAAGTTGTCCTTATGGAAGACATTCTCAAATAATTTTCTTGATTGCTTCTTTCCTCAGGAGCTGAGAGAAGGAAAGATGAAGGAATTTGTGTATCTTAAGCAAGGAAAATGTCTATCAAGGAATATGCCTTAAAATTTCATTAGCTATCAAGATATGCTCCATACATGGTGCCCAATATAAGGATGATAATGAGAAAGTTTACTTCAGGGCTATCTCAAGATTTGATCCTTGAAAGAAAGGCTGCATTACTGATCAAGGATCAGGATATTTTAAGGTTTGTTGTTCATATGCAGTAAGTGGAGAAAGAAAAGAGAAAGTATGTAGAGTTTGGGGAGAGGCAGAGTAAGAGGAGAAGGTTCTCTGAGCAGGGTGGTGATCAGCAGTAGGATGGTCAGGATAGTGGTAAATGGTAAAAAAAGAAGAGGGGGAGTTTTGGCTTCTTCTCTACCGCTAGCGCTTCTTACTCAAAACAGTGGAGTGATTGGCGTCAATAAGGTGGTAATAATATTTAGGCATAGGGTGCCCAATCTCAATCAAGTAGGGGTCAGTCGAGTTTTTCATTACCTCCTTACCGATTTTGTGGTCCTCTTTATTGGGGATTTTTTGATGAAGGGCGGGACAAATGTTTTAAATATGGCTAGCCAGTTCGTGCTCAGGAATTTTTTGATTGGTCAGGGTGCTTGGGAGCGGTCAAAGCTCTAATTGGTTGATCTTCTATTCTTCCACCAAAGGGTGCTTCTTCTACATTTATGTTTGCTTTTAGTACTAGCGCAGGTCAGAATAGGTTATATGCTCTCACTACTTGGTAAGAATCTGAGGCATCACCTGATGTCGTAACTGGTATGTTACATCTCTTTTCTCATGATATGTATTGTTTGCTTGATTCTGGCTCACTATTTTTTATTTTTTCCCATTTGTGGTTGTGTATTTTTATTTTGATCCCAAGGTTATTTCAGATTCTTTTTCTATTTCTACCCTAATAGGTGCATCTGTGATTCCTAAAAGAGTCTATAGGGTATGTACAATATCTGTTGGTAGTAGGAAAAGTTTGATAGATTTGTTTGAACTAGATATAGTGGATTTCAATGTTATTTTGGAGATGGATTGGTTACACTCTTGTTATATTTTCTTAGATTGTTGGACCCATAAGGTTGTCTTCAGGTTCCTTAGTGAATTGGTTATAGAGTGGAAGAGTGGTTCCTTAGCTCCTAGAGGATGTTTTATTTGTTACCTTAGAGCTTAGAGATTAATATCCAAAAGTGTCTCTATTATTTGGTTTCATTTAAGATTCTAACTTGGAAGTTCATTCTTTACATTTAGATCTGGTGGTAAATTAGTTTCTCGAGGTCTTTCCAGCTGATGTTCCTAGTGTTTCTATAGATAGGGGGATTGAGGTTGGGATTGATTTGGGTTTGGACATTCGTCTGATATGTATTCCTCCTTAAAAAATAATTCTGGCTGAGTTGAGGGAACTTAAGGAGCAACTGAAGGATCTTCTGGATAAGGGGTTTATTTGTCCTAGTATATCCCCTTGTGGTGCATCAATATTATTCGTGCATAAAAATGACGGTTCCTTTTAGATGTGTAGTGATTATAGGCAGTTGAATAAGTTAATAGTTAAGTAAAAGTACCCTCTCCTGAGGATAGATGATTTTTTGGATCAGTTGCAAGGTGCCAAGTTCTTTTCTAAGATAGATCTTTGGTCTGGGTATCATCAACTTAAGATTAGGGAGGAGGATATCCCAAAGATAGATTTTCATACTTGATATGGGCACTTTGAGTTCCTGGTTATGTCATTCAGTTTGATTAATGCCTTGGAGGCATTTATCGATTTGATGAACAGGATTTTCCGGAAGTTTTTGGATCTTTTTTTCATTATGTTCATTGATGACACCTTGGTGTAATCTAAGTGTAAATTATATCATGCTAATCATCTCCGTATGGTGCTTCAGACCTTAAAAGAATAGTTGTTGTATGTTAAGTTCACCAAGTATGAGTTTTGGTTTAACACTGTAACTTTTATTGGTAATATTATTTCTAGTAAGGGGGATCATGGTGGATCCTAAAAACCTGGATATGGTTAAAAGGTGGCCTAGACCCAGGACTCCAACCGATATCAGAGTTTCTTAGGTTTGGCTGAGTATTATAGGTGGTTTGTGGAAAGCTTTTCGACTATAGCTGCCCTTTTACTAAGTTGACTCAGAAGAAGGTAAATTTTCTTGGTCAGATAGTTGTGATTGGAGTTTTGAGAAGCTTAAGTATAAGCATACTTTGGCTCTAATTTTAAAATTTCCTGAAGGGAGTGAAGGCTGTGGTTTATTATGATGCATCTTATATGGGACTTAGTTATGTTTTGATGCAGCATAAGAAGGTGATTTTCTAAGCTTCCAAGCAATTAAAGGTGCATGAGAAGAATTATCCTACTCATGATTTATAGTTTTTAGCAGTGGTATTTGGTTTAAAAAATTTGTGGCATTATTTGTACGGAGTGCACAGGGATATCTTTTCTAATCATAATAGTCTACAGTATGTGTTCCCTAAGAAGGAGCTAAATCTTAGGTAGAAAAGATGGTTGGAGCTTGTCAAAGACTATGATATGAGTCTTCACTACCACCCAGGTAAAGCTAATATAGTTGTTGATGGTCTTAGCAGGTTATGTATGGAGAGTTGAGATCATGTGGAAAAGGGGAAGCGAGAGTTGGTGAAGGATATTCACCGCTTTAATAATCTTGGGGTCTATCTTCTAGCCTTCAAGGATGGTGGTGTAATAGTACAAGAAGTGGTTCGGTCATCTATAAGTACAAATATTAAAGAGAAGCAAATGCTAGATCCTATATTGATGAAAATCAATAGCGATATTGGTGGGCAAAGGGTGATAGTGTTTCAGATCAGTGGTGATAGTACCTTGAGGTACCAAGGGCGATTGTGTATTCCTGATGTCGATGATTTGCGACAAAGGATATTAGCTGAGGCACATGAATTGTGCTATGTTGTTCATCACAATTTGACAAAAATGTATCATGTTATCAAAAAGATATATTGGTGGAATGGTATTAAAAGGGATGTGCCTGATTTTATGGCCAAGTGTGTAGTGTATCAACAACTGAAAATTAAGCACATGAGGCCTGACGGGTTGTGTCAGGGAATGGAATTGTCAAAATAGAAATGGGAGATAATCAATATTGATTTTGTTACCGGTATTCCTTGGTCTTAGAACCAATTTGATTCGGTTTGGGTCATCGTGGATAGGATGACAAAGTCTGCTTATTTTTTATCGGTGTGTACTAACTGTATGACTGAGAACTATGCAAGGTTGTACCATTAGTAGATTGTAAAGTTGTATGGGGAACCTGTTTCAATTATTTCTAATCATGGTATATAGTTTTCATCTAACTTGTAATGGTCTTTCTAGAATGGTTTTGGTACTATAGTTAGTCTGAGTATTACTTTTTATCCGCAGATAGATGGACAAGCAGAGAGGAGTATTTAGGCATTGGGGGATATGCTTCGGGTATGTGTGATTGGTTATGGTGGCAATTGGATTGAGCATCTACCTTTGGTAGAGTTTTCTTACAATAATAGCTATTATTCTAGCATTGGTATGGCCCATTTTGAGGAATTTTATGGTAGGAGGTATAGTTATCCTATTGGATGGTTTGAACTTATCGAGGCTAATATATTCGGTCTAAATTTGATTTATCAGGTTATGGAAAAGGTAAAAGTGATTCAGGATAGGATAAAGGCTTCCCAAAGTTACCAAAAGTCCTATGCGGATGTAAGGAATAGAGACTTGGATTTTGAGGTTGGGGATAAAGTGTTCCTAAAAGTATCTCCCATGAAGGGAGTGAGGTGGTTTGATAAAAAAGGGAATCTTAATCCTAGGTATATTGGTCCTTATACAATTTTGTGGAGGGTTGGTGACATGGCATATGAATTAGAGTTGCCTTATAGTTTGAGCTCCATTCATTCAGTATTTCACGTCTTAGTGATGAGAAAGTGTCTTTGTGATCCTTCTTCGATGGTTCCCTTAGAAGGGTTGGATATCTCAAATTCTTTGTCTTATGAAGGGATCCAATTGAGATCTTAGATTGATAGGTTTTTCAGTTATAGGACAATGATATGGCCTTGGTTAAGGTTCTATGGTGGAATCATAAGGTAGAAAAAGCTACATGGGAAACGAAAGAGAACATGAAGTTCAAATATCCGCGTTTGTTTTCTACTTTAGATATTCGTGCGGAAGGTATGTGTTCTTGATCACATCTTTATTTTCTATCTTAGTGAAGGTTTAGAATAGATACTTGCATCTATTTTTCTAACTTTTTAAAAGGTCGGATTGATATTTGATAATGTAAATAAATCGTGCTTCTGTTTGACATACCATGTCTCTCATTCGAGGATGAATGATCGTAGTAGGGGAGACTGAAACACTCTGTGTTTGGGACCTTAGAAAATTTCCTAGATTTTTTTTTGGTCAAGTACAACTAGGGGGTACAGGTCGTATACTAGGGTAAGGTTGGTAAGGTTGGTTGTACACTAACTAGTGATGGTTGGTAGGTTGGATTGCTTTCTGGAATGGGCATAACTTGGGTTGGTACGAGTCGTATGGTCGGGTATGGGTCATACGGTTGGGTTTTTCTTCACTTAATCTAACACTTAGCAAAGTAACTAGGATCTGAGTACAAGTGTATTACTATAGGCCATGAGATAGAGCACAAGTAATATTGTCCTACTCATATGTTGGACAGTATCAACTCCTCTTGGTTCTGTTATGGGCATGGGTTGAGGTTACTAATCGTATCCTTAGATACGATTTGGCTTGCATAGTCATATGTTGACCAGTGTAAGGGTCTAAGGGAGGACTAGGATACGAGTGTTGGGTTCCACTCGTATTAAAGAGTATGACTAGTATGGTAGAGTCATACCCACCTGTAGGGATTTTATGCAGTTAAGTCGGGATAATATGGACATTTCCCCTCTTAGCCCATTATGACCCCATGACTTATAACACACTTAGGAGTTTATTTTCCTTATTATTCTATTCATAAATAGTTAGAAAACATTCTCTAATCCTCTCTAAGGCTCTTGGGTAAAGAAAGGCTAGGGTTTCACTAAGGTGATTAAATTGGGGCTTGTGTTGGTGATTTCTCTCCATCATCCTCTCAATCTAAGGCAAGATACTTTTCCTCATTGTTAGTTCCAACTAAAGGTATATTTTAGACAACGTTTTCATGGCATGATTAATGTATGATTTAGGGGGTTTTAAATATATGTTGGGGTTTTTGTATTAAATGCTTGGTTATGGTTTTCTGATGTTTTAATTATGTTTTCATGTGCTTTAATGGTGGTTTGGACAATTGGTTGAATGGGAATAGTTAATTGGTAATTGGATGTGGTTTTGGAAAAACTATGTCCCAAACATGTTTGATAAAATGCCAATGATAATGCTTTTACTATATTATTGGACTATTAATGGAACTTTTGTGTAGTATAGTTTGATAATGGATCCCTAAATGATTTAAATTATTTAGAATGGTTAAATAGAATGGTTTGGTGGTCATGGTTATGCTTAATTGAACTCCATGTGGGTACAATAGAATCCCTCAAGTAAACATGGTAATGAACAACTTGCGGGGTACTTGGGATTTCTCCAAGCAATTATAATAATGGAATACTTGTGGGGTACATGGGATTCCACCAAGTTTACTTGATAATGTAATTTATGGATACATGGGAATCCCTTTACATTAAAAGGTTGTCCAAGGACATTACTTGAAAGCTATAATCGGTATGGCGATACCGTTACTCATAGCCTTGGTTAATAATAATGGAATAATGGTTTGGTTGGTTTGAAATAGATTTAATTGTGCAATAATAGTGGGGTGTGATAGCTAACCGTGAATGTATAAGTCTAATGGATGATCACCGGAAACACATGTTTCCCGAAATAAGGGATTGGTCATAGCGACCATATATGGTACTATGAGGTACATGAGAATCCTCTAACTACACTGTACATATGTATCACAGAGAGAGAAGGGTACTTAGGAATCTCCTACTATTATGGTATCCTTGGTTCATGAGGCTACATCCATTAGAGCCCGTTCAGGGGGTTCCGCTAGACCTATATCGCCCATAGGTGTTTCTAGGATGGTTTAGATACACATACCCAGGTAAATGGTTTTAAATGTATGCTAAACCCAATTCCCTTTATCGGAATGGTTATATATATTATATGTATGGTTTGTATGCATATGTTTGGTTTACTTTGTTTTACTTGATGGCATTATTTTATCCTTATCCTGAGTACTTGTTAGCATTCAACCGCTAACCCGTCCTCGGTCCGCTGTATCCCTACACAATGCAGGGACCAGCCATTATAGTCCTCCTACTTAGTTCTCGGATTCAAGATCAGTAACTGGATTGATGTAGTGAGCTTCCATATTCTGAAAGGATCTTTTTCATGTTCATGGATGAATTTCCACACTTTAGCTTATTTATGGATATTGGTTTTTGCTATGGTTGGGGGCATGTCCCAATCAGATATTGGTTTTATTTTGGTTAGACGCTTTTTTGAAACTACTATAGGTTGGTATGGGCAAGATCGGTAGTGGTGTCAACCTTAGTATTTGCATTGGATTTGGCATTGGGGTAGATATTACTGGATGAAATTTATTACTTTACTATCTTTTTATATTATGTTGGTTTATGAAATTTGTCACCGTACTAGAGTCTTGGGTTACATAGTAGCACTATCTTGTTATACATTCAAAATTCATCCGACTCAGAATATGCGTAGGTTGGCTGGGTTGGGTAATGGGGGTGGCCTCCAGTCTGGGTTGAACTTGGGATGCCCATTGCGATAAGGCCCTAATTTGAATTATGTCAAATTAGGTACTGTTTTTCTTGTATTAATGAGTACATTACCATTTTGATAGCATGGTATTGTGTGAAAGCTTCTCGAAAGAGGAAATCATCAATTTAGCTAAATTCATCGATCTTTTTTTTTTTCATACTCCCAGGTTAAGCTTACCTTTCTCTTGGATTGAGCTTAATTTTTGTATCTATATGATATTATCCTAGTTTTTGGTGGGGAATAGTCCTTGGAGGTATATTTAGTGCAAATTAGACTATTTAACCAAGTTAGGGACCATACTTATGCATAATTGACTTAACTACTTGTTCTTTAGGTAGAATTGCTATTTTTGGATGCAACTAGACTTATTTAGTATCTAATAAGGGATTTAACACCTTAGCCTAGTTCATGGTAGAATTTTCTTTAGTATGGATTATTGGGGTAAGAAGTGGACCACTTTGGCCCATCTTAGGCCAAGATTACTATTATGTCCTTGTAGACTCTATTGACATTGTACGTTATCTTATTTACATTCTTAGGCCCGAGAAGGATTTGGTATAACGTATTGTACTATAATTATATTTGTGACATGATAGTTTGGGTTCAAGTCGGTGATTTATGATATAAGACCGGTTCGATTCTAACATTGCTGATGATATTACTTCTAGTTCAACTACATATTCATGATATTAGATCTGGTTCAAGTTTGGAATATGAGATACTAAGTCTTATTCAAGTTTTGCATTGAGAGGTTATTTATGAGGGTTATAGAACTAGTTCATATCCGATATTTATGATATGGAAGGATCAACAGTTATGATTTTGAATATAGTTAGTTGGTCTATTTACTGTTATTACGTCTCTATGATTGCACCCTCTAAGCTTATGGGGCCCCTCTTTGGGTTATTTACTTTCTTTGCATCTTTTAGGCTTATAAGGCCCTGTTTTGTATTGATAGTTGTGTTTTCTTTAATATTATTATCCCGGTAATTTACTTGCACCATTTGGAGTATTATTGTAGTTTTTTCTTTTCTTTGACTTAGTTTATTTATCTTGAATTTTATTATATTTATATTATGATTTAGCCTAGTCGGCAATGATGAATAATGACTACCCGTGGCTTTGGTACTCATACTACACTTCTGTACCTTTTTTATATAGATTTGAGTACTAGCTGACAACACCGTTAATACTGTGATTGTGCTGGTCATAGTTCAGAGACAAGGTGACCTTTCAGAGTTGTTGTTGACCTTTTCTCTATCTTCTGTTTTTGTTAGTATTTCTATTTTCGAGACTATTGTATATTTATTTTGGTGTACTCGTATTCTTTGGATTAGAGGATCTTGTAATACCTTACTAGATTGTGGGATTATATTTTTCTTCTTTTTTTTTCTCTTTATTCATGCTTTATTCTTAAGTCATGACTGTATTTCACTTGCATATTTTTAACATTTATGCCATTTCCCCCCAATTAGCCCATTACTTATAGTTTTGGGTTGCGGTTTCGATTATCTACTTGTGGGGTATAGTAGGCGCCATCATGATACCAAAAATTGGGTCACAATTATAAGTAGAAGTCAAGTGCTACTTTGTAAAGTGTTTGAGTGATTATAAAAAACAGGTTGATAAACTTAATGGTTCCATATTTCTTTTATTAGAAATTTCGTGAAATATATTGGTTGCATAAAGATTAAAGTTTTTTCTCCTGTCACTGTTACTTTTGTTTCAATGTGGTAGCAATAAAAGTATTGAATAGATAATTTTCACAGAGTTACCTTAATAAAAAAGCACATGACTTATCGTATCCAAATAAAAGAACGAAGGGGAAGCTAAGTATCAAAATCAAAGCCGTATCAAACCACGAAAGGGCTTTTCTTAACCAAAAATTTCATTTGTTAGGTTTTTCTTATACCCAAAATTTCAATCTTTTCCTTCTCTTTGTAGATAATGAAATATACGTTAGCAACAAGTAAAATTCTAGAAGAATGATTTGAAAAAAAAATCATAACTTAGAAAAGAAGTGATTTGGAGTCATCTCTATCTGGAAGTGAAGGAACAAAAGAGAGAATGATCTAGAAGGGAATTGAGAAAAGAGTACCTAGGTTGCTGAAATAGTAATATGAAATGACCCTTATGCCCTTGAATAATTATCATATTTATATGATTTCCCTAGGCTGTCCTAGCTCTAGATTTTCTATAGAGTAGAAATGCAAACTCTCTTAGTGGCAGAAACAGGTCCCAATGAGCTTTGAAGTCTATTATGCACAAAGCATATCCTACAACACTTGAATCTTCTGTTCAAACTATCCATCGATCTAACGGTTAAATTTCGTACTAAGATACAACCTAGTACTCAACTTATCTTTTAATTTATCCCAAAAATTAGAGGTAAGTTAAGTACTTTTATTCGAGATAATAAAAATTGAGACACATGCAACCTGATGATTTCCTTGAGAAAAATCTTAGCCAACTTCTATGCATTATAAGTTATCTGAACTGGAATAAAATATGTAGATTTAGTCTAACTATCGATGATAACACATATGGAATCAAATTTTCACAAATTCTTGGGAATACTAACCGCAAAATCCATCGCCATGATTTTCCACTTCCATTTAGGAATGGCCATCCTCTAAAGAATTCTACCAGGCTTCTAGTGCTCATACTTTACCTGATGGTAATGTTGGCGTCGAATGGCAAAATCAACTTTGTCATGTTTCATCCTACCACAGTAATATTTCTGTCTTAGGTGACAATACATTTTTGTTGCACCAGGATGTATAGAGTATTTTGAATAATGAGCTTCAATAAAAATAATTGAAATCAGTTCATCAAATGAGGCACACAAATTTGCCCCTTGAATCTCAGTACTTCTTCATCACCAATCATGGTATCCTTGGCCTCAACCTTCAAGACCTTATCATGATTTTTCTCTACTTAGAATTCACAAATTTACTAGCCTTGATGTGATCGACAAGTGAAGAACTTGTTTCTACGCAGGCTATCAATCTACCTCTATCAAATACTTCAAGTCATTTAAAATTATTAGGTAGATTTTGAATACCTTTAGCCAATGGATGTAAGGTAACCTCCAAACATACTAAGCTACCCATACTTTTAGCCTTTCTAATCGAAGAGCCAACCATTATATTATCCTTACCAAAATGATATAGAATAGTGATATTATAAACCTTGAGTAGCTCCATCTATTTACACCGCCTCAAATTAAAATCTCTCTAAGAGAATATATTTTTCAAACTATAGTGGTTAATGAACACCTTATAATAAACTCCATAAAGGTAGTACCATAATATTTTAAGTGTAAACACTAATTCTATCAATTCTAAAATCATGAATAGTATAATACCTCTCATGCACCTTCAAATGATAGGAAGTACAGGTAATGGCATTCTTTTTCTGTATCAAAATAACACCCAAATAAGAATGTGAGTTATGATAATAAATGATGAAATCCTTACCCTCCAGTGGCGAAGCAAGAATGAGATCGGTAGTCAACAATGTCTTACTCTTTTGGAAGATCTCCTTACATTCATCATACTAAAGTGATGGTACCTCCTCCTGAGTTAAATGAGTAAAAAAAGAATCCTCTTCACAAATCTATGGTAATATCCTACCGACCCTCCAGAACTATAAATGTTCATCACAAAGGTAGGACTAGACTAATTCTTAACCACCACATTCTTACGTGGCTCTACAATAATTTCTTTCTCTGAAACTACATGTCCCAAGAATTAAAAAAAAAACAACAAAAATTTATATTTAGAAAATTTTGTATAAAGTTGCTTCTCCTTTAAAGAACCCAACACAATTCATAGGTAATTCTCATGATCTTTTTTGCTCTTATAATAAACAAAGATGTTATCAATAAAAATAATCATGAATGAATCGAACTAGACTTAAATATCCTATTCATTGAAACCACTAAGGTCGTTGTAATGCCTCGAATCTGATACCTGGAACAATACACGGTGCTCATGACCCTAAAGGACTACAAGCTAACCCCTGACTGATATCTATACCTGAACACTGTATAATATCTTGTATATATGCAAAAATAAAGGCTAAAAGGCCATAAGGTTCAAAACTGATAAAAACATAACTGATAAAATAATTTTCATTAACAAGGTATAAAATACCCAATATTTAAATAATCTAAACAATACTGTAGTCTGAAAAGCCTCTAAAACTGAATTGTCTGAATAAGAAGTTGATGGGATATGTTCCCAACTAACTACAACTACTGTAATAAACTAAGTAATGAAGATATAACTAAATGATCATGTCCTCAATAGATAATGACTCACTACTAACTATGACTGCTGAAACTGGAATGCTACTGATGCGCTGGAGTGCGTGCTTCTAAACCTATGGTATAGAATAAAACACCATAGCGTAAATACATCAGTACGATTGAATGTACTGGTATGCATGTAAGGTAGGTTGTATGCATAGGTTCATATGCATGGACTATACTAACTGGCTGGATAACATGAATTTGAGTGTGCATGCATGAATACATAATAATTGTAACTGAGTTTATGAGAACAGGATTACTGAGCCTAAGTAATAATAACATGAGATACTAATGACTGTATAACTGAAATAAATAATACTAAATGACTGTATATGATAATCTACGTTCTAATGGAACTAGATGAGTTCCATACTGTTCTGAGTTGACTATATCTAATAGTCCTGAATTCTGTACAAATATTTGAGTTCTATTACTGAGACTGAGACTGAGACTAAGACTGAGACTATGGGAAGTAGTCATCTAACTAACATGCCCCTAATTAGCTATTATAGATGAATTGGGGTCTAATATATAACCCCAATTGGAAGGGTGTCAATACCGTGCCACTAGTAAGGACAAGCTATTAGTGACTATCATCTGGAAGTGTCCCCAAAGAAGAACGATAGGACCCTCATCTGGCAGTGTTAATCCACCCCATCAACCCTTAACTCTCAATGTTGATGTATCAACCTATGCCGGATACATATTTTTGGAATGCAAGGATTGCTTCTAAGGATCACACCCTCAACATTAAGTGTGTGTACTCATCCTTGGGTTCACTTGATGCTAAATCCTACTCCTATCTGAATAGACACTGAACATGATTAACTGAATTGAACTGATTTAATAGAGTTTCATTGACTGATGGAATACTACTGAAATTACTGAATTTCTAATTTTCTGAGATTACTGGGATTACTTAGTCTACTAAGTTTTTCTCGAATCACATGACTGACTGAATTCTACGGATCGTGGCTTGACTGAGAGTATCTTGGAAACATGATATTGTCTCTAGGCACACAACTAAATTATTGGGCATTAAATACCCCCAGGACTCGATATCATAAAAGTAATTCATGGAAAAATTCTAAAGCACAACAAAGGCTACACATATATCCATAATCCATTGACTAAGACATTTCATCAAACATTTGACATGCATGAACTTGTATATGAATGGGGATTTCATATTCTCATACTAGTATGGCACTTTTCATTTACATAGGCATTTAATCAAACACACAGTGAGCATAGTATATGTAGACAACATTACACAACAAATAAACATCATGATTCATTTCTAATTTTACCATTCAAGGTTTTAATCATGGGTTAACATGAATCTACACCTATAATAGTTAATTCCACTTAAAATTTATCACCAAACATGGATTAGAATTTAATTGATTATTATTAACATGAACAAAAGCAAACCCAACATGGAATTCATAAAAATCCATATACTTGAACTTTGAAAAGAGATTCTTGGGCTTCATGGATGAAAGGAGTCCATGAATGAACACTATCAATACGTTAGAAAGGAAACCTTGAAGGTTCTTAGAGTTTTTGGATGGGTTTCTTGAGATTGACCTTGATTCTTGAGAGCTAGGATATTTTTTGGCTTGAGAGAGAGTACTAAATTTGGGGAAAATTGGATGAGTAATGATATGACCATGTAATTTTAGGGCTAAGTACATGCTTAAGCTGATTAGGGCCGTGGAAAAAGACTTAAAGTCCCTTGACATTAAAAACTTAAAACTGCTTAAAAATCCCAATTTTGGCACCTGGTGCCATGAGGTGCTATCGCGTTGTGTCACTGGAAAGTGAAAATTGGGAACTGGGCTGATGGCACAATACAGAGGTATCATGCTTCCAGACAAATTCTGAAATCTAGCCATGGCGCGATGTGGGACAAATAACGGACCCCTACTAAAATTTGAAAACTGGGGCCTGGAAGTTTTACCCAACGTGGTGAAATCGTGGAGGCTCACTGGAAGTTGAAAAATGCCATTTTCACTTGTTGCGCAGAGCTCCACTAACTAACATGGCATTGTTTTATGACGGATCTTGAAATAGTCATAACTTCTTACCCGGTTATCGGATTTGGGTGAATCTTATATCCATGAAAAGGTTATTAAATTTACTATATAACTAAAAGTGAAAATCTTAAAAATTCTCCATGGAATAAAAATCATTCAATTTAGAAGATGATACTTGACATTCTTGGGACGAAATTAGTTAGGAAACTTTGGGGTATTACAGTAGTTGGGGTATTAATAAGCCTAAAAGTTATTACTAAGAACTATATTGCCAACACCTGGTGTGTAGTGCAGTCTTAGAAATTTATGTGGTCCAAATTTTCAACTTAAGATATACTGAACTCAAATTAATCTTAGAAAAGAGTGGTTCACTCTGCAGCTGGTTATACAAATCATTGATAAGGGAAAAATGATACTTGTTGTGGACCATTGCCTCATTTAGCTGATAGTAAACTATACACATACATAAAATACCCTTCCTATTCTTTATAAATAGCAATGGAGCACCCCACGAAGAGGATCTTAGATCGATAAACCCTTTACTAAATTATTTTTACATCTGAGCGTTCAACTCCTTAGCTCGGCGACGCCATTTTATAGGGAGGAACAAAAATAGAGTGAGTATCAGGATTTAAGTCAATGGAAAAATAAATATTGCGGTCAGTTAGCATGAAAGGAAAATTCACAAAAAACACCTCTAGAAAATCACACACCACGGGAACTGACCTAATAGATGGGAACTCTACACTAGTATCTAAAAGATGTGCTAGAAATGTCTAACAACCACTTCCTATCAATATCTTTGAACAAATGGAAGATATAAAATTCATAGGAGTAGGACTATAATCACCGTCCCACTTAAGTCTAGTCATGCCCAACATAGCCACAATCACTCTTATAGTAAGGGAAAACTATAATGTATATAATTATGCAACTCAGAATCTACATCATGCATGTTTTTTATGCATTGAAACCTCTATGAATATGGCTTTATCGTTTTTATTCGTACTCTAATTTTTGGAATTTGTGATTTATCCATGTTGATAATTTTTCTCCCTTTAGTAGATAACTGCGGAAGACTAATCAGTTCCTACATCTATTCTGTATCAATAGATAGATTAGATAAATAGTTAGCAAGAATGTTACCATCTCTGTATATATTTTTCAATTCAAAATCTAGGTTAGAAATTGCATCATTAATCTCTTCCACTTTCTCTTCTATCTCCCACAAAACTTTTTTCATAATCCAAAAATTGAGGTCATGATGGCACCTTCCTTGTCCAAACCTTAGTAGTTAATACCGACACCAAAAATAAAAAATGTAGAAAAGATGATAAATAGGAGAATATAATATGATACTTTAGAATAAAGTCAAAGAAAATACAATATCAAGGAAATCTCATAAATAACATCTCAAAATATCCCAGAAACTAGTGTCATTAGAAATGACCAAGTCTAACTATAATTAAAATATGTAATACGAATATCTGTATGTCTTTGAATAGAAATAAGGACAACTTAATTAAGAGCAGCTCTAAAAAATGATTTAGATTAAGAGCTCACTATTGCTTAAAAATACTCTGAACTCTGTATGAAATCAAGATCCATGAGTAGCAATCAAAATGGGATCTACAATAAAAAGGTATGGAGAAATAGGATTGAGAATGTTCCAATTGTACTTAGTATACATCATAGATCGATCAAGAAAAGTAGCTAACTAAACATATAATATAAACTATGAGCGATGCTTCCATATGCAAAAAAAAACATAACAATGGCTTGAGTTGTACATGCTCCTAACAGTTTAATAGTACAATTCAACAATAGTTTAGCAATATCAACACCACATATAAGGAAGTTCAAAATTGAAAATCATAAACAGTAAGAGAGATAGCATACAGAGAAACTCAATGATATGATATGTATTGCAATTCTCAATGGTCACTCATGTACACACTCTCGGAGCCTAAGCTTCCAAGAGAGGACACAAGGGGGTTCACGACCCGTATGCTAGTCATAATCTCATTAATAAACCTTAGTTGCATTTGTATTAGCTAAGAACTTTTATAAAATGATACCTTTTATTTTACAAAGAAGTTAAAAGGTCATAATAATATTAGTTGCATGGATCTGAGTGATAAACGAGTATGCATGGCAATACAAAAACCAAAAACATAAAATAATCGACTAAATAATAGCATGAATAAATCTAAATACCCTAAATCCCTATAATTCATGACATAATCTCCTCATGAAAATACAATGGTAAAGAAATCATATCAGACATTAGATATATCAATCCAAGCCTTTACATTGTCATTATGATAATAATAAAGCAAAAATAATGCTCAAATAAAACAAGAACTAGCCCTCACACGAGTATCTCAATGATAATAATCTCTAAAAATAATAATAATGTTCACAGAATACCTACATGAAAAATATGATAGTAACAATGATTTCAAGAGATGATGACAATGATAAAATTCCTAACCAATAACATATTTTACATGAACTATTAACTAACCATCCCATTCTGAAGAAAGGTCAGCCATAAATTACATTGAAAGGCAAAGCCTAGATCACAAACCTTTCAACAAGAAGCCTTTTATTAGCATGCTTTTATTTTGATCTAAAAGTAATTAAAAAATCAATCCCAAAACATAAACGGTAAAACTAGAATTTTAATAAAGAACAAAGTTACCCATATTTTAAGGCTTCTAAGTATAAAATCCCATATAAAAGTGAGTTCTAACCAATCTTGAAAACAAAGAAAAACACATTTTTCACTTTATCACATAAAACCCAAATCTCACGTTTAAAATCCAAGTCTTGAAGATGTTTTATCTAAAATCAATGGGTAATGATAGACAACATGCTTAAAAGTTTATCCAAGTTAAGTATGAAGAAAAAACATATTTGAAAGCACCTATATCAAGGTCCTAAAGCTAAAATATAGACTCAAAATGATGAAAATAGGGTTTTATATAGTTTAGTGAATAGTATCTTAAGATCACGGACACTATGCAATCAAGAGGGTCAATATTGGCCTTGCTTTAAATGGCCTTTGTGACCACAAAAATGAGCTACGTGATTGCAATTCTGAACGACCCAAAACTTATGATCATTGTGTTTACCTTAAAATCATGATGAATAACTACTATACTCTTTTCAGTCACTACCCCTTCTATGTTATCGTAATGAGTAAATAGATTTTGCACCATAAATTGGGCACCAATAACTAATCCATGTCAAAAATGTTCTCAATGGAAACTTGGGATTCATTTGATATCCACAAAAAAACCCTATAGTTCTACTAGGTAATTTGATATTCCAAGCTCAACAGGACCATTGAATTCCCATAAGTGATTGTTATTAAAAAGAGAATGTTATCAAAAAAAGTTGTTCTCATACAAACACACAAAATAAAAAAAAATTAAGTCATACAACCCAAATCAACCCTGCTACTAACACAAAATGAATGTTCTGGATTTAATGAAATCGATAAAACTCTCCTCCAATTCCCAAATCACAATCTGCTGTCCAAAGTCAAGTATTTCACTTTAAAGTATACTCAAAACTACAAAATTACATAAATCTCTTCTTAATGCTTCAAAAGCTATGACAATATCCCCACAACTCATATATGATGTAAAGTAACCATAGGGATGGGAAAACTAGTCAAATCATTAAAAGGGTAAAAAATCACCACTAAAGTTATTATGTTATCCACCACTAAATCACACATTACTTCCTTGAAAAAAATCAAATAAAGTACTTGAATTGATAAAATGCTGGAGGGATCTACTCTGAATGTCTGACTCAACCTCCTATATTGCCTCATTAATAGCTAGATGTACCTTATTAACTATCACTGAGTTGATATTCTTTGATCTTAAATTTCTAGTTTGCCTATATAAAATAAAAATGGGATCCTTCTCAAAGGTCAAGTCATGATATAAAGATATTGAATCCCACTGGATCATAAGAGCATTATCAGGGCAATATTGCTTCAACATCAAACTTTGAAACATTGAATGAACTCATAACAAGTTTAGAGGTAGAGATAACTAATAATGCTCAATTACATACATTAACGTTTGTACACAATAGTTAGAAATATTTATACCTAAATATATAGTTGTGGTAAATCCTATGAGGAACAATGTGACCAACGATTCAGAAAATAAGGAATAAAGGTAACTCACTCTAATCCAAATAATTGATGTAGTTCTTTGGGGGTTTTTAACATTAAAAATAATAAAAGGGTAGAACCAATTATAGTGTGAACTAATTGACAAATGACTTTCATAAATAATGGAAAATATGAATATTGATAATATGGAATAATAAGGAATTTATTGTATAGATGATCTAATGAATGCAAATCAAGTACTCATAATTAGTCATGAATAAAGAAAATTATCATTGAATTCAAAATTATCCACTTATTTCTCTCAACAATTGAGAGTTTAGTC
This sequence comes from Capsicum baccatum var. pendulum, assembly GCA_030864225.1. Lineage (NCBI taxonomy): Eukaryota > Viridiplantae > Streptophyta > Magnoliopsida > Solanales > Solanaceae > Capsicum > Capsicum baccatum. The sequence goes on along the minus strand of CM061559.1, from coordinate 191,302,199 downwards.
CACAGTTATTCTCCCAAACCAAACTAAGAAACATTAAAAACAACCAAATTTTGGCTATACTATGATTTTACTGTCCCTAGATAAAATCCATAAGATAAGGTTGAAAGTCCCACATCATGTTAAATTAACCTTTTCCAAAATTCAACCAAGTCTTTCAATATTAATAAAAGTAAATGGGTAAGTTGTAATGACCTAAATTTTTAATAAAATATGAGAAATGTGTGTTTTTGTGTACTGTTATTATTTTACCCCTTCCTATAGTTATACTTCTGAATTTATAGGGTGTTGATTTGATTGGCATGGTTCCAAATATATTTTGGTACCTTTTATGCAATATTGTAGTTTTTTGGAGGCTCTAAGAGCCTTATTATGGATTTCTATGGTTACCTTTAAATCTGTGCAAAAAAATGGCTTAACGAACTATGCTAGCAGATTTGGAATGTTAATTTTAGGGTGGCAACATGTTTGGTCTTGTTTTATGACTTTGAAATCTCATTTTGACCCTTAATTTATAAAATTATAGTGTTGGGTTTTAGGAATCAAACTTGGAAAAATGACGTCTTTTTAAAAATCTGATATCGCCAGTGAGTCTAGGGAATTAAATTTAGTCTACTTACATAGTTTTGTTTGTGTATACCAAATTTTGAGTGAATCCCGAGGCCTTGGAAGTAACTTGGAAAAATTTCTAAGTTTCAGCATGTTTCTATGTATGTTTGATTCCACGACATGAGTGGCAATCACACTAGTGTTTCTAGAGAGGGTAGTGCATTTCCACTAAGGGTGTTCACAATTACCACAGATTCTTCTATTTCTAGGGTGTGCAACTGCACACCTGGGTATGCAATATCAATACTCGATTACTTGAAAAGGGTATAAATAGACCCCATAGATCGTAAATTAGCTCATTTCTCACCTATATCTTGAGAGATAAACCTTAATAGTATGAGAGGTTAAAAATGAAGCTTGTGAGTTCTTGGGAAGCTAGATTAACATCGATTTATTTATTCTCTTACGTAAGGTAAGAATCCATCCTTTCCTTAGTTAAATTTCTTTATTAATTACTCAACACTCCAAAAACCTTAGGGCTTGATTTGAAAACCCAATTATCTCCACTACATCCTCCTTGTAGATTTTATGAACTGTTGCACTAAGGTGTTTTTGCTAAAAGGATAAGTAAGTATTTTAGATACAACCATCCAAGCCATATTTAGAGAAACAATCCCTTTGGTGATGTTGCTACTAGGGCTAATAAGATCCCTATTATTGCTTCTTCAACTCGTACACCAAAGGGGGATACTTCTGACTTCGGCATAATCAAAATCATCTTTATGCTCTTGCCACTCATCAAGATTCTTAGGCATCTCCTTATGTTATAATTGGTATGCTAAAACTTTTCTCTCGTGATGTGTATTTTTTACTAGATCCTGGGTTTACCTTTTCTTATGTGACTCCTTATGTGGATATTAATTTTGGTTTGTTTCCTAAGTGTATTCTTGATCCCTTTTCTGTGTCTACTCTAGTAAGTGACTCTATTATGGCTAAAAGAGCCTGTAAGGGTTGTATTGTCTCTATCTGTGGTAGAGAGACATTAGTAGATTTGATAGATTCAGACATGTTACATTTTTAAGTAATTTTGGGGATGGATTGGCTTTATTCATGTTATGAGTCTCTTGATTATAGGACCTGAAGGGCCAACTTCTAATTCAAAGATGATCTAGTTATTATGTGGGAAGGCAGTTCCTTAGTGCCGAAGGAAAGGTTCATTTCTTATCTTAGAGACCAAAAGTTGATTTCCAAGGGGTGTCTCTATCACTTGTTTTGGGTTGAATATTTCAACTCGGAGGGTTCTTTCTTATAATCTATGCTTGTAGTTAATTAATTTTACTTAGGTATTTCCTAATGATCTTCTCAGTGATTCTCCAATAGGGAGATAGATTTTGGGATTGATCTTCTATAGGATACCCATCCTATCTCTATCACTCCTTATAGAATAGCTCCATCTCAGATGAAAGAACTTAAAGAGAAATTGAAGGATCTTATGGATAAAGGTTTTATTCATCGTAGTATTTCCCTGTGGGGTGATCCTATGGTCGTTGTGCATATGAACGATGGGTTCCTTAAGATGTGTATAGATTATAACCAATTAAATAAGGTAACTATAAAAAATAAGTACCCTCTTCAGAAGATTGATGATCTTTTTGACTAGAGCTAGGGAGTTAAGTACTTTTATAAGATTGATCAATCTTTTATAGTTAAAGATTTGGGAGGTGGATATACCTAAGACTCTTTTCGTACTAGGTATAACCATTATAAGTTCTTGGTGATGTCTTTTGGTTTGATGATGCCCCGATGGAATTTATGGATCTTATAAATCAGGTTTTCTTTATTTTATGTATTTACTCATTATTGTTTTTATTGATGACATCTTAGTTTATTCTAAGAGTGAGGTGGATTACACTGATGACCTTCGTATAGTGTTGCAGGCCTTTAAGGATCAATGTTTCTATGCTAAGTTCTCAAAATATGTGTTTTGATTAAATATTGTTAATTTTTTAGGTTGTGTTGTTTCTAATAATGGGATCATGGTCGATCCATAAAAAGTTATGTCGGTTAAGAAATGGACTAGACCCATGACTCTAACCGATTTTCATAGCTTCTTGGGTTTGGTAAGTTATTAAAGGAGGTTTATGGAGAGATTTTCTTCTATTTTTACTCCATTGACTAAGTTGAATCAGAAAAGGTAAAGTTCTGCTGGTCCGATGCTTATAAGGGTAGCTTTGAGAAGGTGAAGGATAAGTTGGCTTCAACTTTATTTATTACCCTACTCGAAGGTACCGATGGCTTTATTGTTTATTTTGATATGTGCTATATGGGAATAGGTTATGTGTTAATGTAACATGGTAAGGTAGTTCAAGGAGCATGACAAGAATTATCTGACTCATGATTTTGAGTTATTGGTCATGGCATTTTTTTTAAAAAATCTAGCTTCACAACAAAGTGTTTGCAATATGTGTTCAGAACAAAAGTGTTTGCAATATGTGTTCATCTAGAAGAAGTTGAATCTCAGGAAGAATAGGTAGCCTTAGTTACTCAAGAGCTATGACATGAGTCTTCATTATAATTCAGGTAAATCTAATGTGGTTGCTAATGCTCTTAGAAGATGTCCATGAGAAGCTTGTCTCATAGTGGTGAGGAGAAGCGAGGTTTGGTAAATTATATTCATCGTTTAGCTAATCTTAGAATTTTCTCTTGGAATCTAAGGATCATAATGTGATTATGTAAAAAGTGGTAAAGTCATCTCTGGGTGTTGATTATGGTCAAGTGTGATTATGGTCAAGTGTATGGTTTGTGGGCAGGTGAAGGTAGAGCACTTGAGATCTGGTGGTTTGTCTCAGGATATTGAGTTTATTATGTTGAAATAGGAAGTTATTAATATGGATTTCATTATTGGTCTTCTATAGTCTCACCATTAAATTTATTTGATATGGGTCATCGTGGATAAGATGACCCACTCCACTTATATCCTACCTGTGAAAATTAGTTATTCGACAAGCGCTTTCTTTAGAAAATCATAAAGTTGAAAGAGCTCCATTTTTGGAACATCCTAGGTATGAACTATATGTTGGGGTATAGATGGTATGGTCCAGTTGTATGCTGACCATTTTTGGTCGGTAGGATGGATTTTAGTCACTAGAATTGGTATGACATAATTGTACGAGTAATATGGTCGGATACATATTGTTTGGTTCCTTCACTTAACCTTAAACTTTGTAACTTAAGTTGGATATAAGTACGAGTGTCTTACCAAGAGCCGTAATCCAAAGTACGAGTTGTACCCAAGACTCGTATGATGGAAAATGTTCAAACCTTCTATGATTCTATATTGCCAGGGATACAGGTGAAGGGTATGGATCATATTCTATCAATACGACTTGGGTAGGATTATTCATACACTACAAAGTGTTGGATCCAAGGTTTAAAGCTTAGGATACGAGTGATGGGTACCAATCGTATCTGAGGGTACCACTTGTGAGGGTAAATCGTACCCCTATGACCGAATTTTGTGCAATTTAAGTAGGGGTATTTTAAATATTTACCCACTTATCCTAATAAGGTCCCACGACATCTAACTCTCTTGGGATATTGACCGTATTATTCTATTCATTACCACTTAGAAACTCTTCCTAAACACACTATAATTTTCTAAAAATCTTTTGGGGAAAAAAGTTAGGTTTTCAACTTGAGGAATAAATTAGGGATCCTGCTGGTGGTATCTCTCCGTCTGTTTTTTCCTTTAAGGTATGATATCTTCTCTCATTGCTAGTTCTAACTAAAGGAATGTTCTTATATAATGTTTTTATGATCTCATTGTTGTATGATTTTGGATCTTTAAATATGATTTGGGGGGTTTTGGTTATAAATTCTTAGTTATGGTTTTCCATGTTTTAAATATGATTTTATATGCATTAATGGTGGTTTTGGATAATTGGTTGCATAGGAATGGTTCTTTAGTAATGGACATTTGTTTTGGAAAATACTACACCCCCAATGTGTTTGATAAAATACCTTTAACAATGTTTTCATTATAATATTGGTTTTACAATGGAACTTATGCATGGTTTAAACTTGGTAATGGAGGTCTAAATGGTATGAACAGTTTAAATGGTTTTAAATGGATTGGAAAGGTCTTGGTGACCATGGTTTTTGTTAATGGGAATTCATGAAGGGTACATGGAATCCCTTAAACCTATATGTGGTTGGCTATGGACGAAACTTGCAAGTTATTATTGGTATGCCGATTCCAGTAATAATGGCCTTGCTTAATAAATAGTTAATAAAATGGTTGGCTTCTTGGTAATGTTTTTAATTTAGCAATAATGGCAGGGTATGTTACAAAGCTGTGGAAGGTGAAGGCCCTAGGGGGACAAAAACTAAAAACTCCTATTTAATGATGTGAGGTTGGTCTTGGTGATTATGTGCATGATGTTACACTTTATATTTGGGGGATATATTAGTCATCCCAGGTTTTTATTTCTTGGTCATGTGGATTCATGCGCTAGGGTCCTTTCAGCAGGGGGAGATAAACCCATATATCTCATGGGTGGTTTAGGACGGTAAAGCTACACTGCCCAGGTAAAGGTTTTAAAAACATGCTAAATCCAATTTCCTTTACCGGCATGGTTATATATATGTATGATTATATGCATATGGATGATTTTACTTGGTTTTATAAATGACATTATTTTATCCTTATCCCGAGTTCAAGCTAGCGATCACTTGCTAACCCGTCTTTGAGAGGCTGTATACCTATGCTATACAGGAACCAACCATTCTACTCCCCCTACATAGTGATTGACTCTAGGACAACTATTGGATTAAAGTGTGAGATTCCACATTTCTGAATGACTCCATTTTATGTTATGGATATTTTTAGACATCTAATTTATTTTTGGATATTAGTTTTGTCTATTGTTGGAGCATGTCCTAACTAGATATTCTTACTCTTTTGGTTAGAGGCTTTGTGGTACTGCTATGTTTTTGAATAGATTGGATTGATATTAGTGTTAGACTTAGCATTAGAATTGGTATTAAGGCTGATTCCGATTAACGATATTGTTGGTTGTTCCATCTATTTCAGTTTTAGATTAATTATACTATGTCATGGAACCTATTTGGTTATGAACTGGTTGATAGCTTATTTCAGTATTAGTTTGGCTTGGTGGTTTGGTTTGTATTATTTGGTGTGACAAGATAACTTGATAGGGTTTGTTTAGGGATAGGCATATCCCAAAGTCAGTCTCTATCAAGTTATGCTTCCTTTCTATTTAATAGGTACTCTGCCAACTAGAGGTATGCTAATAGTGGTTGGGTTGGGTAATAGGGGGTGGTCCTTGGTCCTATTTGGACTTTGGATGACCATTACGACAAGGCCCCCAATCAGATCGTGTCAAATTGGTATTAGAACTTTAGGTTCATGGTCAATTGAGAGTCCATAAAGACATGTCTGGTAGAGTTTGTTTTAGGGGTGTATATCATGCCATACTTATACGAGAGAGGCTTCAAGGAATTTAGGAATGTTTTACTTTCTTGGTATTCTATTTTCAAGCTTGGAGTCTAAGTCCCAAAATTCTTCTCGAATTCTTGGTTGTTTACTTTTTAGATCATGCCTCGATGATATGGAATATAAAAAAACTCTCCAGTCCTATCTGGGGACAATGTTGATAGGGTATGTCCTACGTATGGAGTTCGTGTTTGATCTCAGGGTACTATCCCTAATAGTTCTGCAATTTCTCCGATAGTTATTAGTCCTTCCTAGGGTGAGGTGACTAATACAAAATTTTGCTTGTCTATTCTTACTATTGCTAAATTAGTTGCTACTCAGGCTAAGCGAGAGGTTTCTAGTCATTTTTCTTCTGAGACCATAAGGGTTGGTCAATTTATGAAATTGAATCCTACTATTTTTACTGGTGTGAAGGTAGAAGACGATCCTCAGGGTCTCTTAGATGAGATAGAGAAAATATTTAGGGGAATGTAGGCCACTAATTTAGAAGGTGTAAACTTTGCCGCTTATCATCTCAAGGATATTGTGTACCAATAGTACGAGAGTTAGATATGGATAGAGGTGATATGGAGGAGTTATCCTTATCGTATGCTTTTTTTTTGAGCTCATTTGATTTATTTGTTTCATCAAGAGCTGAGGGAAGAAAAGATTGAGGAGTTTTTGAATCTTAAGCAAGAGAGAATTTCTGTCAAGGAATATGCCTTGAATTTTCACCAGATATCAAGGTATACTCCGAATTTGGGCACTGGCATGAGAGCGAGGATGAGAAAATTCTTTTCTGGGTTGAATCGGGATTTGATCTTGGAAAGAAAGACTATTTTTCTGATTAGAGATATGGGCATTTCTAGGTTAACTATTCATATACAGCAAGTATTGAATGAGAAGAGGAAATATACAGAGTTTGGAGATCGGCAGGGTAAGAGGAGCAGTTTTTCTAATCAAAGATATGCTTAGTCTCAGGGTGGTCGGCATGGCAGCAGATGGTAGAAAAAAAGCATGGGAGTTTTGGTTCTTTCTCTACTTGTAGTGCACTTTACTCAAAGTAATCGGCTAATAGGCATAATCAGGGTGCTGATAATTTTTACACACAGGGTTCCCAATCTCAGGTGAGTGGGGGTTGGTAAGTTTCTTCATGCCCTTATTTTTGATTATATAGTCTGCCTCATTTTGGTTATTAAGATGAAGGAAGGTACAAATGCTTTAGGTATGGCCAGGTAGTCCATCATCTCAGGGATTGTCCATTAATAAGGTTGCTATGAGAGTAAATAAGGTACCGGTGGCTTCATCTTTTTCTCCTACACTTAGTGGTGCCACATATACTTTTATTACTACACCTGGTTCTAGGGTTGGTCGAAATAGGTTGTATGCTTTGGCGTACAGATAGGAATTTGAGGCATCGCCTGATGTCATTACTGGTATGTTACAACTCTTTTCTCATGATGTTTATTGTATGATATATGCAGGGTTCACACTTTCTTTATGTGACGCCATTTATGGTTGTATGTATTGGTTTTGATCTTGAGGTTGTTTTGGATCCTTTTTCTATTTCTACCCTGGTAGGTGACTCAGTTACAAATAAGAATCTATAGGGGGTGTGTGGTATCTGTTAGTGGTAGCCAGACTTTGGTGTATTTGTCTGAACTTAATATGGTGGATTTTGATGTTATTCTAGGGATGGATTGGTTAAACTATTTTTACACATCTTTGGAGCATCGGACACATAAGGTTGTCTTAAAGTTCCCTGGTGAACCAGTTATAGAGTGGAAGGGTGGTTTCTTAGCTCCAGGAGAAGTTTATTTCTTATCTTAGAGCTTGGAGGTTAATTTCTAAAGGTTGTCTTTATCACTTGGTCCGGGTTAAAGATTCTTACTCAGAAGGTCCATATTTTTAGTCAGTCCTAGTGGTAAATGCATTTCCTGAGGTCTTTTCGGATGATCTTCCTGGTGTTTCTCTGGATAGGAAAATAGAGTTTGGTATGGACTTGGTTCCGAACAATCGTTCAATATCTATTCTTCCTTATGGAATGGCTTCATCTGAGTTAAGAAAACTCAAGGAGTAACTTAAAGATCTTCAATATAAGGGGTTTATTTCTCCTACTGTATCTCTGTGGGGTGCACCAGTGTTGTTCATGTGCAAGAAGGATGGTTCCCTTCGGATGTGCATTGACTACAGGTAGTTGAATAAGGTGACGGTCAAGAACATGTATCCTCTTCCAAGAATAGATGATCTATTTAATCAGTTGAAATATTCCATGTTTTTCTCTAAGATATATCTTCGATCTGGGTATCATCAGCTAAATATTAGGGAGGTGGATATCCCTAAGACAACTTTTCATACTCGGTATGGGAACTTTGAACTTTTTGTTGTCGTTTGGATTGAGTAATGCCCCGACAACATTTATGGACTTGATAAAGATGGTTTTCAGGCAGTTCTTAGATCACTTTATATTTGTGTTTATTGATGACATTCCGATTTATTCCAAAAGTGAGATGGATCATGCAATGTGCCTCCGTGTGGTATTCTAGACATTGAAAGAACATTAGTTATATGCCAAGTTCTTCAAGTGTGAGTTTTTGTTGAACACTATGACTTTTATTAGTTATATTATTTATAGCGAGGGGATCACAATAGATTCGCAAAAATAGGTTGTGTTTAAGAGGTGGCCTATACCCACGACTCCAACCGATATTCAAAGCTTCTTGGATTAGTTGGGCATTATAGTTAGTTTGTGGAAGGATTTTTGTTGATAGTTGCTCCTTTGACTAAGTTTACTCAGAAAAAGGTTAAGTTTTCTTATTCGGATGCTTGTGAGGGGAGTTATGACAAGTTGAAAGATAAGCTAACTTTGGCTCTCATTTTGAGTTTATAGGAAGACAATGATGGGTTTGTGTTCTATTGCGATACAACTCGGGTAGGTCTTGGTTGAAATTCAAGAGGGGGTGAATTGAAATTTTCTTTTACGAGTCGACTACTGACACCTCACAGTGGACTTGGCTGCAAATCAAAACACTTTACAAATAGATTAAATTTAGAACAATCAAGTAAGTAAATACCAAAACATAAAGTAATAACACAAAGATTTTTCCAGGTTTGGCACATCAATGTAGCACCTACATCTAGTTCCCTTGGGTTTCAAAGTTTCCTAAGATCGTTGAAAGTTTGGTTCAAGTATAATGATAGGAAACAAGTTTTAGAGACTTATTTTGCTCTTCAAATCTTATGACACAACTTCAGTCGATTTTACGAAGTTGACTCGATTCTACTCTTTATTTAATAATTGTAAAATAAAGTTGCAAATCCTTGTGAGACTAATATTAAGAAACTTTTAATTTTCTGCTTTAAGTTGCATAACCCATGTATATCTCCAGCCATCTTCTTTTATAATCTTCGACTTCTATTCTTCATAAGGAAACCCAAGAGATTTCTTCTCAATCAAGGATTTGAATTTATTTCTTTATTGAGGAATTTTGCACCTTATGGAATGTCTATATCAGATATGTCAATATTTGGTGTGATGAATCTATATATGTCCATATCAGATATGTCCATGTAAGGAGTGAGAGCTTACGTCTCCTTTGATCTTGTCGTGAGGTGCATCCAATTGCCTTATCTATTGGGATCTTCAGTTGATATGATTTTTGTTGCCTTGTGAAGCGATATCCTACTGTTGATGTTGCTCAATATTTTGCATGATATTCTAGTTGATATTCTTTGACTTGTGTGAGATATCCTCCCATGATTTAAGATCTTCAATGTCCTTTATGTGAGATCTCTTTCCATCATAAGGGATCTTCAATATCTTTGCTGTGGCTCTATATTTAACATGATATTATTTGACAGAATATTCCTTGCCTTAAGTAAATATCCCCCATGATTTGAGATCTTCAATATCCTTTGTGTGAGATCTAATTCCATCATTAAGGATCTTCAATATCCTGCAAAGTTAACTTATTATTTTTTAATTATTAAAACATAAAACATAAATATATGAGGCTAACATTGGTTATATTTTGATGTAGCATAGGAAGGTAATTACCTATGCTTCCAGGAAGTTGAAGGTCCATGAGTGAAACTATCCTACTTATAATTGGAGTTGTTGATAGTGGTGTTTACTTTGAAAATATGGTGGCAATATTTTTATGGTGTACAGATGGACATCGTTTCTGATCATAAGAGTCTATAGTATGTTTTCACTTAAAAGGAGCTCAATCTCAGACAAAGGAGATGGTTGGAACTTCTCAAGGACTATGATAAGAGTCTTCACTATCATCCAGGTACGGCTAACGTGGTTACTGATGCCCTTAATAAGTTATCTGTGGGGAGTTTTGCTCATGTGGAGGAAGGAAAGAGGGAATTGGTGAAGGATATTCACCGGTTGGCTAATCTTTGAGTTTGCCTCTTGCACTCCAAGGAGGCAAGTGTAATGGTAAAAGAAGTGGTTTGCTCATCTCTTAGTGCAGATATCACGGAGAAGCAAGTGCTGGATCTTGTCTTAATGAAAATCAAGGGTGATATTAGTTGGCAGAAGGTGATGGTTTTTGAGATCAGTAGTGAAGGTAGTTTCTAGTACCAAAGGAGGTTGTGAATTCTTTATTTCGATGGTTTGCATGCTATGTTTTTTCATCCTGATTCCATGAAGATGTATCATCATCTCAAGGATATATATTAGTGGAACAATATGAAGACGAATGTGAATGATTTTGTGTCCAAGTGCTTAGTGTGTCAAAAAGTTAAAGTTAAGCACATAAGACCTGGTGTGTTATATCAAGAGATTGTTTTGCCAGAATAGAAATGAATGGTAATTAATATGGATTTTGTAACCTGTCTTCTCAATCACAGAATCAATATGATTTGATTTTGGCATCATGGATAGGATGTCAAAGTATGTTCAGTTCTTGCTAGTGAGGACTACCTTTTCAGCTGAGAATAATGCGAAGCTATATCTTTAGGAGATTATGAAGCTACAAGGAGTACTATTTCTATTATTTCTGATTATGGCATACAGTTTTTGTATCACGTGTGGCAGTCTTTCTAGAAGGAGTTTAGGGACGAATGTTAGTCTGAGCACTGCTTTTCATCCATAGATACATGGGCAAGCAGAGAGAACTATCCAGACATTAGAGAATATGCTTTGGGCTTGTGTGGTTAATTATAATGGCAGTGAGGTTGAGCATCTACCTTTGATAGAGTTTCCCTGCAACAATAGCTATTATTCTAGTATTAGTATGGCTCTTTTTGAGGCACTGTATGATATACGATATAGATCTCCTATTGGTTGGTTTGAGCTTGGGGAGGAAGATATGTTTGGTCCCCACTTGGTGTACTAGTCTATGGAGAAGGTAAAGGTGATTCAGGATCAGAATAGGGCTTCTGAAAGTTGCCAAAAGTCCTATACAAATGTTAGGCATAGAGACTTAGACTTTGAGGTTGGGGATAATATTTTCCTCAAGGTATATCCCATTAAAAGAGTAATGTAGTTTGGTGAGCGGGGGAAGCTCACTCCCCGATATGTTGGTCATTATAAGATTTTGTGGAGGTTTGATAATGTTTCTTACGAGTTGGAGTTACTTTCTACCTTGAGTTTGGTTCATTTGGTATTTCATGTCTCCATGTTGAGGATGTGTCTTAGTGATCCTTCTTTGATCATTTGGATGGGTTGGGTATCTCGCACTCTATGTCTTATTAAGAGGTTGCGGTTGAGATCTTGGATAGGCAAGTGAATCGGTTGTGGACCAAGGATGTGGTTTCAGTTAAGTGTCTGTAGTAGAACCATAAGGTGGAAAAAGCTACATGGGAAGTGGAGGAGGACATGAAGTCTCAATATTCGCATCTATTTTGTCCTCTTGGGACTCGTATGGAAGATATGTTTCTTCAACACATCTTTATTTTCTAAGTTTGTTAAAGGAACGATTCTTTGCCTCTATGTTTTCAAACTTTTGTAGGGATTGGATATATATTTGATAATACAAATGACTTGTGCGTGTGGTTATGCTTACCTTGTCCATCACTCGGGGATGAATGTTTCGAGTGGGGGAGACTGAAACACCCTATTTTGTTGACCTTAGAAAATTTCCTAGAATTCTAGTTTGTGGACCCAATACGACTCATAGGTTTAATTTGTATGTTCAAGTATGGATAGTATGGTCAAGTCGTATAGTGACCAGTATTGGTTGGTGGGATTTATTTTGGTCACTGAAATGGGTATGACTTGGTGTTTAGAGTCGTATGGTTTGATATAGATTATTTGGATATAGATTATTTGGTTCCTTCACTTAACCTTAAACTTAATAAATTTACGGGTAAAGGGTATTGATCATATGCTACCAATATAACTTGGGTAGGATGAGTCGTACACTGGACAATATTGGGTCCAAGGGTTAAGTCTTAGGATATGAATGGTGGGTACCAATCGTATCAAAGGGTATGACTCCTGAGGGTCAGTCGTACCCCCAGTAATGGGATTTTGTGCAATTTAAGTTGGAGTATTTTGAACATTTTCATACTAATCCTAATAAGGTTCCACGACTTCTAACTCTCTTGGGAGGATATTTACCCTTTTATTCTATTCATTAACACTTAGAAACTCTTCCTAAACACTATAATTCTCTTAAAAGCTTTTGGGAAAGAAAGCTAGGGTTTCAACTAGAGGGATAATTTTGGGATCTTGTTCGTGGTTTCTCTTCGTCTACTTTGTCAATTAAGGCATGTTCTCTTCCCTCATTGTTAGTTCCAACTAAAGGCTTGGTTTTATACAATGTTTTCATATTTTAATTGTCTTTTGATTTTTGATTTTTAAATATAATTTGGGGGTTTTGGTTATAAATGCTTGGTTAGTATTTTTCCATGTTTTAATTATGCTTTTATATGAATTAATGGTGGTTTTGGCTAATTGGTTGCATGTGAATGGTTCTTTAGTAATGGACTTTGGTTTTGCAAAATACTATGCCCCTAATGTGTTTGATAAAAGCCTTTAACAATGTTTTCATTATAATATTGGTGTTTTAATGGAACTTATTCATGGTTTAAACTTGGTAATGTAACCCTAAATGGTATGAATGGTTTAAATGGTTTTTAATAGATTAGAAAGGCCTCGATGGCCATGGTTTTGATTAATTGGAATTCATGAAGGATACACGGAATCCCTTAAACCTATATTTCATTGGCTATGGGCTAAACTTGCAAGTTATTGTTGGTAAGATGATACCACTACCAATGGCCTTAGTTAATAAATGGTTAATGGATTGATTGGTTGAATAAAGGGTTAATGGATTTTTTGGTTGCTTGGTAATGTTAATAATTGGGCAATAATAGCAGGATGTGTATCAAAGTCATGGAAGGTGGATATCGCGGGGAGGGGGGACCAAAACTGGAAACTTATATTTGCTGATGTGAGGTTGTATTTGTGATTGTGTACATAATTTCATACTTTATATTTGGGGGATGTACTAGTCATCCTTGAGTTTTATTCCCTAGTCATGCGAGTTCACGCACTGGGGGCCTTTCAGCAGGAGGAGCTAAACCTCTATAGCCTGTGGTTGGTTTAGGATGGCAAATCTACACTACCCAGGTAAAGCTTTTAATGGCATGCTAAAACCATCTCTTTTCTCAACATGGTTTTACATACATATGTATGGTCATGCGCATATAGATAGTTTTACTTGGTTTTATAAATAGCATTATATTATCCTTATACTGAGTTCATGCTAGTGATCACTCGCTAACCTATTTTCGGGTGACTATAAACCAAGCTATGCAGGAATCGGCATTCTACTCATCCTATATAGTGATTGACTCGGGGATATCTATTGTATTAAAGCGTTGAGCTTCCATCTTTTCAAAAGACTCCTTTCATGTTATGGATATTTGTAGATATCTTAATTTATTTTTGTATATTGGTTTTGGCTATGGTTGGGGCATGTCCTAACTAGATATTCTTACTTTATTAGTTAGAGGCTTTATGGTACTAATATGGGTTGGAATGGGTGGGATTAGTAATTAGGTTGATACCGACTGAAGCTATTGTTGGTTGTTCCATCACATTTTAGTTTGGGTTTAAATATATTATGTTTTGGAACCTATTTGGTTATGGCCTGGTTGATGGCCCTTATTTTGGTATTGGTGTGTCTTGATGGTTTCGTTGGCATAGTTTGGTGTGACAGGATGACTTGATAGGGTTGGTCTCGGGATAGGCCTATCCCAAAGTCAGTCCCTATCCAGTTATGGCACCTAGCTATTTGATCGGTACTCATCAAACTCAAGGTATGCTAATGATTGTTAGGTTGGGTAACAGGGTGCGGTACTTAGTCATGGTTTGACTTGTGATGCCAATTACGAGAAGGCCCTGATTAGGTTATGTCAATTTTCCATCATATCTGATCGAGGTATGTAGTTCTCATCATTTTTGGAGTTCTTTCAAAGAGGACTGGGAATAAGGTAAACCTTAACGCTGCTTTTCATTCTCAAATAGATAGTCAAGCGGAAATAATGGTATAGACTTTGGGTGATATGCTAAGTTTTTGAGTGATTGATTTTGGTAGTAGTTGGGTCGACCATTTTCCTCTCATTGAGTTTGCATACAACCAATAACTATCATGCCACCATCTAGATGGCTCCATTCGAGGACTTGTATGGTATGAGGTGTAGGTCTCTCATTGGGTGGTTTGAGGTTACTGAGAATAGTTTTTATGGTCCCTACTTGGTTCACCAAGCTATGGAAAAGGTGAAGGTGATTTTTGATTGTCTTAAGGCCGCCCAAAGTTGTCAACAGTCCAATGAATATGTAAGATGTAGAAAGTTAAAGTTTAATTTGAAGGAGTTGGTTCTCTTAATGTATCTCTCATAAAAGGGACTGATGCATTTTGGAAAGACGAGGAAGCTTAATCCCCATTATGTTGGTCCATACCATATTTTAAGGTGAGTGTACAGTGTGCCTTATTAGTTGAATTTGCCTTCGAGATTGGGTTCCATTTATCTGGTATTTTATGTCTCGATGTTGAAAAAGTGCGTAGGTAATCCTTCCTCGATTGTTCCTTTGGAAAGTGTTGGTGTCTTGGATTCTTTATCATATGATGAGGTCCTAATTGAGATTTTAGTTTGCATGTTTGTCGGTTGCAAATGAAGGATGTAGCTACAGTCAAGGTTCTATAGAGGAACTGAAAGTGTGAATAATCTACTTTGGAAGTCGAAAAGGACATGAACTCCATATGTTCGTTCTTGTTTCCAACTTTAGAAAATCGTGCTTGAGGTATGTGTATCGCTTAATATCTTTGGTTTATAACTTTATTAGAGGAAATTGTGATTTCCTTGTAATCTTTTTTCTATCTTTGTAAAAGGTAAGTGTGGGTGTGCTCCACGTTAACTTTAAAGCCTTGTCTAACTGTTGGAGGACTAATGATCTTGTGGGGGGGGGGGGGGGGGGGGGGGGAGGGGAGGGGGGGAGGGAGAATGTAAAACCCTAGATTTTTGGTCCTTAAAAATATCTGAGTTTTTAATCTTAATACCAAGACTACAACTCTCCCTACGAGTCATAGAGTGTTATTACGATTCTTAAGGACCAACTTATAGCCAGACCTGAGTGCTAGCCTAATGTTTCTGCTATGACTACGACTAGGGGTTTGAATCATAAATACTCAAAATGAGTCATATGGTCCCATCCATAGCCACACCAGATACGACTAGCCCCTAGTTTGGGTCATGTCAGATTTACATCAAAGCCCTAGTTTTATGGTCACATGGGAGTACTTAAAGCCATGTCAAGTGGAGTCTCCTTTAGGGGTGTGTAGTGCACCATACTCATAAGGGAGAGGCTACAAGACATTTAGGAATGTATCTCATTCTTATGTTTTGTTTTCAAGATGTATAATTTAAGGTCCTGAATTCTTTTCCAATTCCTATTTGTTTGCTTTTCAGATAATGCCTCGATGATCTGATGCTCATGGTAGATCCTCTATCCCAACTAGGGACAATGTTATAGGACACGCTCTACTAATAGGATCCATACTTAGTGTAGGGGTTGAGTTCCTAATTGTCCTCCTAGAGTTTCACTGGTTTTCTCTAGTCTATCTCATACTCCTTAGGCTAAAGTGTCAAATTATGAGTTTCGCCAGTCCATTCATATGTTGGTGTAGTTGGTAGCTACTGAGTCTAAGTGTGGTGTTATTATTACTCTATCTTTTAAGGTTACAAAGGTTGGCTAGTTCATGAGGTTGATCCTTCCCACCTTTACTGGTCTTAAGGTGGAGGTTAATCATCAAGGTTTTCTGGATGAGATAGAAAAGATTATTTGAATAATGCATACCACTAATATGGTGGACGTGGAGCTTGCAGCCTAGCAGCTGAATGATGAGGCATACCAGTGAGGAATAGGATAAATCGAGGGGTGAGAGTGATAACTTAGCTCCTTGGGAGGATTTCTCTAATGATTTCTTGGAATGCTTCTTTTCTCAGGAGTTGATGGAATCAAAATCAAAAAAGTTTGTAAATTTGAAGCAATGTAAGATGCCTGTCAGAGAATATGCCTTGAAGTTTCACCAGATATATCAGTATGCTCTAGAGATGGTTTCTTATATACGGGATAGAATGAGGAAGTCTGATTTTGGGTTGTCTAAAGATTTGATATTAAAGAGTAATACTGCCTTGTTAATAAAAGACATAGATATTTTATGGTTTGTTGGGTACTTGCAATAGCTAGAGGAAGACAAGAAGAGGTTGGCCCAAATAGGGAAGAGGCAGGGAAAGAAGTTTAGGTTCTCTAGAAGGATGGTGTCCAGCAGCAGAGTGGCAGGGATGGTGGGAAATGACCTTAGAAGAAGTGGGTCAATTCTGAGTATTACTCAACAACTAGTTCTACTTACCCAAAGCCTTCGGATGAAAGTGTTTCCAAGATGGCGATAACTACAAGGCACAGGGTGCTCAATCTAAGGCTAGTAGGGTTAGCTCCATCAATCCTCCCTACAGGTTTTATGGGCACATGATTAAGAACTTTTCGGTGGCCTAGAATACTTAGGAGGTAAACAAGGTTTTAGTGGCTTCATCATCACCTCCAGAATCAAGGGGTGCCCCATCTAGTTTCGACACTGGTCAAAATTATCTTTATGCCCTCACTTCCCAATAGAAGTATTAGGCATCGCCTGATATCATGACTAGTATATTGAAACTCTTTTCTCATGATGTGTACTATTTACTTAATTCCGGGCCCACTCTCTGATATGTGATCCCATTTGTGGCTATGTATTTTGGTTTTGGTCCCAATGTTATTTTGGACCCTTTTTCTTTTTCTACCTTGGTAGGTGACTCTGTTATCGCTAGAAGTGTCTATAAGGGGTGTGTGGTATCTGTCGGTAGTAAAGACGGTGGTGGATCTATTTGAATTAGATATGGTGGATTTTGATGTAATACCAAGGATGGATTAGTTATACTTATGCTATGCCTCTCTATATTGTTGGGCCCATAAGGTCATCTTTAAATTCTCTAATGAGCCAGTTATTGAGTTGGAGGGTGGTTCCCTATATCTTAAGGGGAAGTTCAACTCTTATCTTTAAGCTCATAGATTAATCTCTCTAAGGTGCCTCTATCATCTAGTATGGGTTAAGGATTCTAATTTAGAGGGTCCTTTTCTGCATCCCATCCAAGTGGTGAAAATATCTTCTGATATCCATCCTGATAGGAAGATTAAGTTTGGGATTGATATTGTTTCATACACTCGCCCAATTTTTATTCCCTCATATAGGATGTATTTGTCTTAGTTAAAAGAGGTTAAAGAGCAACTCAGGGACCTTTTATATAAGGGTTTTATTTGTCCTAGTGTCTCCTCGTAGGGTGCATCAGTATTATTTATGCATAAGAAGGATGGCTCCCTTCAATTCTACATTAGCTATTGATAGTTGAATAAGGTGACGGTTAAGAACAAGTATACTCTTGCAAGGATAGATGATTTGTTTGATCAGTTGTAGGTGCTAAGTTTTTCTCCAAAATTGACCTTCGGTCTGGGTATCATCAACTTAAGATTAGGAAGGTGGATATCTAAGAGTGAGGTGGATCATGCCAGTCATCTCCGTATTGTGTTGTATACCTTAAAGTAGCAACTGTTATATGCCAAGTTCTTAAAGTGTGAGTTTTGGTTGAACGCTATCACTTTTTTAGGTCATATTATTTCTAGTAAGGGGATCATAGTGGATCCGCAGAAAGTTGCAGTGGTGAAAAGTGGCCTAGACCCACGACTCCAATTGACATTCAAAGGTTCTTGGGTTTAGTGGGTTACTATAGGAGGTTTGTGGAGAGTTTTTCAACTATAGATGTCCCATTTACTAAGCTGACTCAGAAGAAGGTAAAGTTCTTGTGGTTTGATGCTTGTGAGGGTAATTTCAAAAACATGAAGAATAAGCTAACTTTGGCTCTGAATTTGACTTTTCGTGAAGGCATGAATGATTTTGTAGACTATTGTGATGCATCCTATTTGGGACTTCGCTGTGTGCTGATATAATATGGGAAGGTAATATCTTTGCTTCTAGTCAGTTGAACGTACATGAGAGGAGCTATCTGAGTCATAAATTGGATCTGTCAGTAGTGGCATTCGCGTTGAAAATCTAGCATCTCTATTTTCATAGGGTGCATAGGGATATCTTCTTTGATCATAAGAGCCTGCAGTATGTGTTTACTCAGAAAGTGCTTAACCTCAGGCAAATGAGATAGCTTGAGATTCTAAAAAACTATGACATGAGTCTTCAATGCCACCTAGCTAAAGCTAACATAACTGTTGATGCTCTTAGTAGGTTATCCATGGTGAGTCTAGATCTTGTGGATAAGGAGAAGTGGGAGTTGGTGAAGGATATTCATCATTTAGATAACTTTGTATTTTTCCTCCTGGACTGATAATAGTGGTATGTTTGTTTAGAAGATGGCCCAGTTATCTCTGGGTGCTGAAATCAAGGAGAAATAGATGTTAAATACTGTCTTATTGAGGATTAAAGGAGATATTGGGGGAAGAATGTGATGGCATTTAAGATTAGTGGTAATGGTACTTTATGGTACCAAGGGAGATTATGTGTTGCAGATATAGATGGATATGACAAAAGGATCTTTGTTAAGGTGCATGATTCGCGCTAGTTGTTCATCTTGGTTTGATGAAGATGTAGCTTGACCTCAAGGAGATGTATTGGTGGAACAATGTAAAGAGAGATGTGGCAAATATTATGTCTAGGTGTATGGTGTTTCAACTAGTGAAAGTTGAGCACATGCGACCTGGGGGATTGTATTAAGAAATTGAAATACCTAAATATAAGTGGGAAGTGATCAATATGGATTTCCTTACTGGTGTTTCTTTGTCTAACAATCTATTTGATTCAGTTTGGGTCATTATGGATAGGATGAGAAAGTCAACTCACTTCTTGCTAGTGAGGACTAACTTCTTGGCTGAGGATTATGCAAGGTTTTACCTCTAAGAGATTGTAAAGCTGCATGTGGTACCTATTTATACCATTTCAGATCATGGTACACACTTTTCTTCTCACTTTTGGCAGTCATTTCCAAAAGGGTTGGGGACTGAGGTTAGTCTGAGTACTGCTTTTCACCAGTAGATGGATGGGAAAGGATAGAGAACTATTTAGACATTGGAGGATATGCTTCGAGCCTGTGTTACTTACTATGGTGGTAGCTGGGTTAATCACTTATCTTTTGTAGAGTTCTCTCACAACAATAGCTACCACTTTAGCATTGGGATTATACCATTTGAAGCGTTGTATATTAGGAGGTATAGGTGTCCAATTGGGTGGTTCTAGGTTGGCAAAGCGGACATGTTTATCCTGGGTATTGTTCTCCAAGATATGGAGAAGGTGAAAGTGATTTGGGATAGGCTTAAGTCTTCCCAAAGTCACCAAATGTCCTATGCATACGTGAGGAAAAGAGACTTAGAGTTTGAGGTAGGCGATAGGGTGTTCCTGTAGGCGTCTCCCATGAAAGGAGTCGTAAAGTTTAGGAAGAAGGAGAAGCTCAATCCCTGGTATGTTGATCCTAATATGATTTTAAAGAGGTTCAGCAATATTGAATATGAGTTGGAGTTACCTTCTAGTCTGAGCTCCATTCACCCGGTATTCCATGTTTCTATGTTGTGGAAATTCATTAGTGTCCATAACAAGTTGTGCATATCAAGGATATTGGAATCTCAGATTCTCTGTCTGATAAAGAGATCTCGGTTAAGATCTTGGATCATTAATTCGTTAGTTAATGACCAATGTTGTAGCCTGGGGAAAAGTCTTATAGCGGAACCACAATGTTGAAGAAGATACTTGGAAAGCAGAAGAAGACAAAAGTCCAAGTATCTGCATTTGTTCTCCATATTGGAAATTTGTGCATAAAATAGGTGTTCTTCGTACCATCTTTGTTTTCTAACTTTGTTAAAGAAAAGAATGAATTCCTTGCATATTTGTTTTTTGTCTTAATGGTAGGAGTAGAGACATCTAGAGTTTTAAATTGTGCTTGTACTGCCTTATTCCATCATTCAGGGATGAATGATCCAAGTGGGGGATAATTTAAACCCTATGGGTTTAAGCTTGCATATTTGTTTTTTGTCTTAAAGGTAGGAGTAGAGACATCTAGATTTTTAAATCATGGTTGTATTACCTTATTCTATCATTCAGGGATGAATAATCCAAGTAGGGGGAATTGAAATACCATGGGTTTTATTACTCATAAATTTCTTGAGTTTTAAGACTACTTTTAATCATACAACTCATCATACTTGTGGTATGATAAGGGTATGGGTCAGGTGACACAACTCGTAATGTGTTAAGTTTTGGATGGTTGAGTTTCTGGTATGGTTACGATTGGTAGGTATGAGTCGTATGGTTTGTGATGGGTTGTTGGGTTGGCTTCACTTAATCTAAACTTCCTGACTTAGCTTGTCTTTGGATAC
Organism: Capsicum baccatum var. pendulum; assembly: GCA_030864225.1. NCBI lineage: Eukaryota > Viridiplantae > Streptophyta > Magnoliopsida > Solanales > Solanaceae > Capsicum > Capsicum baccatum. The sequence goes on along the minus strand of CM061559.1, from coordinate 191,281,230 downwards.
GAGTGGCTCACTAAGAGTTGTAAGGATAGAGTATGAGTCGTGGTGTGAAGTCGTATGTTATCAAATGTTAATTCCTTTGGATGTTATCTTGGGTTCAGTTACGATCAAGGTATGACTTGGGGCAATGAGTCGTATGTTATAAAAAATGGTTTGTCCAACATTCTAATCAATGTACAAGTAGAGGTTACCACTCGTATGTTACAGTTACAATTGAAGGGGGGAAAACTAAACCCACGTGCGAGAATTTTTACAACTTAAGCTGGGGGCATTCTGAACATTTCCCTAATAACTTCTTTTGACCCACCAATTTAAAACACTATTAGGACTTCATTTACCCTATTATTCTCAATCCAATACACTTTAAACACTCTCAAATGTCTCTCAAGCAGTTGGTTAAAGAAAAGGCTAGGGTTTTTCTTTAAGCAATCAATTAAGGATCTAAAGGGTGGTTTCTATTCATATTCTTCGTTATCTAAGGCATGTTACTCCTCTCTTGTTGTTAATTCAAACAAAAATCATACTTTCATGATTTTATTATTGGATTGTGTAACGCCCCGATTATCTAAACCGAATGCTACACGATACTCATGACCCCGAAGGACCACAAGCTAACCCATGAATGATATTTGTACCTGTAAACTGCATAATATATAAATATAAATCCAAAAATATGAACTGAAGGCTATAAAGTTCAATACTGAACATAATCTGAGTAATAACAATGTCTGAATAAAGAGGAATCACAATACCAAAATAAAACTGAAATACTAAAGTCTGAATCTAGTCTGTAATCTAGTTTGCCTCTAGTCTGAAAGCCTCTACTTTCTGAATAATCTGAACAAGAAGACAATTGGACATATACCCAAATAACTTCAACTAATGAACCAATCAATGAGATGATAGAGAAATAAACATGTCCTCGAAGGATGAGGACTCACTTCTAACTCTGACTGCTGAAATCTGCAATGCTACTATTAATATGGAACTCGTGCCTCTAAACCTATGGCGTAAAATAAAACACCATAGCGCGAATGCATTAGTACTTATGAATGTACTGAGTATACGAGTGAGGGAGGCTAAATGCAAAGGGTTTATATGCATGAACAATGCTAATTGATATTAACGTGAGAATAAATACATGCATACGTAACTATAACTGAACTTGTGGTGATACTGACTAGTAAGTATGAATACTGACAACATGATTTTACTGATACTGATATACTGAATAGATGAATAACTATTTTTGACAGTTCAAATTATAAAGAACTGGTCTTATTGACTGTGTCTAATAATCTTGAAATTGAATACTAATAACGTAAGTCATGACAACAGATATAACTAATATAACTGTGATGATCAACTTAACTGATGTAACTGATACTTAGACACTGTATCTAACAGTATAAGTTCTGATAGAACTATTTGAGTTTTGTTCTGTATAGAGTAACTAAATCTGAGATCAGTCTTATCTAGCGGGTGATATTTTAGTATATTAATACTAAAGATGAGTTGACTTATCTTGAGATCAGTTCTACCTAGTTAGTGATATCTAAATATGTTGTTACTGGTACTGGTTAACCATAGTTGAGATTAGTCCTATCTAGTGGATTATCTTGAAGTCTATTTGTAATGCTAAGGATTGTTGTATCTAACAGTCCTTAATTTGTATTACTGAGCTGAATTATTGTATTTGACAGTCCTAATTCAATAACAGAAACTGTGGGATGTATTCATCTAACTGACATGTCCCATGCTAAACTAACTGGGGTCCAACCAATAATCCCAGTTTGAAGGGTATCAGTGTCATGCCACCAGTAGAGACAACTACTATAGAGTAAGTCCTAATCTACTGGGTGACTCCTGTGATTAGTCCTATACATTTAAATATGCTAACGGGTGATCCCTGAGTATGTCAGTCCTATCTAACGGGTGATAACTCATACCTATGCTGGCTATGTAGTTCTGGAACATAGGGATTGATTTTAAGAATATCATTCCTATCTAGTGTTTGAGTCCCCATCCCTAGTCTCACTCGGTGCTCAATCCTACTCCCATTTTAAAGAATCTGAACTAAATTGATTAGCAAACCTGAACTGAACTGATTAGCTTAACTGAACTTATTAGCTTAACTCAACTAAACTGATTAGCTTAACTAAACTGATTAGCTGAACAGAACTGATACTAGTGGTATTGTTTAGCGGAGTTAAACTGAGTTTACTGAGTTTGTTTGACTGATGGAACGTACCAAGTTCTGAGAAATGATTGAGGGTACTGAAATTACTGAGATTACTAGAATACTGCTATGACTAAGATTTTCTGAGTACTGAGATTGCTAAGATTACTGAACTACTAAGATTACTGTGATTTCTTAGTTTTCCTGTGTCACATGACTGACTGAATCCTATAGATCATGGCTTGACTAAGAGTATCGTGATAACATGACATTTCTCTAGGCACACAACTATATTATTGAGTACAAGTACCCTCAGGACTCAATGGAAGGAAACAGACACACATGATACTTCTTGATCATAAGAATAACATCCACTATTCATAATATCATAAGTAGGGGATTTCATACTACACATGATTCTCAATCCCATATACATGAAAGGGAATACGTATAACTAGTAAATACTTGCATAACTTCAATTTCATGATCATTCCATATCACAACAAGAATACAAAATAATTAGCATGGAATTCATGTTGAGTCGTAAGGAATAGAGCATAGTATTTTCATTTAAGTTTTATTTAGCTATAGTACATGATTCCTAGTCTCTTAGGTATTTTATCAAAAACCTTGCATGCACACCTTGTGGCATAGGCATATAAATCACCTTAATAATTTAAACCACCCAAAATTCATATATTTCTATTTTTATGTCATCCTAGTTTCATAAAATCACATAGAGATTCTAATTTGGGTGTTGTATAACAATAAATAAGACAAACATTATCAACCCATAACATAATTTCATAATACATAATTTAAAAAAGGGTTCTTGAACTCCATGGATGAAAGGAATCCGTGGATGAACACTATGGATAACTTAGAAAGGAAACTTTGATGATTTGTTGGAGATTTCTTAGATTGGGAAACTTAATCCATGATTATCTTGGAAAAAGGGCTTGAATCTTGCTTTTGTGAGATGATTTTAATAGAAATCCTAATCTTGTGGTTTAAAGTGTAAGAAAAGATTTTTGAGATGTTTAACTAAAGAAAATAGGAGAAATTTACGTCCCTTGAGGTTTATAATTTATGGGAGGTAAAGAAAAAGACCAAAATACCGTTACGAAACCAGTTTCCAATTGCTGAAAATCTTATCTGTCGACCAAGGCTGAAATGTCGTTAGATTTGTGATAAGTCATCAGAAATGTCATCACTTGGAAGCTGGTTTCTACCTAATGCTGGCGACATTTGTGATAAGTCATAAAAAATGTGATAATTCATCACAAAAGTCGTCACTTGGGAGCTGGTTTCTGCCTAAGGCAGACGACAGTTGTGATAAGTTGTCAGAAATGTGATAGGTTATCAGAAATGTCGTAACTCAGTTTTCAGGCTGACATGCTGGAGTAAAATGGACATAAATTTATGCTTTAATATTAGATTTAGGAGAAATTGGTATCGTTGGAAAGATAATTCAATTTTATATCTTTTGGTTGGTCATGAGCTCAAAATTCATATAAGAAAGGGAGATATTATCGTTTGAAGTTGACTATTGCAATATCCTTCCCAAGAATTCAATCGGCGAGGAATGTTTTGAGTCGTCTAATAGATAGGACGTATTTGAGACCTTAATAAACGTCAACCTTGATCATAAAACTACCAAATTACTAGAATTTATTTCTGATGAGCTTGAAGCATGGTTCTAGTATCACTTGGGAATCTTGGGGTATTACAGATTGTTTGGGTTTTGTAATAGGTATTGGGGGATTCGGTTTTTCTTGGTTGGAAAATGTGTTCCCATATTTTTCTTAAGGATTTCATGTTATACTGTAATGCCCCGATTTTTTGAACCGAAATGCTACACGGTGCTTATGACGCCGAAGGACCACAAGCTAACCCATGACTCATATCTGTACCTGTACACTGTATAAGATATGTATATAAATGAAGAAACATGATCTGAAAGGCCATAAGGTTCAATACGGAACATAATATAATTAACAACAATGTCTAAATATAGTGGTATCACAATACCAAAACAAAACTGAAGTACTAAAATGTGAATCTAGTCTGTAGTGTAGTCCGTGTCTAGTCTGAAAACCTCTACTATCTGAATAACCTGAATAAAGAGCTGATGGGACATGTCCCCAACTAACTCCAACTAATGAACTAATCAACGAGAAAATAAATAAATAATCATTTCGTCGAAAGATGAGGACTCACTTCTAACTCTAATTGCTGAAATCTTTAATGCTACTACGGCTTTGAAACTCATGCCTCTGAACCTATGGCATAAAATAAAATACCATAGCGCGAATGAGTCAGTATGAATGAATCACGAATAACAAGCATCAACATGAACATAATCATACAACACATAAAAATCATAATTTGTTATTTTAAACTTGGTTCTTGAGCTCCACGGATGAAAGGAATCCGTGGATGAACACTACTCATACCTTTGTTCTTGATTTAAGAAAGATTGATGGAGAGATTCTTGAAATTTAATGGTAGAATTTTATTAAACTAGAATCCCCCAATTGAAACTCTATCTTGTTGTTGAGAGGATTTTGAGAGAAATGACTATATTTTGGTGTAAATGAGGGTTAATTTCGTGTTTTTGACTTATATAGGGGTGGGAAATTGACCAAAATACCTCTCAAAGCCCGGATGTGAAAGGCTGAAATTTTTGGCAAAAGGCTATGGCCAGGGCGATGCCTTGCTTAGTCCCTCGGTCTATCTTGGGTTGTGCCCTGCTTAGACCGGTGGTCTGAGCAAGGCTGCGCAGGCCTGTAGCCTTTTGCTACTGGTTTACCACACCAAATGTGCCCTTACGCAACTCAAAATATTTCAAAACTAACCCGGGATGTACTATGACCTTTCACTATAACAACACACCTTCAAAATATAAAATTGGAGGTCAGGAAGGTCATTAAATAAATTCACAAAGTTCGAAGGTCTAAAATGAGACTAAGTGTTGAATACTTAGCAAAATTTTCTGTCTTGGAGCTGGTAAAGCGTAACGAGCTGAATTTTAGACTAATTATTTAATGAGCTATTATAATATCTCCTCTTTAGAACATTAATCCTCGAATGACACTAACTAAGAGGGAAAACAATAAACTAAACATGGATTGAACATGAATGACTAAAACACAATCTCATGACTGACATGACTAATGGTTTATCATACTGAACATGCATACCTGATTTATGTGTAACTTATTCGTGAATGCATGGTTGAGGTCTCTGATAACTGAAGTTCTCACAATGATAATGCAAATCTAATGCATGATTATATAACTAATATGACATGTGTATGCATGACTGAATATGCAATTATACTTGATATCAACTTTATGACGTAATCCTAAAGAAGGAACTGAATAAGTTTAAAGAGAACTGTTACGCTACACGAGAATGCTAATGTGCCTGAGATTGTTTTCTAAAAATGCATGAGCAGAAACATGACAACATAATTGAGTCTGATAGGGGACATATGAACTGAACATCATGCGCTGAACTGAGCATCTGAATACATGGCTCACGCCATAGATTTAAACTTAATGGTTAACTTATGAGTACCCTCTACTCTATACTGGGTTCTTTATGTGAAGAAAAACTGAATTTAAGACATGAGAGCATTAAGGGTTAATGGGGTATCTCCCCCTTGGGACACTATGTCTCTCTAAGAACACTCACTTTGCTGAGACACTGGGGCAATGCACAAGGCATCTATGAACTAATTTATAACTGAACCTCAAGAGTCTGAAACTAATGCATGATGCATAAACTGAACTGAACTTCCAATTACAAGGAGGTTCTACCCTGGAATAGTTACATTCCCTGAGACTTTGGATAGCATGAATAGATGCAAGGATAAGAAAATAAACTATACCAATCTGACTGCTATATCGCAAAATTAACTTGCTAAATTTACTAGCTAACTCACATTGATACATACTCTCAAATGAGAGAAAGAGATCTAACAATGCATTCCACAAACATGAAAAAATTGTAACATATCCGAATCTAGGTTACGGAGACTTTCTGGATCATGACGGGTCTGGAGTGCAAAAAGTCAATTCTGAGACTAACCACTCTTGATTCCCTGCTGATATAAATTTTTACCCCTCTGTTCTAGAACTCTACGCTATCGCATCCTATGGACTGGCTTTCCACACCCAAATCATACATCACTGCCTACCCTATATGCATCTAGGTGATTCCTACCACACTCTTCGCAAAGCAAATAGGTAAGACTTTTATTCTCACTATCCTAGGCCTCAAAGCATGGCACCCCGTTATGACAATCATTTATGGACTTGGGTACTAGTGCATTAGCTAAGGATGGAGATGGGACTGAAAATTTCTAACTATGCTGAGAACGGTTACTACCCTGTGACTTAGACTGAGCAAAGATGAAACTACCTATCCTTGCTCTCTTACTCTGTCCCTCCCTCATCCTGATCTTCTGCTTCTTTATCTACTAATAATAAGTCATACGCTTGGATAAAGTAATATCACTATTTAACATCGCAGACCTACACTCATTTACCACACTATCATTCACTCCTAAGACAAACTTACTCATCTTAGCTCTGTTATGTGCAACCACATGAGGGGCATATCTGGCTAATTGAGTAAACTTAAGAGAATACTCTTTCACTGTTATTTTGCCCTACCTGAGGTTGAAAAACTCTAGCACCTTAGCTTCACTAACCTTTAGCGGAAAGAATCTATCAAGGAAAGTAGAAGGAAACTCCTCCTACTCTATAGAACCTGTATCATCTAAACTTTGTGACTTCTACTATTTGTACCAAGTATGAGCCACATCTTGCAACTGATACACAACTAACTCAGCACTCTCAATAGTAGCCACTCCCATGACATTGGTAACCTTCTGAATCTAATCAATGAACTCCTGAGGGTCTTCATCTATCTTAGACCCGAAGAAAGAAGAAAGATTTATTCGGGTGAATTCCCAAATCTTGGCTGTAGCTAGGTTGGCCGTAACGATAGTTGGTCATTCATTCTGAGCAGCAATTGACTGAGCAAGAGTGGTGAATACAAACTTGAACTCTGCATGAGAAATATGATCTCCCAAAGGGTCTTCGGGTTGAGGAGCAGACTGATTCCTATTTCTTATTTTAGGAGACATATTCTATAGAAGAAAAGGAGAAATGGATTAGACCGAGAGATTGACTTGAGATTATGCTCACTATTACGATATGAATATTGAAATAAGGGAAATTGTTCCTTAAACATCTCATAGCCTCCTATAAATAAATATGGGGCGGAATACACCCAGGTATAGAACTCTACTAGATGCAACTTTTGGACTTCCTAGGATACTATTAAACCTTAGGATCTGATACCAAGTTTGTAATGCCACGAATTTCTAAACCAAAATGTTACACGGTGCTCATGATCCCAAAGGAATACAAGCTAACCTATGACTGATATCTGTACCAATACATTTTATAATATATGTATATAAATACAGAAACATAAACTGAAAGGCCATAAGGTTCAATACTGAACATAATATGAATAACAACAATTTTTGAATAAAGCGATATCATAATACCCAAACAAAACTAAAGTAATAAAACCTGAATATAGTCTGTAGTCTAGTCTGTGTTTAGTCTGAAAGCCTCTACTGTCTGAATAATCTGAATAAGGAGTTGATGGGACATGTCCCTAACTAACTCCAACTGATGAACTAATCAATGAAAGAAATAGAGAAATAATCATGTTCTTAAAGGATGAGGACTAACTTCTAACTCTGACTGCTGAAATCTGCAATGCTACTGTTGCTCTTGAACTGGTTCCTCTGAACCTATGGCATAAAATAAAATACCATAGCGCGAATGCTTCAGTACGACTGAATGTATCGAGTATATTAGTGAGGTAGGCTAAATGCAAGGGTTATATGCATGAACAATGTTGACTGATATGAACTTGAAAATGCATACATAAATACATAATGACAATGATTGAGTTTGTGATAACATGATGACTAAGTTCTGATAACTGATACCATCACTGAATGACTGTGTCTACCAGTCTAGATTCTAATGCAACAAACTGAGTTTTGTACTGTACCAAAAATCTGAATCAAAGATCCGTCCTACGTAGTTGGTGATCTTTGAAGTCTATTGATAATACAGATGATTTGACTTAGTGTTAGATTAGTCCTACCTTGCGGGTGATCTTTGAATCTAATTATATTTACCATAGTTGAGATTAGTCCTATCTAATGGGTGACATCTAAATCTAATGTGATGATACTGATTGACCATAGTTGATATCAGTCCTATCTAATGGGTGATCCTGAAGTCTATTTATAATGATAAGGATTGACTATATCTGACATTCCTAAATCTGTACTACTGAGTAGAATTGACTGTATTTGACAGTTTTGAAATCTAAGGAACTATCTGAGTTCTCCTACTAACACTGAGTTGATTGTATATAATAGTCCTGATTTTGAAACTTAAACTGTGGGATGTATTCATCTAACCAACATGCCCTATGCTAAGCTAACTGGGGTCCAACCTATAACCCTAGTTGGAAGGGTATTAGTACCGCGCCACTGGTAAAGACAATTGTTATGGAGTCATTCCAAATCTAGCAGGTGACTCCCGGGATCAGTGCTATACATTTAAATGTGCTATCAGGTGATCCTTGAGTATGTTAGTCCTACCTAACGGGTGACATCTCGTACCTATGCTGGCTATGTAGTTCTTGAACTTATGGATTACTTCAAGGGATCTTGGTCCTATCTAGCTGGTGATTCCCCATCCTTAGGCTCACTCGATGGTGAATCCTACTCCGATTTGAAAGACACTGAGCTGATCAATTGAGTAGAACTGATTAATTAAATTGAGCTAATTAGCTGAACTAATACCAGTGGTATTGTTTAGAAGAGGTAAATTAAGTTTATTGAGTTCCATTAACTGACAAAACATACTGATATTTGAGGATTGACTAGATTACTGTAGTTACTGAGGTTTTACTTGGAATACTAAAATAACTAAGATTACTAAACTACTGAGATTTTTGAGATTTCCTAAGTCACATGGTTGACTGAGTTTTATGGATCATGGCTTGGATGAGAGTATCGTGAAACATGACATGGCTTTAGGCATACAACTAAATCGTTGGGTACAAGTATCCCCAGGGCTCGATGGAAGGAAACCGACACCACATGACACTTCTTGATCATAGAAATAGTGTTCATAATTCATAATGCAACAATAAGGGATTTCATACTAAACATAGTTCTCCATGTATTCTACATGGAAGGAAATACACATAACATATAAATACTTGGATGATTTTGATATCTTTAACATTTCATAGTACAATAATCAAATACCCAACAACAGCATGGAAATTGTGTTGAATTATAAGGGGTGGCATGGACTTGTCATTTAAGTACTATTGAGTCATAATAAACATGATTTTTATAATTCTAGGCATTTCATCAAAAATCTTACATACACACTTTATGGCATAGGTGAAATCATCAATTTAACTATCTTAAATCATCCCATAATTCATGGGTTTCAGCTAACATGCCCACATACTTCATAGAAACACATTAAGATACCATCTTGAATCACCAATAAGAACCATCAACATGAATATAATCATACAACACATATCAATCATAATCTGTTATTTAAAACTTATTTCATGAGCTCCATGGATGAAAAGAATCCAGTGATAAACACTATGCATACCTTAGTTCTTGATTTAAGGAAGATTGATGGAGAGATTCTTGAAATTTGATGGTAGAACTTTCTTGAACATGAATCCCCCAATTGTTCTTGAGAGGATTTTGAGAGAAGAGACTATATTTTTATGTAAATGATGGTTAATTTCGTGTTTTTGACTTATATAGGGTGGGAAATTGACCAAAATATACCTTAAAGCATGGAGGGGAAAAGCTGAAATTTTTTGTAAAAGGCTATGGCTAGGGCGGCGCCCTGCAAAAACCCACGATCTAGCCTATACGGCGCCCTGCTTAGACCGGTGGTCTAAGTAAGGCTGCGTGAGCTTATAGCCTTTTGCTACTAGTTTGGAACTCCAAATCTGCCCTTATGCAACTTAAAAATTTCGAAACTCACCCGGTATGTACTACGACCTTACCCCATCGCAACACAACTTGAAAATTAAAAATCAAAGGCTGAGAAAGTCACCAATTAAATCCATGAAGTTCTGAGGTCTAAAATAAGACTAAGTGTTGAACACTTAGAAAAATTTTCTGAGTCTTGGAGCTTGTGAAGCCTAACAAGCTGAATTTTGGACTTAGGATTTTACAGGGTATTACATATACTTTGAACATGTGGTTTTATTGGAATGGTCAATTGGTACTTGTTTTTTATATTTAAAACTATATGCCTTCAACATGTTTGCTAAAATGACTATGAGAATGCTTTTTTTAATTACTTATTTTGAGTATTGTTGGAAAACCTGTATCGCATAAAAGGGTAATGGAACCTAAATTGGTTTAAAAGGTTTTAAATGGATTAGAAAGGCCTTGGTTGCCATGGTGTTGGTTTAAATAGAAACTTTGGAATCTAATTGGTTTAATTTCTTTTGTATGGCATAAATGGATAGACTTGCAAGATCAAGTGTTGGTATGACGATATCGGCGATTAATGCCTAATAAATAAGACTCCTTCGTTATTGGTTGGTTGTGTGTGAATTATTTTAATGTGTGATTAAAGGGGATGTGTTAGCAAATCCGTGGAAGGTGTCTATCCCAGGAGGACCAAAGCTAGAAACTCATGTTTGCCAATATATGATGGGTCTTGGTAACAGTGTGTATTATGTCATAGTTATATTTTTTGAGATGTACTAGTCATCTTAGTTTTTTCTCTAATTCATGCAGCTAACACGGGCTGGGACCTTTTCAACAGGGGGATATGAACACATATAGCCCATGAGTGGTTTTAGGACGGCAAAACTAGACAATCCAAGTTTAAATGTTTTAAATTCATGTGATTGCATTTGGATATTTACTTGGTTTTAAATGTTGGAATTATTTTATCCTTACTCCTGAGTACATTGTAGCATTTGATAACTAACCCATCTACAGGATCTGTATCCCGGTGCAATGCAAAAACTGGCCATACTCCTCTCGTTCAGTGATCAGATTCGAGAACAACTTGTTTTGGATTGAAGTGGTGAGCTTCTACATTTTGAAAGGTTCTATTTTATATTATGGATTCTCTACATAATATTGTCATCTCATAGACATTGGTTTTTGCTATGGTCGGAGGCATGTCCCAATTAGATATTGTTTACTTTCTGATAAAGGATTTGTGCTATTACTTGGGATGATATGGGCGATATAGGTATGGGTGTCAGCCTTAGCATTGGTATTGGTGTTGGGGCTGACATGGTTGGACTGTCTTTGATTTATTATTTTTCCATTTTGTTAAGTTAAATATGTTCATAATTTATCTAGCTTGGGGTATAGGGTGGTTATGGATAGGTCTTGTGGGTGGTCTCTGATCCTAGCTGGGCTTGACACACATTACACGACTAGGCCCTGGTTTGGGTTGTTTCAGATGTTCCTTTCTCATTTGTTATACTTATATTGTTTGGATTTGTTTTAGAAGCCTTACCTTGGGGTTGTTTCTATATTTTTACCCTTTGTGTATCACTTTGGTGATAGGCTTACTCGTCAAGGTTCGCCTCGACGAGTGCCATCATGACCCTTGATTTTTGGATCATGACATAATTCCTCGGGTTACCTACTCCCTTCAAAAATCAATTAAAGCATAAGATTAGTTTAGGAAAGCAAAACCCATTCATAAATCAAAAAGTATTAAATTAATATAAATGCATAAGATAAATCAAAATCAAAGTATGAACTTAACCACTACACCAAAATTTAGTCACTACAAAGCAAGGAAATGAATGAAGGATTAAGAATTTGTCACTACAATGTTTCCAAATCATCAATTTAAGTGTGTTGGTTGAAGAACCCTAGTCTCAAAGATTGTTCAAAAACTCCAAAATATTTTAGAGTAGCAAAAAATAAATTTCTAAGAACTTCTAAAAAGGTAACACTTTAAAAGTAAATTCAAATTTTTTTAGAATGAGAGGTTGCCTCTCATCAAGCACTTGATTAAATGTTGTGTATGATGCAAGAAACCTTACGTTTTATCTCTCCACTTTGAGGATTTGAATCTTTTACCCAACCTTACATCAAAATCTCATTGAGGCTGATAGGGAAAAGGTAAGTAAGCAATGAGACCAACTCTATCTCTCCATTTGGAAGACTGAAACTTCTACTTAACATCATATCAACATTTTGTAAAGGCTCATTAGTTAATAGTGAGTGGTCAATAGGCCACCTATTAAATATCACATTAAACTTCTTGAATCTTCAATTGAGAAATTTCGTTTGCCCACTTGGTATGATAAACTCCAAAATATAAGAAATTTGTCCCCACTTTCCAAATTCACCATTTGCTCAATTATGTCACTTCCATATCATTAACTAAGCTTAACATATAAAAATGGTTTGACTTAGGTTTAAGACTCTCTATTTTTGAAATTGCATTTTTATTGGTTTTCCCCCCCCCCCCCCCCCAGAAAATGAACTAGAGTTTTGACAAAGAATTTGATTGACTTTTTCTTGTAACTCTAGTATAATTTCATCAATTTTAGCATCTTGCATTATTTTTGGATTGATTGGTTGATAAATCCCCAGGAATTCTTTAACATCAATCTTGACCAATTCTTTATTGGAAATCATCCCATCATAATTATTCATAACCATTTGACAATGAACACCACATGCCTCAGTTTTTGCATTAAATTTGGTTTCTAACTTTTAGATATCCATTTTAATTTAGATAGTTAAAATCACCACTTGACATCACTTAACTTGCATTTTGAGAATGATGATACCCATATTGCATTTTAGTGCTTCAAGTCCAAAATCAAGTAAGAAACTGATATAGGAACCACTTGCAGAGTCACAACTTTGAAACGGTCAATGTGTCCCTCTATGCTCAAAGGTTAATGACCCTGAAGAATAGGTAAATTTTGAGTTCAAGAGATACTAAAATCAACCTATAAAGAAACTAGGATTTATGACCAAATCAAAGAATTAAATATCGAATTGGACGGAAACATTCAAGAATTACAACAAGGTAATGACTCTCCCGAGCTTACCAATACCCCACGATCACCCAAGGATTAATGTACTAGTTTCCTAAGATCTTTAGGTTCTTAATGATCTTATGAATAGGAGATATCACGAGAAAAATTAGTGAAGGGTGAAATAAATAATCTTACGGTTACCGCTTAACCGGTCACTTGACCGTTAAGGAGGTTGCCACTAAAGTGGCATATTGTTGCTTAAGTTACACTTGTTCTTAGATAACCTCTATTTTAGCGGACAAAACATTTCTTAAGCGGCGTGCACTAACACTATCAAGACTCCACATTAACAATGGGGCAGGGACCATCCTTCGATGCTAAAGCGACCCTTTCGCCTCTAAAGCAACCACATCTTAAAGCAACCAAAGGTCTACTTAAGTAGTTGCACTACTAAAACTTAGTTTTTTCTAAGTTTCCATTGATCCCTCGGGGTTCGTTGAGAATCTCGTGAACGCAAATAGATTATTCTACCTTGTGAAATTTGATATGTTGAACTCAATGGTTCCCTTAAAATTTCCATACAGATTCTTTTCGACAAAATACAGGCCCTTCACCCAAGGGTTACCTTTAGGAAAATCCAACCAATAGCCAAAAATGTTTCCAAAAGCCTTGGGATCTAAACCAAAAGCTTCCTTAGCCTAAAATGACATTGTAGAGATGATGGAACTATCAGAATTGGCATCCAAGGTCATGCCCGATTTCCAATCCTTACTAATGAACATTCCAAAATAGAGAATTGGCTCAAACAATCAAATGAACTGCCTGATAACTAAAACGTCAGCTCCTGCAAGTCACTGGTGACTTATGGTAGCTATAGGATAGCCCTAAATGACAAAAAAGAGTTGAAATGTAAAAATTGACCCAGAGGGTCATTATATTATCCACTGGTAAAAGTACTTTCATCCACGAAAGTAAAGGGTTAGTATGTTCCTAAAGGCTCAAACAGGTGGGGATATTAGGTCTTTATGTCATTCTCGACCTCCCAAGTAGCCTTATTCACTAGGTGGTGTATCTATTGAATATTAACCATCAAAATATATCTAGAGTGCAACCGCCTAATATCCCTAGCTAATATGACAAATGGCTCTTTCACAAAGGTCGATCTATAATACAAATGAATTGATTCTCTCTGAAGCACATTTGACTCATCAAGGTTATAAAACCATAACATAGAAACATAACAGACAGGATGAACAATGACAAAATTTAGAGGCAAGGCTAGATAATAACATACCTCTCCAACTATGTAAAGTATCTCAAAAGGTCCAACACATCTAGGGATGAGCTTTTCCTTTATTTTGAACCATATCACACCCATTGTGTCTTTTACTCAAAGGAACGCTCAATCTCTAACTCCAAATTTCATGGCACAAAGTGTACAATCTATATAAGCTTTCTACTTACTTTCAGCTACCCCGAACCTATATTAAATCTGTAGGACTCTATCTAATGATTCTCAAAGTAAGTCAGTACCAAGGGGCCTAACCTTAAGGGTCTCAAACAACCCTATCAGACATGGACCATGCAAACCATAAAATGCCTCAATGGGTGTTATCTAAATACTCAAATGATAATTGTTATTATAGGAAAACTCTGCTTATTCTAAATGTTGCTCCCACTAGACTCCAAAGTCCATAACACAAGCTCAAAGCATGTCCTTGAGAACATGAATAGTCTTTTTGACTTCTTGTTGTTTTGAGGGTGAAAAATAGTGCTAAGATCTACCTAAGTACCCAATTCCTCCTAAAAGTCCCTCTAAATATAGAAGTTAGTACCGATCTCCTATCTGAATTAAAAAATATAGGTAATCCATGAATGCAAACTCTTTGTTGAACATATATATGGGTTAACCTCTTGACACTAAAGGACATATGAAAAGGAAGGAAATGTGTTGACTTCGTCAATCGATCTACAATTACCCAAATGCCGTTAAACCATAAGAAGTGCGAGAAAAACCATTAATAAAGTCTTTGGTAATATGATTTCACTCCACTCGAGAATGGTCAATCTCTAAATCAGGCCACCTATTATCTAATGTGCTGCTTTCACCTGCGACAACGTATGCAAAGAGTTACAAAGTCCACCACATCTCTGTTTATGCCACTCCACTAGTAATTCTACCTAAAATACCTATATATTTAGTTGTCCTATGGTGAATAGAGCATCTAGAGCCATAGGCCTCACTTAATATACCTGAATCAAGTGTCCAACCCTTTAAAGACAAATACGACCCTCATATCTCCAAATACTATAAAAATCCATGGTATCCCTCCTAAAATCACCCTTCAATACCTAATCATGAATATTATAAAATCTATTGTCCTTAAACTAACAACTTCGAATCTACTAAAATAATGTAGACCTAGCCTTAACACTATCAAGGATCTTTAAGGAGTATGAAATATAAAGTCAAACTATGAAGTTGTCTAAGTACTAAATATCCCACACTAATGGCTACTCAAGAACTATAATAGATTCCAAGATGCCTATAATTGCCTTCTGGTTCAAGGCGTCTGCTACCACATTTTTCTTGATTGGATGGTATTGAATAAATATGTCATAATTCTTCAAGAACTCCATCCATCTAAGATGTCTAAAATTAAGCCCTCTCTAAGTCATGAGATGCTAAAGACAATGGTGATCAGTATAGATATTATAATGAATGACATACAAGTAATGCCTCAAAATATTAGCACAAAAACTACCACTTCCAACTCTAATAATCAGTGGGGTAGTTGTGCTCATAAACCTTTATCTATATCAATGCATAAGAAATAACTCAACCCTGCTTCATCAGAACACAATCTAAACCAACATTAAAAGCATTATAAGATGTGGTAAACTGCTCACTCCCAATCATAAGAGTCAATATAGGAGCTTAAGTGATAAAATCCTTGAGCTTCCAAGAGATCAACTCTTACTCCTTAGACCACTAGAAATAAACCTCCTTCGAGATAAATTGAGCCATTGATGCTGCAATGGTGGAAAAAACATTAATAAACTGCCAATAGTAACTAGCCAAACAAATAACAATATGAACCTCAGATAGAGATGTAGGCCTCTAATCAGGAATAGCCTCAATATTTAGTGGATGCACCACAATACCATTCTTAGACACCACATGTCTTACAAATGTAAAAGACTTGAGTTATAAATCACAGTGAGAGAATTCAAAAAAAAGCCTATGATCTCTCATAGTCTAGGATAGAATCCACTATTATTGCATATGCTCCTCCCCAATTTGAGAATACACATAAATGTCATTGCTAAAACTAATAATGAAATAGTCTAAATAAGGTCTGAACACGTGGTTCATCAAATTTATAAACATATCTTGGGCATTGGTTAACCCAAAAGGCATCACCAGGAACTCATAATGACTATAATAAGTCCTATGGGTTATATTCGGGATAACCTCAACCTGAATAGTTAACTGACTATAACCAAATCTCAAGTTAATATTAGAGAACACCACTGATCCTTAAAGCTGGCCAAATAAGTTATCAATATGAGGCATAAGATATCTATTCTTCACTATCCCCTTATTAAGCTGCCAATAATCATTACGCATATTCAAATAACGATACATTTTCTTCACAAAAAAGTTAAGAACACCCCAAGGTGACACACTCAAGATACCAAAAACCTTACCTAAAAGATCCTAAAAAATTTAGCTCCTTAAAATCAGAAAGAGCCATACAATAAGGTGCCATAAAAAATAGGTCAGTTTCTTGACTTAATATCACTAATAAATTCAATATCACGCTTTGGAGGAGGGACAGGTAGGTCTCTAGGAAAGACATAAAAAGTCAGAGATTGTAGGAACAAAACCACGTGAAGGACCCTTCATACTAACGTCATGAATGTAAGCAAGATAAGAATAGAAACCCCTTAATATAAGTCTTCTATTACAAACATAAGAAATAATCCCTGTTGAGACGCAGCTAAAAGTCCCTGCCATATGATCAAGGAAATGTCGAGCATGTCTAAGGTAATGATCTTGGAAAAATAATCTAAGAACACATGATAGGAGGATAACAAGTCCTTGACTAGAATTATATAAAAGTTTAATGTATTTAACATAATAAGATCATCATGAGTATAAAATTCTTGAATTGTCACCTAATCTATAAACCTAATCAACTACTAAAGAATAACCATGTGAATAGATACATACAATAACACAGATAATAAATCCTAAGAAAGATCTAACCATAGTGTATAATAAGAGGACATATAGGAATAAGTGGATATGAGTCAAATAAAGAAAAAGTCGGATGATGGTACACTAATATTATACCTAAAATAAGAACATCTAAATACTCTACCTCGGGTCTATTAGTTATGATGCAATGACCTGAATTGTTATGATCTATGTGAAATGGGTATTATTTCATGATTTGAATAGTTGACCCCTAAACATAGTTTAATCATGGTATTTCTGGATTACGTGGATAATTGGCATAGTTTTGAATGCATTTTGGTTCCATTTGTGTGATATTATGGTTTTTGAAGACTTTGAGAGCCTTATAGTTGAATTTTGTCATTATCTTTTGATCCATATCATGATTGGAAAACTAGACTATGACATCAGACAAGGAACATCGATTTTTGGGCATTATCATATTTGGTCTGATATTATAAAATTTAAATCCTATTTTGACCCTCGGTTCGAAAAGTTATAATTTGTTGGTTCACATTGTGAAAATGACATTTTTTAAAATATCATATCTCCTTTAAGTCTAGATCATTGAATTTGATAGGATATCATAGTCTTTTTGAATTTTTATAAATCTAAATGAATCTCGAGGGGTCCACATGGACTGAAAATTATCTAAAATCCCTAACTAATGCATTGTATATATAGTGCACCAACAATCATAAAATGGTGCTGTAATTGCAATAAGGCTAATAGTCAGGATGTCGCGATCGCTACCCTTGTCAGTCTATATATCGTGATCATAACTCGTGGTCTGCAATCACGGGTACTAAGTATAAGTACTCATGTTTCATAATTTTCACCTTTTTTAAGTGTTGGAGCTTAGGTTTCATGGTATTGAGAAACTTTCTCCATTTCTAAGATGGGGTAGGTTCCATTACACTCATTTAAACTAATTTCTTCCATATCTAAAATTAAATTGTTGTATTAATTTGAATTTAAAAGTAGAAATTTGGGAATTTTGACTTCAAAGGCCCAAAATTATATTTCATCAAATTATACCCCAATTCTATACCTTTTTACTTGAATAATGCTCCTAATTCTATAATTACTAGTTTTTCCTCAATTTTATCTTTGAAACAACTTGAAATGTAGATTTTTAAAATGGATTTTAAAGGATTTACCTAATAAAGCTTAAATTTTTTTTCTATTATTTGAATCTCATTTTTAACTAATTTTTCTTGAATTTCAGCTATAAACTCTTAAAAACATGGGGAACATATTTTTAAACAAAGTTATTATTTTGTCCTTCTTTTTTCGAAAACCCATTTTAAAAGTTTGTTTTGAACTCGACTTAAAACTAGGTACCATCAGTATCGTTGGATTCATTTTTATGCATAGATTCTAGATTTTAATGTTTCAGTTGATTTTGTGTCCATTAGTAAGAAATAGGGCTTTGAGATCAAAGTGTAGTGGACCGATCTCAAAATTCAGGGTAGGTTATGGCTTAACTCTTTCAGAATGGGCTAGGTAGTTAATTTGTATACAAAATACATGTAAGGGTGTGGGAACTAAGTATAAAAATTGCTATATTGTTGTGTTGACCCTATGTGGGGACATTTATCTGATATTATGTGGTGGATTTTATATATTATGTGATAGGTGTAACCGTGTGCAATCCTATGTGATGATGATATAGCCTATATACATGAGAATAATTTTGTTTTGTTGATGAAAAACATATTGTTGTACCAAATGTGTGTTTATATATATTCATACTATAGTGGCTTATGAATCATGTGGAAATTTATGAATGGTTTGAAATATTGAGTGGATATTTGGCTCACGTGATTGGCATATTAAATGGTTGTAGAAATAGTCATGTGGTTGGTTGTTGAAATTCTCATTGTGAGGTTTGTCAGCATTACATTCTCATATCATCATTATTCATTAAAAACAAATGGTACCAACATAAAAATAATAAGAAACATTAGAAACTGCTTTTAAAAAAACCCTCGAATGATATACTAGAGAGGGGATATTATGACATCTTATAAAACCTCCCCAAGGGATATGCTAGGGAGGAGATATGATATATGGATTTTATATGGGTTGATGAACCCCCATGGGTCCTACGTCTTGTGGCCTTAACGTTTAGGTGTATATTGAGACTCTGTGATTGTCTCGTAGGTTGTACGATAGCCTCAAGGTTGTATGACCACTCATCATCATATTTATTCTATTTACTTTTTTATGCCTGTGATATGATTGCATATTCTATTTTGACTTGTTACCTATAAAATATTCTATATTCTCTTACTTGTACTTGATACTTTCATATATGTTATTCTTCTTCTTTCTTTTCTCATAGATGGTATAAATGTATACTCATGTTCTTTTTGGTGATTTGTTGTATTAGATGTGGATATTTTTTGTTACAGCTGATGTTTCCTCTATGTTTATTTTGTATGTCTTATTATATACTTTGCTTGGTCAATCTATGATACCTACTGAGTACTAGTGGACCGTACTCACACCTACTGCACCTTTTTGGTGTAGGTCCTAGTTTGAGTACACCCTAGCTTGATTAATTTGGAAGATTATTAGAGCTTTCAAGGTAATAGTTGATTTCAAACATCAAAATTTTACTTATATGTATTAGAATACATCTTTATTGTATTTTATATACAAATTTATATTCTTTTTTGGTTGTCCTTGTATTGAATTCTTGAATTGTAGAAGTAGTTCTTACACTATTGACACCAAGTTTTTGGAATGTGTGGTATATTGGTGTAATTTTTTCCACATTTGTGATATTGTAGAATTCGGCTTCATTCTAGAAGCCTTACCTTGGGGTTATTATTGTTTCCCCCCTTGTGTATCAATTTGGGTGATACAATTACTTTATATAATTTGTCGTGACGAGTTCCATCATGATACCCACGTTTTTCGGTTGTGACATATAATATATAAATGACCTTGCCTACTAGCTGGCTAGGCATCTGACCTACCATCTGTCCTACCTTTCTAAAAACCTCGTTAATAACCCTAGGGATATATCCAACAAACATAAATACCATCTAAAGATAGGGGTAGCTTTGCCTAATTGGTAGAATACTCTATTTTGTAGGTGCATTTGTCCTATATCGGGCATACTCTATAGAATAATGGTCAAAGGACCACACAGTCATTAAATGCACACCGCATTATACTGTGTCCAAAAGTTCTGGCTATCTCATAATAGCCACCTCAACTAGAAAACACAAAATATGGATCCCTCAAAGGCTGGCCACTACTCTAGAAAGGATAATCACCATAGCAGGGATAAACCCCATTAGTAATCTTAAATGCAGCATAAATAGGACTACTTGATTGACTTTGATATTGATAATACTAGTGTGGAGGGTAACCTTGAGAAACTCTGCCTCTTAAACATAAGCCACTCTATCTTTGACTAAAATAACCATGGTAATGAAGCTTCTTATCGCTGCCCTTTAGGCCTTGCAATGAATCTTCTCCATGGTTTAGGCTTACTAACAAACCTCAATAAAGGACTTAACAGGGAAAACAAAATTCTGTGTATCTATACAAAGAGAAAGTCTCAATCTCCAATAAAAACATTTGATTCACTCATACTCAGTCAGTAAGATAGCTATATCATGTCTGGACAACTTATGAAATCAAGCCTTATACTCCCAAAAAGTCATAAAATTGTACTTTAATCATAGGATTTTATCTCTCATGGTAACACTATGGCTAGGAGGCATATAGTTCTCTATGAAAATCTCAAAGAACTAAGCCAATCTAAAAAAAGGACATCCAGTTAGCCTAGAATCAAAATAAAATTTCCACCAATGTCTAGCCACCAGGTCCATCTGAAAAGTGGTGTAGTCAAACATATGACTCTCAACATTGCCTAAATTATGGAGCCTATCCTCACAAGCAATCAAATAATAGAATGCATCATCGCCTGGTGCCCCAAAATACCTAGGCAAAATCAATCTCAAGAATCTAGCAAAAATCTTTATCACTTTAATTGATATAACATGTTGGGCAGCTATCAATTGATCAACTACCAGTGCTTGAGGGATCTCAATTCTAGGGGTGCAACTACATACTACTCCTATGACTATATACCACTTTGATCTTTAGTCTAAGCATAAAATATAGTGAAAATCTTCTAATACTAATAATTAAACTAAAGCATATTTAAGTAGCAATGAAAAAATACACCTCGGTGGAGCCGAGGCTGCCCCTGTCCCACCACTAGATGGGGTAGAGGAATCTTTAATGTGGGAGAAGGAATAAAGTAATGTAAAGGCTCCATACCCGTATCCCTAGATGGGGTAGCAACTTTTATTTTCCCCGTATCTAGGTTAGAAAGAACCTTCAATAGGACCCATAGTTGCAGACTCGAGGTTATTTCCTCAAGTAGTAGTAGCTCACATCCTAGCAATCTACTAAAGAGTCAAACAAGGTAAATTTTAGAAACCAAATCGAACTTGTCATATAAAGTAAATAAAGAAAGTGTTGATCTCTTAAGAATGTCCTGTATCCACCTAATGATAAGAAACATGCATTATCATTCCAATCTGCAGTACTCTACTAAATACATTCTCTTATACCAATAATACCAGTGAACCTAGGATTTGATACCAACTATCATTACATAATTTCTTAAGTCATAATGGCACCTACTTCAATACTATAGTAGGTAAGACAAACTGTAGCGTAGAATGCCTAGTAATGGACTAATTGGTAGAAAATAAGGAAAATTCCAAAAATCTATGCATGTAATTAGATTGAAAGACGTAGCATATAATAATGATAATACAACTGCTGATAAATAAGGGGAAAAAATAGTATATCCTATAACCTTGCAATGTTAGTGTAAGAGCCTCAAGTAAAAGTGTAATAGTACTATAAGTATCAAATGTATAATAGAATCAAATAGAAAGACCATCAAAAACAAAAGAAGAAGAAAAGGTCAGCTCCAAATTTGAAATCTTACCCTATCTCAAAACTCTAACCATCACGAGTACACACATCAATGATGGTTCTAGTAATTAGATATACATCAGAAAGGATACAAATGTGAAGTATGAATACCAAAATAATAGGTACTCAGCAAGCGTCATCGGCTGACTGTGCTAAATTATAATATAAATACAAAAAGATGTGAGACAATAAATAAATTTAGGGAAAGAGAAAACCTACAACCATGCTCTAAATACTAAAAGAAAACAATTGAGTATATAATATCAGCAAGAACACGAGAAACTATCACATAACTAGGCCCCTAAAAGACCAAAAGACACAAACAAGAATGAATAACCCAACCAGGCCTCTATAAGCTTGATGGACACAATTAAGTAAGAAATATTACAATAAAGCTCATTAGATATCAAAACGGCAAAACCATAACCATGGATTCTCTCCTACTACATATACCAAACTTGAACTAGCTCTATAACAATGACAAGTAACCTCTCAATTATAAAATCAAACTAGAAATAGCATCTCATGTTTCAACCTTGAAAAAAAATTAATATCATAAATACCAAACTCAAACCAAAAATAATGTCATCAGTGATGATAAACTTGAATCAATCTTAATACCATAAGTGTTGAACTCAAATTGTTCATAATATCATCATTGCTGGACTCAAATTGCTCTTAAAATAAATCCATTATCCTAGACTCATCAAAGTCAGCAAATGTTTAAATCCTCTTTGAGCACAATAATGTAAATAGGATAACGTAAGAAAGACTCCTTAGACTAAAAGGATCTAACTATCTTTTTACCTAAAGTGGACAGAAGGTACACACTTTTAACCCCAAAATACCATTATAAGAAAACTTATACCCTAATCTAGGCCAAGGTCATAAATTCTAACTACAAAGTTCTAAATATGTCATATTAAATTCCATAGAATTTGTCTTCCCTAGTTTTTAAGGGGTTGTTGGTAAGTTTATGGACCCATCTAAAGGGTTGTTTTTGGCTATTTTGGGTGTTTTAAGTACTATTCCTCTATTAATGCCTACATCTGAATATGGTTTTCTGATATTAGGAGTTCAGTCTTTATCTATGTTACATCCCTATATAGGATCTTAGCATGCTTGATTCACCATGGCTTCTTTTACAGTTAGTAAGTTATGTCTTCTGAGGATTAGAATAGGATTAAGAAATTTACTCATTTGGGTCCTCCTAGATTTAGTGGGCTTATGGATGAGAATGCCTATTATTTCTTGATTAACTATTGAGAGAAGTTGCATTATTTAGGTTTTCTTGAGCCTCATGATGTTGATTATACTACCTACCAATTGAGAGATGCTACTATAGATTAGTAAATGTTACTTATAGGTTGTAAACTTCTTAATTCTCTTAATATAACATGGTATCAGTTTTTTTAATAACTTTTTAGAGAAATTTATCCCTTACAGTTTGAGGGATCAAATGTGAGATGAGTTTGATCATCTGGAGTAAGGCTCTATGATTGTTGCATAGAATGAGGCCCACTTTTATGCCTTGTCTAGATATTCTTATGCTAGTATTTCCTTTGAGTATAAGAAGAATCAAAAGTGTTTTAAGGTACTAGATATTATTCTTTAGTTGGCTATGTCTCAGATGGTTGTATTTAGATCATCCTTTTAGAGTATAATGGATCATGCAAAAATGAGTGAGGGTATTCTATGAGCATGTTATGGAGGCCTCAAGAAGGTGTGCTATTTTGGTAAGTTTAGAGGTAAGGATTCTTAGGGTAGAGATTTCAGAGGTTCTCATAGATATCATGGTTGATTAGTGTAGCCGGAGTTATAGAGTTTAGGTAGTACGTCTTCTAGTCCAGTAGTTCAAGGTAGCCATCTTAGCCCAGCCGTACCTTCTCTTATTGAGTCATGCCGTAGAGCTTTCTTTTATGTGTGACAATATTAGTTATAAGGCTAAGGACTATCCATGATTTATAATTAAAGCTACTCCCATTTTAGTTATGAAAGGTAGGGGATATACTAAAGGTGAAAAGTGCAAAGGTAGTGAAGCCCATGGTGGAGGTTGTGGGGATACTGAGCTAGTTTGTGGACATAGAATGTTTTGTGCTATACTAGCCAAACCTGAGGCAGAGGTTTTAGATATTATGATTACAAGTATCATCCCTATTTTCTTCTGATCTTTATCTATTTTATTTAATATTTTATTGACTTTCTTCTATGTGTCTGCATATTTTTCTTTGTGTTTTGATTTTATTAGTAAGTGTTTTTCCATTCCTACTTATTTATCTACCCTACTATGAGATTTTGTAATGGTGGATTGGGTGTACCGATCCTGTATTGTGACTTTTTCTAAGAGTGAGACTTTGGTAGACTTGGTTGTGTTAGATACTATTGATTTTAATATTATTTAGCATATGGATGGGTTGGCTCCTTATCATGCTATCCTAGATTATTTTTCTAAGAACATTACTTTAGCTTCCTAGGTGTACTAAGGATAGCTTGCAAGGGTACACTTCATTCAGTTCCTAAGATGATTTTATCTTACGTTCAGGCTCATAGATTGGTTGAGTGGGGATGCTTATCCTACTTGGCTTATATTGGTGATACTGCTATTGTTTACCTTCTTCTCTAGATTTCGTTTATGTTGTTTATGACTTCATGGATGTGTTCCCTATAGATTTACATGGAATGCTTCTAGTTTATGATATTGATTATAGCATTGATTTTGAGCTGGGTACTAAGCCTATATCTTTCCTCCTTTTAGGATAACCCCAGCTGAGATGAAAAAAATTAAAGGATCAATTACAAGAGTTGTTGGAAAAGGGAATTATCTGAGCTAGTGTGTCACCTTGGGGTGTGCCTATCTTGTTTAGGAAGAAAAATAATGGATCTATGCATATGTGTATTAAATATCAATAGTTTATTAAGGTGGTGGTTAATAAGAACTATCCTCTTCCTCATATTGATGATTTATTTGACTAGCTTTAGGGTGTCGCGGTATTTTCAAAGATTAATTCGAATCTTGGATATCATTATTTGAAGATTAAAGATTTGGATATTCTAAAGACGATGTTTCTGACTTGATATGGTCATTTTAAGTTATTGATCATGTACTTTGGGTTGACCAATGCCCTTGGCGCATTCATGGAGTTGATGAACCGGGTGTTCTGACTATATCTTGACTCCTTTGTGATTATATTTATAATGATATCATGGTTTATTCCAATAGTGAGGTGGAGCATTAGGAGCTTTTGTGGATTATCTCTAAGAGATTAAGCGATGTGAAATTGTATTCCATGATCTCCAAGTATGAGTTTTGGATTGAGTTTTTTTCTTTCTTGGGTCATGTTGTGACTAAGAAGGGTATTATAGTTGATCCATCTAAGATTATAGGAGTCTGTGATTTAGCTAGACCTATTTCTCCCACTAAGATTCAAAGTTTTATTAGCTTGGCAGGTTATTATTGGTATTTTTGTGAAGGTTTTTTATTTATTGAAGCTCTATTGACCAAGTTGACTCAAAAGAAGATTTCCTTTAAATGGTTTGATACGTATGCGGCAATCTTTACAAACACTCAAGTACTTGTTTACTTTAGCACCTATTTTGACTTTGCCCAAGGAGGGAGTGGGTTTCACTATCTTTTGTTATGATTCTAGTGTTGGGTTAGGGGCTGTGTTGATGTAGGAGGGTAAGGTAATTACATATTCTTCTCTTTAGTTGAAACCCCATTAGAGGAATTACCCTACCTATAATTTAGAGTTGTGTGCAATTTTTTTGCTTTAGAGTTGTGGAGGCACTACTTGTATGGAATTTTTTGCTAGATTTTCTTGGATCATCATAGTCTTCATTACTTCTTCACCTAGTGAGATCTTGACATTTTGATTCTTGGGAGAGTTTTAGCATTTGTGGAGGCAAGCTCTTTCTTTATGGAGCCAATTTGAGCTCATTAGTTTGATGATGTTTAATTAAGTTTGATTCAGGATAAGGTGTAAAGTTGTTAGGATAAGAAAGCCTCACTTGATTCTAATGGTTTATTAAGGATTGGAGGCCATCTTTGTTAATCAAGAGTGGGTGGTTGGATTAGATTGATATTCGAGGAGGCCCAATATTCCAGGTATTTAATCCATTCAGAGATACTAAGATGTATCATGATTTGAGGTAGAATTACTGGTAGGATGTGGTATGAGGAAGGATGTAGCAGATTTTGTAACTCATCACCTTTATTGCCAGTTGTTGAAAGATGAGCATTTGAGACTTGGTGGATTGCTTCAGAGGTTACCCTTTCCTAAGTGGAAGTAGGAACAGATCTTTATAAATTTTTTGATCGGGTTTCCATGCACTTCCCATAGATCTGATAGTGTTTGGGTCATCATTGATCTATTGACCAAGTTTGTACATTTTATTTTAGTTCAGGCCTTCTTTAGTGTTGAGAGGCTAGCCCATATCTAAATTTGCGAGATTGTGTGACTTCATGGTGTACCAGTTTCTATAATATCAGATGAAGGCTCTATCTTTACTTCTTATTATTGGAAGACCTTTTAGGATGACTTGGGTACTCGGGTTGACCTTGACACAATATTTTACCCCAGATTGATGGTCAATTAGAGTAGACTGTCTAGGTTTCGGAGGATATGCTCCGCACTTGTGTGATGGATTTTGGGGGCTAGTGGAAGCAGCATTTGGCTTTAGCGGAGTTTTCTAATAATAGTATCTACCATTTCAGTATCAATATGGCTTGTTTTAAGGCCTTGTATGGTAGGCGTTATCTTTCTCCAATTGGATGGTTTGATGTTTTTGAGGTTAGACCTTCAGGTATGAACTTGCTTTGTGAGTCTTTGGATCAAGTTTGAATCATTCCGGATAGGCTTTATGAAGCCCATAGTAGGCAAGGGTTCAATGTGGATCGTAGACTTCATGACTTGATTTTTACTGTTATTGATTGTATTTTCCTTCGAGTTTCACCCATGAAGGGTGTGATGAGATTTTGGAGAAGGGGCAGGCTTACCCCTAGGTATATCGGTCCATTTGGGATTCTACGGACTGTTTGTGATGCATTTTATGAGTTAGCTTTTCCCCTAGTTTTATATAATGTTCAACAAGCTTTTCAATTTTCTACATTTATCCATTATATTTCTGAGTAGTCTCATGTCATTATTTGGGAGTCGGTTCAGTTAGATAAACGATTGTCTTTTATTGAGGAGCCAATCTCCATTTTGGCTAGGGATGTTAGACTGTCACATTATAGTGTTATCCCTGTGGTTAAGGTCCAGCAATGACATTGACCTATAAATGAGGTTACTTGGGAGGTCGAGTCTGATGTGCGTAGGTCTTCTCCCTGACTCTTTACCAATTTAGGTATGTTTTTAACTTTAGTTCGAGAAAGATCTAAATTTTTAGTTATGGATGATGTAATGACCTTAATGTTTGTGAAATATGTTTTCTGTGTGATTTGACTATTTTAGACCTCCTAATATTTTCATCATAGTATTTTTGGGGTATGGGGATGATTGGAATGATCCCTGATGCATTTTCGTTCCATTCGTGTGATATTATGCTTTTTAGAGGCCTCAAGATCCTTATAGTGGACTTCAGTCATTATCTTCTGATCCGTGCAATGGATGGCAAAAAGGACTGTGTCAGCAGAATTAGAACATTGACTTTTTGGTGGTAACATATTTGGTCTAGTTTTATGGTTTTTAAATAACATTTTGACCCTCAATTTGGATAGTTGTAATTTTAGGTTTTGAGGGTCAACTTTGTGAAAATTATGTCTTTTGGAAAATATATTATTGCCATTGACTCCGAAGCATCGAATTTGATAGGGTAGCATAGTTTGTTTGTGTTTACGGGATTCTGAATGAATCTCGAGGGGCTCGTGGGGACTCAAAATGATCCAAAATCCATAGTTGGTGCACCAGATATCTAGTGCACCTGTGATTGAAATATGGCTCTGCGATTATGATAGGTCCACCAATTAGGATGTTACGATCGCGACTCTTGCCTATAATCATGATACCGCTGATAGATGAGATACCATAATTGCAACAGTGGTCCCCAATCATGTTTACTGAGTATAAATACCTACGTTTCATTATTTTTTATTGTTTTTGAGACTTGGAGCTTAGGTTTTCATGACTTTGAGCAAATTTCTATATTTATAAGCTTGGGTAAGCTCCATTAAACCCAAATTAACTAATTTCTTCCATCTTTAACATTGAATTCTTGTTTTAATTAGAATTTGAAACTGGAAATATGGAGATTTTGGCCTTAAAAGCCCAAAATTTTATTTCTTCAAATTAAGCCCCAATTCAACACTTTATTGTGAATAATGTTCCTAATACTATGACTACTAGTTTTTCCTTAATTTCATCTTTAAAACAGCTACACATCTTTATTTTAAAGTAGATTTTGAAGGTTTTATCGGATAAAGCTTAAAAATAATTTTTTGCTTCGATTAGAACCTCATTTTAAACTCCTTTTTGCATGGATTTTCAGTTGTGTTCTCCTAAAAATATGGGAGATAAATTTTTTAAATAAAGCTATAATTTTGATTTTTCTTTTCCAAAACTCCATTCAGGGGTCCATTTTGAGCCCAACTTGAAACTAGGCAATATAGGTGTCATTGACTTCCTTTTGACGCATAGATTCTATTTTATAATTTGATATTTTAGTTTATTTTGGGTCTACTCATGAGGAGTAGTGATTTAATATCGAAGTGTAGCAGAACAATTTTGGCATTCAAGGTAGGCTATCGCTTAACTTTTTTAGATTAGGATAAATACTTAATTTTTATACAAAATGCATGTTAAGAGTGTGGGAACTAATTTTGAAAAATGGATATCTTATTGCGTTGAGACCTTTTGGGGGCTATTTGTGATATTATGTGGTGGATCTTGTACATTATGTGCTCGGTGTGACTGTGTGGTGTCCTACGTGATGTTGATAGCCAATATAAATGAGAATAATTATGTTTTTCTAATGAAAACCATATTGTGGTATGAAATGTGTGTTGTGATGTATTCATACTCTATTGGCATATGAATCATATGGAAATTCATCAATGGTTTGAAATATAAGTGGATTTTGCTCTCGTGATTGGCATATTGGTTTATTATGGAAATACTCATGTGGTCACTTGGGTAAATACTCATTATAGTTGGTTGTGAGCATTAAATCCTCATATCATATTCATTCATAAAACAAATGGTACCATCATGGAAATATTTAGAAACATTGCAAACACTTTTAAGAAACCCTCCCCGAGGGATGTGCCAGGAAGGAGATATTGTGACATCTTATAAAATCCTCCCCGAGGGATATACTATGGGGAGATATGATATATGGATTGTATATAGGTTGAGAAACCCCCAAGGGTCCTATGTCTTGTAGCTTTAGATCCGTAGGTGTATAAAATGACTATGTAATAGTCTCAAAGGCTATTTTACTGCCTTAAGATTATTCAACAACCTCATGCATTACATTATCATCATCATCATATTTATTGTATTTACTTTATTATGATTATAATATGATTGCATATTCTGTTTTAACTTGTACATTGTTCGATCTTCTCTTACTTGTACTTGATGCTTTCATATATGTTGTTCTCCTTGTTCCTTTTATCACATGTGGTACAAATATATACGCATCTTGTTGTCTGGTGATTTGTTGTATTATATGTGGATATTATAGAATTGTAGTGCAACAGGTATGGTCTACCATTGTGAGATATTTTCTTATTGCAGGTGACGTGCTTGTGTGTGTATTTTGTATGTTTTATTATCTACTTGGCTTGGTCGGCCTATGATATGTACTGAGTACAAGTGGACCGTACTCACACCTACTGCGCCCTTTCAGTGCAGGTCCTAGTTTGAGTGGTCCCCATCATTGTTAATTTGGGTGACTATTGGAGCTTCAAGGTAGTGGTTGAATTCAAGCGTCCGAAGTTCACTTCTATCTTATCTATATTAGACTATGTGTTTATTAAATTTCAGACATGGAGGTGTATCCTATTTTTGTTTTCCTTGTATTGAATTCTTGAATTTTGTTAATAGTTCTTACACTATTAACACCAAGTTTTGGGAATGTATGGTATTTTTGTTTAATTCTTTCCGTATTTGTGATATTATAGGGTTCGACTTTATTCTAGAAGCCTTGGGGTTATTATTGTATTCCCCCCTTGTGTTTAAGTTTGGGTGATAGGCATACTTCTCAAGGTTCGCCGCGACAAGTTCCATCATGACACCTTTTTTTTGGGTCGTGATATACAACATATAAATGACCTCTCCCACTAGCTTACTAGGGGTTTGACCAACCATCTGTCCTGTCCTACCTGCCTAAGGACCTCTTTGAGAACCCTGGGTTTCACTCCAACAAACCTACATACCACCCTTAGATAAGAGTAGCTTTGCCCTAATTAGTAGAACATTCTATGTTGTAGGTACAAGTGTCCTATGTCGGGGACACTTTCTTGAATAATGGTTAAAGGCCCCACACTCATTCCATGCCCCTGGAACTACACTATGTCCAAAAGATCTGTCTATCACATAATAGCCACCCCAACTAGAAAACCCAAAATATGCATCCTTGAAAGGCTTGCCACTACTCTGGCAAGGATGATCATTGTAATTGGGCTGAACCACACCAGTAATCTGAAGTATGACATTAATAGGCCTACTAGACTAACCTTAATGCTGATAATACTAGTGTGGGGGGTACCTATACTGAGAACCTCCGCGTCTAAAAGATGAGCCCCTCTAGCTCTCACTGAAATATTCCTGGTAATGAAGCCTCTTATCACTAACCCTTGGTATTTCCGGTGAATCTCATCCATTGTCCATACATAACTGGAAACCTCAATGAAGGAATTACCATCGGCAACCAAACTCTATGTGTCCATGAAAAAAATATATCTTAATTTCCAATCAAAATACCGATTCGCTCATACTCTGTTAGAAAGATAGCTATATTATGTCTAGCCAACTTATAACATCGAGACTCATATTCCAAAAATGTTCATAGAAGCCTGCTTTAATGTCAATAGCTGATCTCTCAAGTTCTTTCTAAGGTTACAAGGCATATAGTTCTTTAATAAAACCACATACTGATCCCATGTCAATGAATGAGATCCAGCTGGCCTGGAATCAAGATAAACTCCCCACCAATGTCTAGCCACCAATTCCATCTGAAAATTGGTGTAGTCAAATCCACGAGTCTCAACTATACCTAAATTATAGAACTTATCCTCATAAGTAATCAAAAAATCAAATGCATCCTTGCCTAGTGCCCCATAAAGCTTTAGAAAAGTCAACATCAAAAACCCACCCAACATCTTTAGCTCATTAATAGAC
This sequence comes from Capsicum baccatum var. pendulum, assembly GCA_030864225.1. Classification (NCBI taxonomy): domain Eukaryota; kingdom Viridiplantae; phylum Streptophyta; class Magnoliopsida; order Solanales; family Solanaceae; genus Capsicum; species Capsicum baccatum. Next base: position 191,249,366 of record CM061559.1, on the reverse strand, counting down.
ATTGTATGTTATGCAGTTAATGGATGAGCAACTACTAGTGCTGAAGGGATCTTAACTTTGTGGGGGTAGAAGCTATAGGATGCACCCTTCACTCTATACCTCTTTAATCCGAAGACTAAGTAGAGGAATATGGGCTACCACCAACCATTCCCAATAGTAAAACTAAAGCATCTTTGAGCAGCAATGAACAAATACACCTTAGTAGAGCTTGGGCTGCCCCTATCCCACTAGCTGAGGTACAGGATTCCCTGGTGTGGGAGAGGGAATAGGGTTCAAAAAAGGCACCCTATATGTATCCCTAGAAGGGGTTGAAGATCTCGTATGCACCACCTTTAGGTTGGACACAACCTTTGATAGGATCCACAGTCGCGGACTCAAGGTCCTCGCCTCAAGTAGTAGTGGCTCACATACTAGTCATCCGTGGAAGAGTGAAAAAAGGATAATTTTACTAACCAAATTAAACTCATCATACAAAATAAATGAAGAAAGTGAAGATATCCTAAGAATGTCCTATAGCTATCCAAAGATAAGAAATGAATATTATCATTCCAATTTGTGATACTTTACTAGATAAATTCTCTTGTACTAATAATACTAGTGAACCTAGGATATGATACTAACTGTCACTATATGATTTCATGAGTCATGATGGTTCCTACTTCAACCCGGCTCTAGGTAAACCAAACTATAGCCTAGAAAACCTAGTAATGGGCTAGTTGGTAGAAAATAAGGAAAATACCAAAATCTACGCTACTAATTAGATTGTAAGCCATAACATATAATGATGATAACACAATTGAAGATAAATAAGGGAAAAAATAGTACATCCCATGACCTAGTAAGGTTGGTGAAAAAGACTCAGCCAAAAGAACTATATTACTATAAGTATCAAATGTACAATAGTCTCAAATAGAAAGACCATCCAAAATAAAAAAAGGAGAAAAAGTTAGCTCCGACTATGAAAGCTCTGCCTATCACTGAACTTCGACTTTCACTAGTACAAACATCAACAATGGTAGCTAGTGCTCAGATTTCCATCAGAAAGGATGTAGAAGTGATGTATGAGTACCAAAATAATGGATACTCAGCAGGCTTCATCGACCAACTGAGCTAAATTATAATATAAGTACAAAAAGATGTTAGATAATAACTAAAGTAAGGAAAAAAAACCTAGAACCATCCTCCAACTATTGAAAGTAAACAACTGAGTAGATAATATCAACAAAAACATGAAAAACTATAGCATAACTAGGCTAGCAAAATCCCAAAAGACACAAATGAGAATGAATAACCTAAGCGGGCCCCCATAAACTCAAGGGATGCAATCGATAAGAAAATATTGTAGTAATACTTCAGATATCCAAACTTCAAAACCATAAACATGGATCCTCTCCTACCATAAATACTAGACTTGAACTAGTTCCATAATAATGACAAGTAACCTCTCAATTCAAAACTCAAACTAGAAATAGTATCTCATATGTCGAACTTGAATCAAAATTAGTATCACAAATACTGAACGTAAACCAAAAATAATGTCATCATAAATGTTAAACTTGAATCAATCATAATATGATAACTACCATCTCAAATTGGTCTTAATAATGTCATTGTTAGACTCAAACTAGTCATAAAATAAATGCATTGTCCTAGACTAGTCAGTGTTAGACAATGCCTAAATCCTCCTCAAGTTTAATAATTTATGTAGGATAATAGAAGGACTCCTAAGACTACAAGGAGCTAATTATCATTTTAACTTAAAGAGGGATGAAGAGACCGACTTCTAACACAAAAGTCAATTCTAAGGGAATTTATTCCCTAAGATAGACCAAGGTTGCAAATTCTCACTACAAAGTGCTAAATAAGTGTCATTAAGTCCTAAGGTGAAAATTCAATCCAAGGAAAGGGTGGCTAAGTCAAAGACACCTTAATACAACTTGCTAATTGGCTAAATAATCTAAATTTTACTAAATATACATCCAAGTTATAAGTTACTAATCTAAAAGTAGCATAATATCAAACCAATAGTATAATTAAGCTCAATCTAAGAGAAATGTATTCCTAGCCTACCTGGACACTGAAGAATGCCTGGAAAAATCCTCTAAATTAGAGTTTTTCCCTATTTAGAAGCCTCTACATGATGCCACACTATCAAAATAATAATCTATGTATTATTATGAGAATAATGATACCCATATTATTTAATCCTTTAAGCTCAAAATTGAGTTAAAACATTCATATAAGGCCCCATTGCGTAATCATAACTTTGAAACCATCAATGCACCCCTTTATGCACAAGAGTCATTTTCACTCAAGAATGGATAAATTCTAAGGTCAAACGATATGAAAATTAGCCTATGAAGAAAATAGGGATTTATGACTAAATTAGAGAATTTAATCTAGAATTGGACAAAAGCTTACAAGGATTTTGATGAGAAAATGGCTCTCCCAATCTCCCCAACACCCCGCATCACCCAAGGATCAAGCTCCCAATTTCCTATGCTTTTTTGGGGTTTGATGCTCTTAGGACTTGTTGAAAATAAAAGAAAAATGGGTTAAGGCTGAAATAAATGCTCTGGAAGTTACCGCTTAAGTGGGCACTTGACCACTAAATGAGTCACTACTAAAGCAGCACATGTCCTCTTAATAAACACTTGTGCCTGGACGACCTCCACTTTAGCAGACAACACTTAACTGATATGCGCTAAAGTTGTCAGTTCTCCACGTTAGTGATGGGGCAGGGACCAGCCTTTGACACTAAATCAAACCTTTGGCCGCTAAAGAGACCAAATATTTTCCTATATGGTTGCACTAGATTAGTCCATACACCAGCTGAAACTTGTTTTTTTCTAAGTTTTCATTGACCTTTTGATATTTTTTCAAAATCTCGTGCATACAAATAAAATATGCTACCTCATCAAATTTGACATTCTGGACTTAATGCAATTGAAATTTCCATCCAGAGAATTTTGATAAAATATGAGTCCCACACATAAGGGCCACTTTTACCAAAATCCAACCAATATCCTAAAATGAGTCTGAAAGACTTAGGACCAGAGCCAAAGGTACTCGTAGTCTAAAATTAACATTATGGTGCTGATGGAACTATCAATATTAGCATACAAGGTTGTTAACATGAAGTTAACATGTGATAGAAAATATTTACAAGGGAGGACTTCAAAATAGAGAATTGACTCTATAAATTAAATGGACCACTCGGTAACCATACTATTGTCTCCAGCAAGTCATAAATGACTTGTGGAAGCTATTACGAGGCTATAAATAATATAAATTTACGGAAATACAAAAACTAACCTAGAGGATCATTAAAATGTTATATCTTATTTTTGTGCTAAGTGATACATTGTTTGATTTGTCCATGATTTGTGTTTAAATGGATTTTTTATTGATTTAAACATGACTAGTCCATTAGTCTATTCTAATACCCTAGTTTATTATTAGGAAAATAAACTCCAGATCTAAATATTTCATAAAATACTCATAAAATTCCATTGTCAAAATCCTTTCAAAGAAATTGAAGTTAATATTAAATTAATTCTTTCAAATAAATTAGGTAATTATACTATTCTCATTGACCCTGTCATACTTACAATCACTTTATCCCATTTAATTATATCGAGGGTTAACCTAATGCTTAATTAATCCTAGGAGTCTGATATTTTCAAAAAAGTTGTCCAAATAAAACTTTTAAAAGGTCAACTTGCGATCATATTATCGTGAAGTTTTTGTCAACAGTGTCCTTTTATTGAATCTCAACATACTTTAATAGTAAAAATTTTGGCCATCCTTTCATTCTCCGAAATGTTTTATTCATTGAATTTAGGAATAATCCTCTTCTAGCAAAACAAATGTTATTATTCTTGTATATTACTTTGATTAATTATTATAATTGATGGACTAATATTTTTACCTTTTGAGATTATTCTTTCTTTTAGTGAGAGACTAATTTTTGTAGGTCAAACATTACTTGTTTAAAGAGATTGAAGAAAATAAATTCCAAGTACTCATCGGAAAGATATATGTAGTTCACATGATCAAAGGTTAATCAAGAACTACAAAGTCACCAATTCTCATATGGGTTTCCCAAAAGACTATTTTAAACATGGATCCTGGTTTGATCGACGAAATTGCTTTATTGGAAAAAGTTGTAACTTTTACTAGCAACAAAACCAAGCACCTCAGCAAAACAAACTAACTCCAGAGGTTGTTAATTATGTGGAGCAACAGTTTGTTGAATAAAGGCTTATGGTAATGCAAAATAGATAACCTTCTAAGACACACAAAATGTGACCCTACCTCCTGATATTCATAAAGATGATCTTGGACAATAACATCATCTTATATAACAACCTCAATAATTTTACCTTGAAATAACGAGTAAAATCGAAGCTTAATTCTTCCTTTGGACAAAACTGGGAAATTTAGGGTGTTGATTGTTGTTCCCAAGATGATTTTGTGTCAGTGGAGGAGTTTAGAAACTGGGAAAAAGTTTTGGTGGATAGAACATGTTAGTAAAATTTTAATTACAACAATTACTATAAAAGAGTTGATTCATAATATCAAAAATTGAGAAATGTGTTATGAAATGACTAGAGCTGGGAATAGATATCTAGCTACTAGGTTGGTATCGCTATAGTGATAAAAGTATAATTATAGCAATTAAATGTCCACTATAGCGACAACCTTTTTGACCTTAAGGTCACTGCAACGATAAATCATTTACTTTAGTAGTGTCATTGCAATGATAGATGTGCCATTGCACCCATGAAAATGCAGAAAAATAATTCAAGTTGAAAAATAGCACCTTTGTTAAAAAACTTTTCACAAACTGAAGAAAAGGCAATTTTACACCAATTTGGGGGGGGATAGTAAATGATAGAATAAGTACAACAAAAAGAATTGGGGGGGGGGGGGTTGTGTTCAACTTTGAGGTAAGATTTTTTACTCTTGAAATATAAATTCACTCCCATAGATTCTTAGGTTTGCAATAATCAACTCTAGAGTTGAAATTGTTGTTTAGCCTTAGGCTTATGATTTTAATGAATTGGTACAGAATGATAACATTTTCAGTTGGTTATCCTAGGGTGTTAGAAGACACATCTTATAATATTATTCATTTTAATAAGTTAAAAATTTGAATTCAAGAGGATAAAGGGTAGAAAACTCTAGATTCATGAACTAGTTCAAGTTCATAGGTTTAAATTGTAGAGTATATGCTTATTCTTAAAATATGAATTATTATGTTTAATCATACATGCTTATTTCTTATAGATCAAGAACGTACAAAATAAAAGAAATGCAAGAGTATGGCCAAAAATTATTTTGGCCAAGGAATCGAGGTAGGTTATCATTAAAATATAGTATAGAATTGATTTGTCTCTGTGCTTATATGTATGTTAAATATTACAGATTAACTTCCAGCATTACTTGTGATTGTTCACTGTATCGTGCATTAAGTATTGGTTTTAGATTGATATAGAGATATATTTGGTTCAAGTGTCACTTTAATTTTATTATTTTGATCAAGTGTCACGTAGATCTATCATTGGATTTGATACCATGCTTGTATTGGTACATTGATTAAGATTATTCTTTGTAGGTCATAGTTGAGGGTCCCTACTGGCCCTTGTATATTTATATATTTTTCATGATTACCATCATTATTTTATTTGCACATTTACTATGATGGCTATTGCTTAAGAAATATGCCTAAGTGTACTTGATGTACTTGTAAACCTATATTCAAGTGAGTTTAAGTCTTATGATTGTTATTTATTTTTCAACTAGTTGTTAGTTATGTCTTGATAGCTTCTAACCTACATTTCACTTTATTATTTATACGGTACTAGGCTAAGTTAGCGGATGATACATACATGTACTTTATTATTGTACTGATAATGCCTATAGTTTTATTTTTCTTTAGTGCAGAGCATGTTCCATCTTTAAAGATGAGACCTCAACACTAGTTCATGTCCAACATCAATTCAAGGGTAAGCACTATCTTAGGTCAACCATTGAATAATATTTATTTTGTTCATGCCCTTTGTTTTGGAAAAATGAAATATATGTTTATTTTGTATTCAAGATAATGCTTTTGAAATTTTGTTTGGATATTTTTAAGTTCTTGTACGATGACTCTTGGGTCTTGCATATCGTAATAAATAGAGATACTTCTGCACTATCAATTGATTCCCATATTAAATAAGTTAGTAATGAAATTATTTTGCTAATATTATGTTTATTAAGTAGGATAGTAGAAAATGTTGCAGATGATTTATTAAATTCCTTTGCTAATTGGTTGAGAGTTGGATTAGATGGTTCACCCATTGCAAAGTTAAAGTGGGTGGAACTCAGGACTTGTTGGGTTGTGGCAAAGATAGTATTAATAAACTAGGTTCATCAATTTCATAATATAAGTATAGTTCTTGTAGATTTTTGTAGAATGGTACAATGACATATGTACTTTTATTCGAGAGGCTATAGGACTCTAGGAAAACTTTACACTTCTTTCTTACTTTTATGTTAGTTCTTAATTTTAATTGTTATTTGGTGATCCAATTTGGTATCTAACTTCCTTCAGTTTTTTGTTGATAGTGAATATTTGTTCAACCTAAGCAACTGCAAAAAAACCAACAACACTAATGCCAACATCACAATCAATCATTGAAGTTGTAGTTTAGGGAAAAAATTTAGTTAGGTGTAGAACAAAAAGGAGAGGAAGAGGATATTAAACTATCAAGGTAAAGCCCAAGAAGCTGAAGGACTCACTAGCCAGAGATTACAGTCCCTATCTCCATAATAAGATGCTCAAAGTTTGGTTTAGAATGAACAGATAGTGGTTGATGAGGAGTAAGAGCTAGTTATAGGGAATATGTACCCATATAGAATGTGCAACTCAGGTCCCAATATCTGCAGAGTCGATTCAACATGTTTTGGGTTTTTGAGTAGTTTAGATGGCCCCGATACTACTCTAGATGTTCCTGTATTTTTTTTCCCAAACATTGCAGTATGTCGCTACAGTAGCTCCTTAGATTGACGAGGGCTTTAATATAAGAGTTTTTCCTTGATAGGTATTGCGATTAGTTATACTGATCATGAGCATGGACATTTTTCTAAGTTCATGGAGATAAAACCTCCATAGTTCAGGGTACTATTTCAAAAGTGGCATTTAAGTTCTTGATCGAGTATCATAAGTGTCTACAAAAGATGGGCATTGTCGAAAAGTATGGTATAAAGTTTTTGACATTTTAATTATAGGTAGAGGTCAAGCAATGATGGAGGTATTTTGTTGAGTGTAGAGTTATCAAACCACAAACTATACTTCTAATTAAAGATAAAGTGGTCACTGCCAAGTATAGCAACCCAACTTAGGTTAGGTTAGAACCCACTGGGAATACATGGACTTGTCTGTCTAGTTTATTAGAATCAATGGGAAGTATCGAAATTTAATAAGGGGGGGGGGGGGGTTGAGTTAATAATCTCCAACAAGTAATCGAACTCAAAATCATTAATTGTAAATAATCTGAAATAAGCACTAGGCTTGGGTTCCCCCTGTCTTGTAACGAGTAGGCTTCTCATGCTCAATCCAACTATCAAACTACTGTGTAAGTAGAATCTGGTATGTTAGGTATCACCAACCACCCTCAGTATACTTTGGTGAATTTCACTCAAGTCCTCTCGGACTCAAAACTTTGCCTTACTAACCTTTACCTTGGACCCCAGTTTATACTATTTTCTCTCAATCTCAATTAACCCTAATTCACAGTCGTGACCTACTTTTCCAAATATGTACCGCCTCTTAGGTTCATAGTGAATACAAGTTGGATCCTAATATTTGCAACTATTAAGAAAGAAATAAGTATGAAGAAAACCACAATGCATACAACAACAACTATCTAGAAGGATTAAACACTTCCCCTACTTCATTATTTATCCATTCTTCCTACAATCCTAGCTAAGGGAATTAGCCACTCATGATTGTAACAAAATCAAAAGAATTCATAACTGAAGATATTCAAATAATATCACAATAATTAATGAATAAAACCCAAAGTTTGTAACTAAATAAACAACAAAAATCAATACAGAGTAGTCCCAGGATCAAGATATAATCTTGGAATCAAATATATGTTTTTAAGTATATAGAGTGTGTAAACTAACTAAAAGATGTCAAAAGGGTATATACAGGTTACAAGGAAACCTAGGTAAATAACTCCCAAACAAAGAAAGAAAATCAAGGCCACTGGCCACCTATTATGCCCCCTGCAGGGTGCAGGTGGCACTATGGGCTATAGGTGGTTCCATGTAGGTTCCATGATCTTTAAACACTACAAAACTCTCTAGGATTTTCTTTTCTAAAACATAAAATTGCGCCTACCGATTGTACATGTACCCTACGAGCCATAGGTTACCTACGCCAGCGATAGGGCCTTCTTTTCTAAACTTTCGAGCTTTTGGATCTCAATTTCTTACTACTACTTTGGCACTTACTGTCATAACTATATTCAAGAGTCGTGATGGCACCTACTAAGACCCACCAGTAGGTAAGGCACACTATAACTTGAAGCTAAGTCAATGATTTACTTTGGTAGAAATGCCTAACAAGATCCATAATAAATTAACAAAATCATAAAAAACAATGTTCCACAATAAACAACAAACTAGGGATACCAAGACCATGTCCTGGTAATAAGAATAAGACTCAAAGTCTAAGAATAGAACTCAAAGTCTAAATAGTCTTATACATCCTTTTTTAATACAAAAGGCTGAATAAATATCGGAGAGCAACAGGGGATACAAAAATCAAAGAGCTTTCCCTATCTCCAGAATATCAACACAGCACGATCTCAACTCAACGTAGAAAACTAGTTCTTGGGTCTACACTAAAAAGGTACACAAGTGTAGTATGAGTACCAAAATATCTAGTATCAGTAGGCATCATTGGCCAACTGAGCTAAATTATGATATAAAGATAATATAATGCCAGATAATATGTAACGACCCAAAATCACCTCCCGGGATACCACACGGTGGTTGAGGCTACAAATAGTCCAAGCTTACCCTTTTAGCCAATTTCTACTAATAACACTCATTTCAAGATGACATAATTCAAACACTATCATAGCTATATCATATGAAAGGAAAATATGGGGAAAAGGTACTCTGTCCGAACGACTATGAAACAAAAAATCACAACAAGACCTCAATACTAAAACTTCAACAAAACCAAAGTCTGATACTAGTCTTACAAAGCCTCTACAATTCCATAATCTAGAGAGCCGTTGGGACAGGTCCCCAACTGACTCTAAATGAACTGAAGGTAAAATATAGTATCTCAAGTACAAACAAATCTGAATATAGGTCTTCGAACCTTGAGGACTCACCACTGCAGGAATGCAGCTATAGGCACTTGAAAATCACTGATGCGGTTGGGATTGAGCACCTGAACCTGCATTATAAGACAAGGTAACACATAGAAATATGCGTGGATTAGCACTTGGAATGTATTAAATATAAGGGGGTTAATGCATGTATATAAAATAGAATCGATCTTCTTCAATCAAATCATGCATGCAATATAGGACGACTCACATGGCTTGAACAAGTATAAAATACAGAACTCATAAATCATGTTCAATTGAGCATGTAACACAAATCTCTTGAGTCATCATTCTTTAACCTTGAATTTAGAAACCTTCTCTTATTCTCAATACTCAAAGACTAAGGAACTTTAAAAAATAATTTCATCTCACGCTTATGTCTTATGGAGAGTAAAAATTCTTTAATGATCAAGATTTCATATTGCTTTGATCTTAAATAATTGGAATACGGAATCATATAACTTGGAAACATACTTGAAGGTATTTCATTCACTTTAGAAAAATATCCCATTTCAAGCATTAGGGAAATCATTCAACCTCAATGAAAAGATACTCTAGTTTAAGGAAATAACTTATCTTAAGGCTTTATGGAAAATGCCATATCAAGGGAGAATACTTTCATTTGGGGAAATAACTCATATCAAGGAAATAATTTAATTAGGGAAATATCTTGAAACTTTATCATTAGGAAAATAGCTCACAGGAAGGGAAAATACTTTAGTTTTTGAGGAAGTAGTTGATCTTGAAGTTTAAACGTCAAGGGAGATTCTCTTAACCGACATAAGCCATGTGAGCTATATGGAGTCCAACATTTTCTCCTCCTAAGAAAGAGACCCCACATTTGGGAGGAGCGTCACACTCTTCGCCAGGGAGTATAACCTAGGTCTAGTGATCACTAAATGAAACTCGACCTCGGGCCCAATATTAACTCGGCCTTAGGCCTAATAATAAAATTACCTGCAAGCCTACCCTACGGTGGCACATAGTTTTGAGGTAATAAACCGTAGAAACTTACGCTCTTGGTGGTAAATACTACTCCCTTTAGATTATCTGCACCCATATAATAAAAATCTACTTTTAGAAATAATCTCATGGTTCACCACGAACCCAATAACCAAATCTTTAATCTCATATAGTGAAGTGGATTTCAAAGCTCTATGACCATTAGGTCAAATCATTTCCCAATAATCTCAAAATACTCAAATCATAGGTGCTTATAGCACAAGAGTTCATAAAATTGCAAGCGTCAAGTAGGGCTTACTACCCCATAGTTCAATCTTATGTTAAAACTCAACAAACACATAATAGATAGCATATAGATTCATCAATCTTGTAGAAATCTGGAAGCTACAACAATATATCTCAAAATCTCAATATATTCATATATTTCAAAATCTCAAATATTGCAAATATTTGCTTTTCAAAGATTAAAATCATAGGGTTTAGACCCAACTCTAATTTCTCAAGAAAATATGTAGAAATCATGTCATTTGACACTTAATTCATGAAAAATATCAAGATAATGCATTCAACAATATTGGGTGAAAATCCCCAATTCAAATTCATGCTAGACCTCATAGATTTTAGGAAAATAATGATGTAAATAAGCCGTTTGGGTACAACGGTGAAAGGGTTACCCTTGTTCAAAACTCCACAAACCTTAGATTTTGAAATTGGGTGGACAAGCTTGGTCTAAACCTCCTCTTCTTACTCTTGGGAGTGGGTTCTTGAAGCCTTTGAACTTGGTAAACTCAATTCTCAACTCAGTTGCACAATCTATGGTGGTCTCTTAGATTTCTTGGAGAGGAATTTTTTATTTGATTCAGAGAGAAAACCCTAGCTTCTTATGTTAAAGATGGATAATGAATCTAGTTGCTTCATCTGGAATATATATGAGGGATTTAAAGAGTGGAAAAGACCGAAATACCTTTTTTAAAGTGTGCTTAAATTACTGCGATGTACCTAAGACAGTCCGTTGGTCCTGACCGTCGAACATAGTCCAGAATGTAAGTTTCTATATCAACTGCAATGGTGGGTGTGATGGTCCATCGGATCCATGACGGTCCGTCAGACCTCATCTTTGCATCTTCCCAGGGAACTCATACACTACCTCTCTGTTATGGTGGAGTGCGACGGCCGTCGGAGGCCCGATGGTCCATTAGCCCTCTCCGTCGCACTGAGCCAGTGAACTGATGATCCCTCTGTCTTCGACGGTGGGGAGCGACAGCCCTTCGCCCATCCAATGATCCATCGAATCCCTCCATCACACCTAGGCGACTTCACTATTTTCTGGAGATGGCCCTATCTTTCTACTCTGATAATAGATTTCAACAAAAAAAGTAATATTGGAAAGATAACTCAATTTCGCACACTATAGGAAGTAATTTTCAAAAGAATTCAACAAGATGAAAACACTGAACACTTGGGAAGTCTTTCCTCAATCTTATTGGGACGGAATTACACTCTATTCGACATGCTCTAAGCCTTAAACTATGAGGGAACTTTGCGGAGCCTTACATAATTTCTCTAAGTTAAGGTGAAAAATCAAACCTGAATCGTCTTCATCATCACTGTACAAAATAACTAATAAACTAGAATAATAATACAACATCTCATAACAATAAATACTAAATTGTCATATAAAATAAGCAATCAATCCGAAATCATAAAACGACATTAATACAATCACAGCTGCATAAATACCACATTCAACGCACATACATCCATTAGAGCGTACGACAAAAGAACTCACCATGATGTCCCATGCCATCGAGAAGTAAACCTAATAGAACATAAAGTAAAGAACCCATCTTGGCATCCCATACCATCGGAGAGTGCATCCATAGATCAAATCATCATCTTATAAATATATATATATATATATATCACTAACTCGTATTCATCAATTGTTTCCATATTTCCCATCATTAGTCATTGCCAAGATTTATAATCATCATTAATTATTGCAATTAAATAACATATACAAAAGAAATCATAATCATAGTCATATAACCATTTATATACCCTTGATATCGATACATTCTAGTAAGTCATTAGTAACTAACCAACCCTCATTATTATTAGTCTAATAATTCACTAATCCTTAAAGGGTCTTAATTATGACCTAACTGATTCTTTACATAAACCTCAATCACCAGATAACACTAACTATTGATCAATAAATATCCAACATCTACATCTAGTCAAGGTGCAATACTAACCCATATTTATTGTTGGGTCAAATCTTACATGGAATACAAGTCATAATGTTAGAACTACGTTACTTATCATCCAATGTACACATCTTTCTATCAATCAACGCGTCTTACTATGTAGCATCAAAACCTACAAATCTATATTCAGCAACCCAGCGACATTATACTTTAGTCATCAATACCATTAATCATCACCAATTCTAAGCTATTATCACTATTTGACGACATAACAACAACAAATTCTAGTTATCACATTTCAACTATCAAAATACATTACTTAGTATTCTAGACTTCTAGTCATCAAGTAAGATAGTCACTTAGTAGTCAACTAGTTACCATACAACTCATTTAACTAGACAATATTATTTCTACATAAGATTCAACTAATAATTAGCCTTTACTCTTTGTTTGGCATGTTCTATTTCTACTCACCATTTAACACTAGTGAGAACCACACTACTAAACAAGTGATTTGGATCTGGGAATTCTAACCAATATCTAAAGATTAACATCTTATCTAAGGCACATATGCGTCTAATCATATAAAGGAATAATCACACACAAACATATATGCACACGTTTAACATACCTAATGTCAATATATCCTTCGAATGTATCGAGAAGCATAACATCATCAATATATCATCTAGATGTACCTGACACCATAATATCATCAATATATCTTCCAGATGTACTTGCCATTATAATATCATCAACAGATCGTCCGAGTGTATCGGGCATCATAATATCATCAACATATCCTCCAAATTTACTGAGCATCATCATAACATCAATATACCCTCTGGATGTACCGGGAACCAGAATTCCATTGATATATTCCCTAGACTTGCCGGGCATCATAATATCATCAGTAAGTCCTGAAGTTACACAGGGAATCATAATATCATCAATATATCCTCCAAAATTTCCGGGTATCATAATATCATCAATATGTCCTCCAGATACACCAAGCATCATAATATCATTAATATATCCTCCAGAATTTTCGGGTATCATAATACCATTAATATGTCATTCGGACATACTGAGCATCATCATTAAATATATCCTCCAAACTTACGGGGTATTAAAATATCATCAACATTCACCATAGCATCAATATTCATCATAACATAAATATATATGTATATATGTATGTATATATATATATATATATATATATATAGCCATAACATTGATAGGTACAAGCCCTACAATCAATAGAGTGTAAGAGAAGCAGGGAAAGACATCTAATAGTATGTCACCACTCATTTTCAATACATTATAATAGTAAGTACATGGAAATGAATATCCATAGGAACAAACACTAACCACATTACCAGGCTTGACATGATTATTAGCATGGTCAATTACAAGTCATGGTCATACTTTCTAGAATCTCTTTTATTATATATGATTCACAATACTAGACAAAAGGGGTTCTTTGGCACAAATATAAGTTTGATAACTAGGCTTGAGTACATATAAGTAACGGCATAATTCAAGGCTCACATAGTAAACTAGACAGTAAGTCAAGTAATAGCATAGCCATAGGTTCAACTCACAAGGCGTTACAATACTATCCACATAATGACAACAATATAATCAATTAAGCATACACATTATCTCCAAAATCAACATCATGTATAAAATACTCACGGAGTTAGAAGTCATATTAACAAATGAATAATCTAGGCATTCAACAAGTATCTAGGTCACTAATGAAGTCACATGGCTCAATCTTAAGGTGGGTTAAGTTCCGCTTCTAGTATCCTAAATTATCTTCTTCATGTCTAACTTTTACCCAAAATTATACTAAGTTATCCGCATTATGTCTCAAAGTCTTATAAATCCACACTAGTTCTATAGGGCAATTCTTACTTAAGTATTACAAGTAAGTCACCCTAAGAAGCAAAAGAAAATTCACAATTATACAACTAGGACAACATTCTCATAAGCTGAGTGTACAAGGTCACTCCCATCTAACTAGAGCAACTAGAGAATTCTCATGCTATTAATGAGGTAACAGATCCAACTAACCAAGGTTCTATACTATGAGTCAAATATAACACATAATGTAAACAAGGCCTCACTGATTCAACTAAACCTTAACAATTCAACATACCATTCAACATCTAAGACCCCACCTAATCTTATAAAGATATCAAAGACATACAATAATAAAGCTCAATCTATCTATAAGTAAGCCTAACCTACCTTGAACCCAAATTGCTCATGAACCAATAATATCTGCTTTCCCATTCCTCGGACTTTCTTCAATGAGCCACACAATCAAAAACATAATGTATCCATTATTACGAGTATAAAAACACCCATACTGCATCATTATGCTTCGGGTCAAAAATGATACCAAAAATACCCATGCGGGTCCTATATATGAAAAATAAGTTTCTGAGACTATACCATTGTTTAAATAATATTAGGGAGTCATATCCCTCAAGAAATTTGTGCAAAACAACCATAGTTGGGGCTAAAATCAAGCCTCAAACTATTTTGGATTTTAGGTCTAGCAATCAAGAATTTAACCACAAAATTGAAGGAATCTTACCTTATATTCAATGCTAATAACGAATATGCAAATTGTTTAAGCTCCCAATCAACATCTAACACACACTATAAAGACTACTCTCTCTATTAGGGTATTAGATGCTAAAGACAATGAACAAATGGCAAATTTTTGGCAAAGGTAAGAGTTTAAATGGCCCATCCTAGGAAATTGGGATTGATGATTGCGCACCCACGCTAGCTAAATTATGTCCATTGTAATTATACTAACTCCCACGCTATCGCTTTATCTTTAGTCAAATTAGAAGACAGCTAAAAGGTAGAATAATTACAAGTTTTGCCCAATGCCTCGGAATGCATTCGAAATAAACTATGAGCAAAAAAATATGCAACCATACTTATTTTGACATTCGATATGCATTAGAAAACTCATGTTTTCCATCTGAGGTTGTTTCGACCAAATATGGGCCGCACACCAAAATTTTCAATTTCTCAACTCTTCGACTAAAAGGTTGAATGAGTTAAGGTGTAGTGGGACCTAAACCCATGGTCTACCCAATCTAAAATAGATATTCTAGAGCTGTTTGCACAGTCGGATTTCACATACGATATTGTTTTAATGATGTTTTTGGTTGGTGCCCATTTGGAATGAATAAAGACTTCTAAATAGGGAAATAGTTCAAAGAATTTTACGAACTGCCCGATAACTGAACAATCAGTTCCAATAAGTCATAAATGACTTAGGGAATCTATGGAAAAAATCTAATGGTGAAATTATGTAAAATCACAAGAAATGGCCAAAGGGTGATTACAACATCCACTACTAAGGAACTTTCATCCCTAAAATTTAAGGATGAAGAAAATTCGGGAAGCCTTCAACAAACAAGGATACATGGCCCACACATCGCTATTGATATCACAAGTGGCTTCCTCCACTGGAAGGTACTTCTAGTAAACCTTAACTATAGGAATCTCTGTAGTACGCAATTACCTCACATCACTAGCAAAAAAAGCATGGGCCCCTCCACAGAGGTCAAATGCTCGTCTAATTGGACTGAATCCCACCTTAGCACATGAGATGTATTAGAAATATACTTTCACAACATAGAGACATAAATAATCGGATAAACAACAACAAAATCTAGTGGCAAGGCTAACTCATAGGCCACCTTGCCAACTAGACAGAGAATCTTAATAGGAAAAATATATCGAGGGCTGAGCTTACCCTTCCTTCCTAACCTCCTCACAATCCTCATGGGTGAACCACAAACGAATACATGGTCACTATCTCCGAATCATAAGGCATGATTCCTATGATAAAAATACGCCTTCTTCCTACTCTAGGCTGCTCTCAGCCTATTTTGAATCACCCTGACTCTATCTAATGTATCCTGAAGAAAATCTGTACCATGGGGTCTCACCTTAGAAGTCTCAAATTATGATATCATTGAATGACCTCTTCTACTATACAAAGCCTCATAATGCGCCATCTCAATACTCGAATGATAGTTGTTGTTGTCGGTGAAGTCTACCAATGTTAAGTGTTGATCCCACTCACCTCTAAAATCCATAACACAGGCTTGGAGCATATCCTCGAGTGCCTAAATATTCCATTCGGACTGACCATATATCTACGAATGAAAGGATTTACCCAAATCCACTTGAGTAACCAAATCCTCCTGGAATGCTCTCTAAAATTTTGAGGTACATATAGATCCACGATCTGATATGATAGAAATAGGAACTCCATGCAAATGAACTATCGCCCAAACATAAATCTGGGTTGATCTCACAGCACTGAAGGTCATCTAAATAGGAATCAAATATGCTGACTTTGTCGAACGATCCACAATAACCCAAACATCATCTTGACCACAAGATGTACGAGGTAAACCACTAATGAAGTTTATAGTAATCCTTTCCCATTTCCACTTTAGAATAGGGAATCCATGAGTCAATCCACCTGGATGCAGATGCTCAACTTCTACCTACTGATAACATAGGCAGTGAGCCACAAAATATGCCATATCTCTCTTACTACCATCCCACCAGTAATGCTTCCTCAAATCTCTATACATCTTAGTCGTGCCAGAATGAATAGAATATCTAGAGCTATAAGCCTCATAAAGAATAGATAAAATCAAATCATCAAGCAGGGGAACACAAATACAACCCTGAAATCTGAAAATACCATCGAAATCAATGGTGAGTCTCCCAGAATCACCACTCACCACCTAATTAGGGAGAAAACACAACCTGCTATTCTTATACCGACGATCAGAAATCTGCTCAAATAAGAAGGACCTCACCGCCACACAAGCCAAAATCCTCGTAGGATCGAAAACATCAAATTGACGAAGGACTCAATAACCAATGCCATGGGATTTTGAAAGACTAATATGCATGCCAAGAAACCCATACTCAGTACTTTGCGACTCAAGGTATCAACTACTACATTTTCCATACTCGGATGACAATATGGAAATATCATAGTCCTTTAGCAACTCTATTTATCTAAGCTTGTGAGCATTAAACTCTTGCTTGGTCATAAGATGCTGAAGGCTTCAATGATCAGTGAAAATCTCATTATGCAGACAAATAGTGCCTCTAAAACTTGAGCGCAAAAACTATAGCTGCCAACTCCAAATCATGAGTGGGGTAGTTATGCTAATGTACTTTAAGCTATTTAAAAGCATAAGCAATGACATGACCTTGCTGCATTAAAGCACAACCAAGACCAACATCGAAAGTAGTACAAGAAATAGTGAATCCCTCAACCTCAACAACAAGAGCTAACACTAGAGCTCAAGTTTGACAATCCTTGATCTTTCCAATGCTCAACTCATACTCCTCGGACCATCAAAATGGATCTTTCTTTTGAGTGAATCTAGTAATAGGGGATGAAATAGTTGTAAAGCTCCCAACAAAGCACCTATAATAACCAGCCAAACCAATGAAACTACGAAACTCAATCGGAGATATAGGTCTAGCCATATCATGAATCACAAAAATCTTAGTTGGGTCCACCATAATACCAACTTCAGATACCATACATCCAAGAAATGACACTGACTCTAGTCAAAACTCACACTTGGAGAACTTAGCAAAAAACACATGATCTCGCAAGGTCTGAAGCACAATACTTAAGTTCAACGCAAGCTCCTTACTTCTCCTTAAATACACAATAATTTCATCAACAAACAAAATAATGGAGTCTAAATAGGGTCTAAACATGTATTTCATCAAATCCATGAATGCAGCTGGGCTATTAGTTAGACCAAAAGAATCACCAAAACTAAAAATGACCATAACTGGTCCTAAAAGCTATCTCGAACATCCTCAGCCTGAATCGTCAAGTGGTGATAACTGGACCTCAAAAATATCTTAGAAAACACGGCTGCGCCCTGAAGCTAGTTGAATAAATCATCAGTGTAAGGCATAGGATAACAATTCTTCATTGTCAACTTATTAAGCCAACTATAATCAATACATATATGTATTGAACTATCTTTATTATTTATAAGAAAAATAGGGCTCCCTATGGGGATACAATCACTCTAAAAAAACCCTTCCCAAAAAGTTTCTAAAGTAGAGAATTTGGATCCTCAACCTCAGCAGGAGCCATACTGTAAGGTGCTATAGAAATAGGTTGCGTTCCAGGATCAAGATCAATAGAAAACTCAATCTCATGATCGGGGAAAATACCATGTAGGTCGGTAAGGAACACATCAGGAAACTCATAAACAATAGGAATAGAGTCAAGCAACGGACTATTTACATGGGTATCACATACATAAGAAAGATAAGACGAGCAGCCTCTTGATATAAACCTTCTAGTAAAAACATAAGAAATAATCTCTATTGGTTTGTAGCAAACCACTCCTTACCACATAACTTGGGGTACCCAAACATGGCTAAGGTAACGGTCTTGGAAAAATAATCCATGACTGCATGATAGTAAGATAACAAGTTAATTCCTAGAATAACATCAAAATCCAACATATCAAGAATAATAAGATGAACATAAGTATAAACATCACTAACTATCATAATACTTGACCTGAATACTAAATTTACTACTAAAGAATCACCTACGGGAGTAGATATGTGCAATAGCAAAGATAATAAATAATTAGTCAAGTCCACTGTGGTCCATTATAAGCAAATGTATAGGAATAAGTGGATTTAGAATCAAACAAAGCAAGAGCCGGCCTGTGGCAAACCAAAATATTACCTTTCACAACAATATTAAAAATCTAAGCCTTGGGGCTAGCAAGTATAACATAAAATTGACCACGTTCGCCACCAGAATGACCTTCTGTATTGCCTACCTGATTAGCTCCTCGACCACCCTATTAACCACCCTTGAGACCTCACCAATCACCTCTACATGAGGGATAAACTACACTAATAGGAATAATACCATAGTCTAAAACAACCATCACCCTATGACTCAAGCAATCTATCAAAAACTGACTAAGAAGCCCATAAGTAAAACAAGAGTCATGAGCATAACCAGAACTCACAATTTTGGCCAAACCAAAGTATCCACCATGCATATCATGTCCTGCAGACAAAAATCTCTAATATTGATCATCGAACTTACAAGGTCAACACTAATACCAAATTGACCTCTATAGTAGTCTGAAGAGCTACCTCAACTGGTGGACAGTCTTACTTTAAGGCTGATAAGATAGATGTGGAGGATGCCCAACATGAGAATTACCACTTTTGAATTAGGAACTACTATGGTTCCTACCAAATCCACCATGATACTTGGTTTTTTTATCACGACCCACATGATGCATATCCTCTATTACTCTAGCATGATCAGAAACTTGAAAATGGTACTAACCACAACAACTAGACTATGATTAGCCATCTAAATAGGGATTCTCAATCCTCTAATAAATCAAAAATCTCTCTAATACTTAGTATCCAAAATAGAAGTTGCATGCCTATCCAACTTATGGAAATAGGCCTCATACTCAATAATTGACATAGAACCTTACTACAATCTAGTGAACTAATCCCTCAGTCGATCTCTAAAGCTGCATTGCATATACTTCTCTAAGATTATCTTAGAGAACTTAGCCTATGATAGGGGAAAGATCCAACTAGCCTAGAACTCATAAGGCCTCTCCCCCAGTGTTGAGAAAACAAATCTAACAAAAATATGGTGTAATCTACACCACGAGTCTTAATAAGTCCTAAATCATGAAGTTTATCCTCAAAGGCAGTAAGAAACTAAAATGTATCTTTTCTAGGAGCACCAGAAAACCTACACAAGGCCAACCTCGAAAACCTACCTAGCATCTCCTACTTCTCAGTAGACATAACAGGATGGTCAAAACTGGTTGAGCATCTATCTACTAAAAAACTACTGGCATAAGAGGAACCTCAACTATATGAGTTTTAGCTATAGGTTACACTCATGCCCTAGCAGTCTTCATACCATCAAGAATACCTAACAACTTAACCAAGGAATCTTAAGGAAAGAAGAAGGAAAAAAACCTGGTGGACCATAGGATGGTCCCTGGCTGTGGTAGAAGAATCTCATGAGGCTATCCTAAAATAGGAGTAAGATCCCTAAGCTCAATCTCAGGACCCTCCTCATGCATAGCTGTAGCATGATTCCTAGGCATATGTGAAAGAGTAAAGTCAAGACAATATCCGACAAACCAACTTAGACTCTTAGCATGATATGAGTGAAAAAAGTTAAGGACTCTTAAGAATGTTCCATTGCCTTTCAAAAATAGGAAAAAGATGTCAGCATTTCAATCCATAGGACTCTATTAGTCACTTCATTTTATACTAAAAATACCAATGAAATCTAGGCTCTAATACCAATTTGTCATGGCCCAATTCACGAGTCAAGATGTCACCAACTATGTCCCACTAGTAGGTAATCCAACGCCGTAATTGGGAGCTAATACAATGGATTACTTTGTTAGAAATGCCCAATAATGGCCACAATAATCAAACACAATAATAAACAATAATGTTTCAAAATAAACAATCAACTATGGACTCCAATCCCATGACCTGGTAATATCA
This sequence comes from Capsicum baccatum var. pendulum, assembly GCA_030864225.1. Lineage (NCBI taxonomy): Eukaryota > Viridiplantae > Streptophyta > Magnoliopsida > Solanales > Solanaceae > Capsicum > Capsicum baccatum. The sequence continues at coordinate 191,228,167 of CM061559.1, read as the reverse complement.
GTGCAAGACCATCTAAGTTTGACAAGAGGAAATATAATTCAAAGTGAAAATAGTCTTATACATCCATCTGGAATACAAATGATAGAATAAGGATAGGAGTGAAATATGCAAATAGAAACTCCAAGAGCTTACCCTGTATCTGAATGATAAACATAACATAATCTCAAATTAGCGGCAACAACTAGTACTTGGGTCTGTACCAAAAAGGTACAAAAAACATAGTATGAGTACCAAAACAATGAGTACTCAGTAGGCATCATCAGCCGATTGAGCTAAATTACGATATAAAGATAATAAAATGCAAGACAATATCTCTATGTCAAGTTACAGAATTGAACCTAAATTATCTTCATCTTTACTGTACTAAATAACTAATCAACTAGAATAATAATACGACATCTCATATCAAATCATACAAGTTATATATATATATTTATAAATGGTTCACATTCATCCACTATTTCAATATATCCCATCAATGGTCATTGCCAAGATTTATAATCATTATCAATTTTTGCAATTAAAATAACATATACCAAGGTAATCATAAACATAGTCTTATAGACATTTAGATACCCTTGATATTGATACATTTTATTTAGTCATTATTAACTAGCTCTCATTATTATTAGGCCACTAATTCACTAGTCCTTAAAGGGTCTTCTTTATAGCCTAACCAATTCTTTACATAAACCTCAATCAAGAGACAATACTAACTATTATTCAATAAATATTTAATATCCATGTCTAGTAAAAATGCACTATTAATCCATAAATATCATTGGGTCAAGGGTTACCTCTGGTCATCGTAGGCGCACAAGTCATTATATAGGAACAAGGTTACTTATCACCCAATGTACACATCTATCTATAAACCAATGCCACTTACTATCTAACATAAAAATTTGCAAATCCTCAAAATATACAAATCCTCAATTAACAACCCAACGACATTATACTTTAGTCATCAATACCATTAATCATTACTAATGCTAAGCTATTATCACCATTTGACCACATAACAACCACATATTCTTGTTATCACATTTCAACAATCAAGGTTAATTACTTAGTATTCTAGACTTCTAGTCGTCAAGTAAGAGACTCACATAGTAGTAAAATAGTTATCAAACAACTCATTTAAGTTGGTAATATTCCTTAGTTATTCCTTTATTAAAGCAAAAGATACCCACTAGGTGAGTGCTTACTTCTACCTAAGATTCTACTACTAATTATCCTTAACTCTTTGTTTGGCATATTCTATTTCTACTTACAATTTAACACTAGTGAGAAGCACACCACTAAACAAGTGATTTGGATTGGGGAATTGTTACCAACATCCCAAGATTAACATCATATCTAAGGTAGACACACGTGTAATCACATAAAGTCATTATTACACATAAACATTCATGCAAATGTTTATCATAACATATTATCAATATATCCTCCAGATGTACAGGGCATCAAAATATCACCAATATATCCTCTGGATGTACCGGACATCATAATATGATCAACATATTCTTTGAATGTACGAGCATCATAATATCATCAACATATCCTACAAATGTGACGGGCATCATCATAACATCAATATATCCTCCATATGTAACCCACATCATAGTGTCATCAATTTATCCTTCGAACTTACTGGGAATCCTAACATCATTAATATGTCCTTAGGATACACTGGGCATTATAATATCATCAATATATCCTCCGGACTTACCAAGCATCATAATATCATCAATATGTCCTACGGATACACTAGACATGAAAATTTCATCAATATATCCTTTGGAATTTCTAGGCATCATAATATCATCAATATGTCCTCCGAACTTATCGGACCTCATAATATCATCAACATTTACTATACCATTAATACTAATCATAACATAAATATATATAGATATATATATATCTGACATATTTATAAGTACATGCCCCATAAATAATAGTGCAAGAGAAGCAAGGAAAGACAAATCATAGTATCTCACCATGCATTTTCAAAACATTATAATTTTTAAGTGCATGAATGTGCATATCCATATGTTATAAATACTCTACACATTACAGAGCTTGACATGATTATTAGCATTCTCGATTAAAAATCATGGTTATTCTTTCTAGGATCTGTCTTATTAGGCATGATTCACAATACTAGCACAAAAGCGATTCTTTGGCACAAAAATAACATTAGTCACTACGCTTGAGTATAATATGAGTAATGAAATAATACAAGGCTTACATAGTAAACTAGTCAATAAGTTAAGTGATATCATATAATAGGTTCAATTCACAAGGCTTTGTAATGCTATCCAAGTAATAATATTAAGATAATCAATTAAGTGTACATATTATACCCAAAATCAACATCATACATAAACCATTTACAGGGTTAGCCATCATATTAACAAAAGCATATTCTTGGCATTCAACAAGTATCTAGGTCAATAACAAAGTCACATGGTGTAAGCTTAAGGCGGGTCATGTTCTTCTTCTAATATCCCAAATTATCTTTTTCAAGTCTAACTTCTACCCGAAATCATACTAGGTTGTGTACATTATGTCTTAAAGGCTTATCAATCCACGCTAGTTTTATAGGACAATTGTTCCTCGAATATTACAGTTAAGTCACCCCAAGCACCAAAAGACAATACACAATTATACAGGTAGAACAACATTCTCATGAGTTGAGTGAACAAGGTCACTCCCATCTAACTAGAGAAATTAGAGAATTATCATTCTATTCATAAGGTAACAAATCCAACTAACCAAGGTTCTAGACTATGAGTCAAATATCACTCTTTTTTAGTCAAGGCCGAAGTGATTCAACTAAACCCTAACAATATCATATACCATTAAACATCTAAGACCCCACCCTGTATTTTTAAGATGTCAAAGTAATACAATAATAAAGCTCAATCTATCTACAAGTAAGACTAAACTACCTTTAATCCAAATAGCTCATAAACCAACAATCTTTACTTCCCTTTCCTTGAAGCTTCTTCAATGAGCCACACTATCAAAAACATAATGTATCCATTATTATGAGAATAAAAATACCCATATTACACCATTGTGATTTGGGTCCAAAACGACACCAAAAACTCCTAAGTAGGTCCCACATAAAGAAAAATGAGTTTTTCAGACTTATCTATTGGTAAAATACCATTAGAAAGTCATACCCATCAAGCAATTTGTGCAAAACAACCCTATTTTGGGCTAAAATTAAGCCTTAAGCCATTTGGGGTTTTTAGTCGAATAATTAAGAGTTTAACCACTAAAATTAAAGGAATCTACCTTAGATTCGATGAAAATCATGAATATGCAAGTTGTTTAAGCTCCTAATCAATGCCTAACACACACTATAAAGACTACTCTCTCTATTAGGGTTTTAGAGGATCAAGACAATGTACAAATGACAAATTTATGGATAAGGAGAGCTTTTAAATGGCCTATCCTAGTTCCCCAGGAGTGGTGATCGCATTCCTATGCTAGCTGCAATTACGACCATTATGATCATACCAAGTCCCATGCAATCACACTAGCTCTACCCAAATCAGAAGACAACTTAAACTTAGAATAATCCAAAGTATTGGCCAATGCCTTAGGTTTCATTCAAAATCCAATATGAACAAATGAAAATATGCAATCATACTGATTTCGACATTTGAAATGTGTTCGCGGACTCAAATTTTCCATCTGATGTGGTTTCAACCAAATGTGGCACCCATACCTAAATTTCTAATTTCTCAACTCTTCTTCTAATAGGTCAAAATGAGTTCTTGTGTGATGGGGATCGAACCAAAGGTCTACCAACCTAAATTGATATTTAGTATTTGTTGATGCAGTTGGAATTCATATTTGATATAATTTTACTAAAGTTTTTGCATGGTGATTATTTCAAACAAACAACTTCTAAACATGTAAATAGTTCTTAAAACAAAATGAACTACCCGATAACCAAACTATTAGTTCAGACAATTCATAAATGACTTGGGGTATCTATGGAAAAGCTTTAACAGTGAAAATAAGCAGAATCACGAGAAATGACCTGAAGGGTCATTACACTACAGACTGTAGGTAGCACTACGGGCCATAACTGCCTACTTGTATGGCCCAAAACTTCCACTTTAACTACTGTCTTCCAGAATAGCTCCTAAACCTGATTGCCTACAAAGCATAGCAAAAACCACATCATATCTCACAATTCAACCTAAGTAAATTTCATATTTTCATCATTTTAAGCTTCAAAAGTTCTATGAATCCATAGCACATCAACACGCTCAACTTAGAACATTTGCATGTCCTCAGGCAACATAACATAACAAAAATAATAACAACGCTTAACTATAAGAACTCTAAGCTATCTAAGATAGTCAATCATCAATAAGCTAAAATACATTACCCTCTCCCACTTCAACAATTTGAAACCAACTGTGTGGATACATAAAGCACAACAGTATGACATAAAGAAGTTAAGATATGACACTACATTAACAACAAACAATCATATATATATGCAAGTTACACTACTCAAATAAGTAAGGAACTAACAATACAACCCATTTGACCTCAAAACGAAGTAATCCCATTCAATCATATAAAATAATGCATCTTAATGCAGAGATAATCAAGAGACAGTTACACTCATAAGAGAAGTTCCACCAATGCGCATCAAATATAATAGGCTTGCCCTTATTTTGTTTAACTTAGTTTTCAGACAATCAAGTTAGGATCACTATAGGACATTATTCAGCTTCTAATGTAGGATTGAGGTTGGTATGGTACAGATAGATATATTTAGTGACTAAGCCTCCTTAGCACTACACTTACATTGGGGTCCAGTTATCAACTAATTTTTTTTATTCCACTCTTTCTTCTCCCTTTTTATTATTTATTGCACATTCAGGTTGGGTGTCATTTTTTTTATTCATTATTTTTCTATTTATTTTATTTTCCACTTTTCTTTTTATTTTTTTTCTACCACACCCAGCCCTACTATGTTTTCTCTTATTCTACCATTATTAATACCCATTTTACATTGCATACCCCCATGAAAGCCACCTTCAACTTAGGTGATTTTCCTAAGTTGAGGTGTAGAATGTCCAGGGAGGACCTGGGCTAAAATAGGTTTATTGTAACATAAATGGGAATATGAAAGGCATAACAAGAAAATAGGCTATAAGGCTCCAAATTTAAGATTAAGGGATACTTATTCACCATGGAAGGTCATTTAGGCTAAAAGTGACTACTATAAAAAATGACCTATGATCCTTTCCAAATCGACTATCGTACAACCTAGTCAAGACTCATTGGTCAAGTTCTAAATTTTACACACAAAGGAAACTATGTAGTATCTCACAAACATATGACAGTCACATTACAAGATACTACCTATTCGCTTCACGCATAAATTATCAATGACTATAATGTCCCTAATCTCAATGCCATAAAAAGATCCACTATGGTCACATATATACATTCAGTTCTAAAAATATTTTTTTTGAGGGGTGTCATTTTTTCTACAAAATCAAAAGCAAAAATATGTCAACTACCCTAGATATTAAATAATTTCCTAATTACACAAAAATATAACACAATACAAAATAAAACATAATACAACACAAAATTAACCTAGACATGTTGATTATACAAGCATATCATGTCCAAAAGAAAAAATGCACGGCAATAAAACCTCTAGTGGCTATTCTATACCCCACTCCCAACTAAAAGGCTGCACTCTATCCCAGTGCATGTAAATAATGTAGTGTAAGGGAATAAGGACATACCTTGAACTCAATAGGCTTCCCTGTCTATCGTAGCAAAAATCACTATATATATTTAGTTGCCTTCAAGCAGAGCCTAATTTAACAATGTGGCATGACTTAATTACCCCGGTTACTCAGATTCTCTAAGTCTGACCTCATAAATTACTTTTACCATTCAAGATTACACAAATAGTTCTTCACACACTGCCCATTCACTTTGAATGGTGATTCACCTTCTCTTTTCAACTCTACAACACTATAAGGGAATGCCCTAACCCTATTGAATTTTCTAGACCACCTAGACTTCAAATTTCCAGGAAACTACTGAAATCTTAAATTATACAACAAGACCAAATCATCAGGTTTAAATACCTTTTTCTCGATTTTCCTAGAGCATGATGCAACTTAATTATTTTTTTGTACATAGAAAAGCTCTCATAAGCAAGAATCTGGAATTCATCCAACTGAAATTAATCCAACTTATTTACCTTTGTTAACCTCATCCTAGCTGTATCATTCCACTCGAAATTCAACTTTTTCAGTGCCTATAGTTCTTTATGCTCAAGTTCATATGGCAAGTGTCACCGTAAATAAGCTAATATGGGAAAGCACCTTTGGGTATCTTAAAGTTGAATGGTAGGCCCATAAAGCATTATCTAACTTTCTCGACAAGTTATTCTTGTTGGAATTCATAGTATTCACCTATATAGAATTGATCTCTCTATTGGAGACCTCAAACTTCTCTCTTATATAAGGATGATAAGGTATTTCGACCCTAAGCTTTACACTATATTTTTCAACTAGGGCCTTAAATAGGTGTTTTTAGAAGTGGGACCTATCTTCACTAATAATCGTGCATAGAGTACCAAATCAAAAAAATATGTTTTACTTCAAAAAGGCAATTGCACTTTTACCTTTATTGTTTGGAAGTGCAATGGCCTCCACTCATTTTGAAACATAGTCAACTGCCAAGAAAAAATACTTCATACCATAGGATCTCATGCATGAGCCTATGAAATCAATCCCTCACGTATCAAACAACCATAACTTCGAAATAGGTGTCATGGGGAGTTTATAGCATCATGAAATATTGCCCTAATGCTGACACTGGTCATAGGCTAGTGAAAAATTGAGAGCTTTCTTATATATTGTATGCCAATAAAATCCACACTACAGAATTTTATGGGTTATGCGGATACCACAATGATGACCCTCAACTGGTGATGAATGACAAGCCTCAAGGATGCTTATCATTTCTGCATAAGGGATATATCTATGAATCACACCATATGTAAAAATTCAAAAAAGTAAAGGCTCATCCTAGAAGAACTTCCTCAGTCATGCATAAAACTCTTGTGCTGCTAAAAGGATAGGTCTTTTGGGACTAGATTACTTGCCAAATAGTTGGTAAAATCATCAAACCAAGGGATTAAATGTTGAGATGCTGCCAAGACCTTCTCATTTGGAAAATTGTTATCTATTTTAATCTCATCACCTATTTCCTACAGTGCCTCCTCCTCAATCCTAGAAAAGTGATCTGAAACTTGGCTTTTAGTTCCTTTTCAGTCTTTCACCTCAACGTCAAACTCTTGCAATAAGAGAACCTAATGAATCAATATCGGATTGGTATATATTTTTGACATCAGATACCTCAAGGATTTAGGATTTTTTTTGAACTATGACTTTGGTGCTAATTAAATAGGACATGAACTTTTTAAAGGAAAAAACCATCGGAAACAACTCTTGCTCTATAACTGTTTAGTTCTTCTGTGTAGGGTTTAATGCCTTACTAGCATAATATATTGAATAAAGGATCTTATCTCTCCTATATACTAGGGAAGAACCTAAGGCCACCCCACTTACATCATACATAAGCTCAAATGGTGTAGAACAATCAAGGGACAAAATGATACGAGGCAAAATTAATAGCTCCTTAAGGCACTTAATATCTTTAAGACAAGAATAATTAGATAAAATTTTTAAATACTTCTCTAAAATCTTCAGTAAATGATTTTCAATTTTAGAGAAGTCCTTGATGAACCTCCTATAAAGGCCTGCATGGCCCAAAAAGCTCTGTATACCTTTAATTGAGAAAAGTGGATGAAACTTTTAAGTTAACTCAATTTTTTCTTTATTAACCCTAATACCCTATTTAGAGATCTTGTGCCTGAGAACAATACCTTTTTTTTTTATCAGAAAATGGCATTTTTTTCTAATTTAGCACCAAGTTGCACTCTTCACATTTTTATAGTGCTTTGGCTAGATAGGCCAAACAATCATCAATGGTGTCCCCAACTATTTAAAATCATCCATGAAGACCTAGATTTTTTCCTCTACAATATTAGAAAATGTAGACATCATACATCGCTTAAAGAAGTAAGACACATTGCATAATATGAATGGTATTCTCTAGAACAGAAAAGTCTTGTAAGGGGAGTAAATGTTATGTTTTCTGAATCCTCACAAGTAATAGTGATCTGACTGTAGCCCAAGTACCCATCAAGAAAATAATACATATCAGGGCATGCTAGTCAATCCAGCATCTGATCCATGAAAATAATTGGGAAATGGTCCATTTTATGTCTAGGTATTTTAGGTCCTATAGTCCATTCTAACTCTCCAACAGGTGAATGGTCTCATGGGCACAAGTTTATTCTAACCCTTCTTTGGAACACATTAAACTGAGCTAACCCACTTGCTATCTACAATATGTTAAGACACTACAACATTTAACCACTTGATCATTAATTCTTGACAATCTCATGCATAGGAGGATTCAATAAATGCTGATTCTTAGTGTTGGGAACAAACTCTAGCTCTAGCTATATCTTGTGAGTACAAATACTTAGTGGAATTCTCACAAAATATATTATGGTCTATCCAATGGATCTTTTGAACCTCTGTAATATAGATATTAATGCTTCAACCTGTCAATCTATCGAATTTGTACAAATAATCATCAATAAGGTATTGTTAGCTAATAAGAATGCATACTACAAGTGAGATGGGAGGGCCTTCAATTCCAAAGAAGTGGCTTCTAAATGAATAGTTTTGCAGGAGGCGTGGTTTTATTTTTTAGATTAAGATCAAGATTTTCTATAATATAATTGAAAGAATCTCCATGCTAATTGTTAACCATCTCATCATATTCTTAGATGCCATCTCTCTCAAAATTCATTATTACCACTACTAATAATTCAACCCAAAGTCTCTCTTTAGTGGGCACAACCCCTGCATAAATATCATCATCAATAGTGTTTACCACAGATATTACTCGATTATTATCTGGCTACAACACTTCCTCATAATAGAGAAATGAAATACCGAATGAATGGAGTTTAAACTAGAGGTCAACACCAATTTATACGCCATGTTATGAACCTTTCATAAAAAACATTTAATGACCATCATACTGGGGACTGAGCATCCCCTTTTGGCCAAACTGTATCACTCCCTTCATGGGAGATACCTTTAGGAAAACCTTATCCCCAATCTCAAACTCCAAGTCACTACGCCTTACATATGCATAGGAATTTTTATGACTTTGCGTAGCCTTACGCCTATCCTCAATCACCTTTACCTTTTCCATAGCCTGATAAACCAAGTCCAGGCCAAATATATCCATCTCACCAAGATCAAACCACCCAATAATAGATCTATACCTTCTACCATAAAATGGCTTAAAAAGGACCATCCCAATTTTAGAATAATAGCAATTGTTGTAAGAAAACTCTACCAAAGGTAGATGCTCAAACCAGTTGTCACCATAATCAATCACACACGTACAAAGCATGCCCTCTAAAGTCTAAATTGTCCTCTCTACTTGCCCATCTATTTGCAGATGAAAAGCAGTACTAAGATTAATCTTAATCCCTAACCCCTTCTGAAAAGACTGCCATAAGTGAAATGAAAATTGCATACCACGATTAGAGATAATCAAAATAACTACCCCATTCATATTTACAATCTCCTAAATATATAACCTCATATAATCCTTAGCCAAAAAAGTTCTCCACACGTAAGAAATGAGCAGACTTTGTTATCCAATCCATGATTACCCAAATTGAAATAAATTGATTCTGAGATCGAGGAAGATTGATAATGAAATTTACATTGATCACCTCCTATTTCTATTTAGGCAACTCAATTTCCTAATAAAACCCTCCAGCCCTTATGTTCTCAACTTTGACTTGTTGGTACACTATGAATTTGGCCATAAAATCAGCCACATCCCTCTTTATACCACTCGACCAATACATCTCCTTGAGGTCATGATACATTTTTGTCGAACCAGGATGAACAACATAGCGCAATTCATGCACCTCTACCGAAATCCTTTGTTGTAAACTATCGATGTTGGGAACACATAACCTCCCTTGGTACCGTAAAGTGACCACCACCAATAACCTCTAACACTATTAATTTATGCCCACCAACATCACACATGATTTTCATCTATATGGGATCTAGTATTTCATTATCCTTGATCTCTGCACCAAGAGATGACTAAATCACTTCATGTACCATAACACCACCATCATTGGAGTACAAGAGGTACACTTTAAGTTAGCCAATCAGTGAATAAACTTCACCAATTCCCACTTCTCCTTATCCACACGAGGTAAACATCCAATAAAAAACCTGCTATGAGCATCAATAACCACGTCAGCTTTACCTAGGTAGTAGTAAAGACTCATCTCATAGTCCTTGAGAAGATCCAACCATCTCCTCAACCTTAGATTTATCTCCTTCTGAGTGAACACATACTGTAGACTCTTATGATTTAAAAATATGTCCACTTGTACTCTATACAAATAATTTTGCAAGATTTTCAAAGTAAAGACCATTACTAAAAGCTATAAATCTTATGTAGGATACTTCTTCTCATGTACCTTCAATTGCCTGGAAGCATAGGCAATCACCTTCTCAAGCTGCATCAAAACTTAACCAAGTTCCACCTGATATGCATCACAATGAACCATAAACCCTTCATTACCTTCATGCATTAATAAAACAAGAGCTAGAGTTATCATGTCCTTCAGCTTCTTGAAACTCTCCTCAAAAGCATCCAACTAAGAAAACTTCACCATTTTTTTGGGCCAACTTAGTCAATAGGGAAACTATTATCAAGAAACCTTCCGCGAACCTCCTATAATACCCATCCAAACCTAAGAAGAAGAGAATATCAGTTGGAGTCATGTGTATAGCCCACCTCTTAACCACAACCACCTATTGCAATCTAGCATGATCTCCTCACTAGAAATAATATAAGCAGGAAAAGTTATAGCGTTCAACCAAAACTCATCATTGGAAAATTTGGCATACAACTCTTGCTCTTTCAAGGTATTCAATACCACATAGATGTTATTAAGCATGGTCCACCTTATTCTTAAAATAACCAGAATTTTATCAATGAATAGATTGATAAAAAGATCCAAAATCTGCCTAAATACTATATTTATCAAATCCATGTGGGTCGGGCAATTAGTAAAACTGAATGACATAACCAAGAACTAAAAGTTCCCATACTAAGTATGAAAAGTCATCTTAGGGATATTCTCCTCCCGAATATTAAGTTGATGATATCCAGACCAAAGATCAATCTTAGAAAAGAATTTGGCACTTTTTAATTGATCAAATAATTCATCTATCCCTAGGAGAGAATAATTGTTCTTAACCATTACCTTTTTTAATTATCGATAGTCAATGTACATCCGAATGGAACCATCCTTCTTTCAAATGAATCACACTACTATGCCACACGAGGATACACTAGGACAGATAAAACCCTCGTCCAAAAGATCTTTAAATTGGTCCTTGAGTTAACTCAACTTAGTCTAAGCAGATTATATAAGGAAGAATAGACATTGGACGAGTAACCAGAACCAAATTGATACCAAACTCGATCTCCCTATCCGCAGGGACACTAGGAAGATTATTCGGGAAGATCATTCGGGAAGACCTCAGGAAACTCATTTACCATCAGAACTAAATATAAAGAAGGACCTTCTTAGTTAAATCCTCAACATAGACCAGATAATAAAGAAACCCTTTGGAGATTAATCTCCAAGATCTAAGATATGAAATAAACCCCCTTAGGATCTACAAAACCCCCTCCCACTTAATACTGGTTTGCAAAGGAACTTAAAGACAACGTAATTGTTCGACAATCTAAGGATGTGTAATAAGAGTGTAATTAATCCATCCCCAAAGTAGCATCAAAATCTTCCATAAAAAGCTAAAAAAACCACCAAAGTCTTCCTACTACCAACAAACACCACACACACCCTATACACCTCTTTAGCAATGATAGAGTCACCTATCAGGATAGAAACATAGGAGAAATCAAAACTAACTTAGTAGCCAAAAACAAAATACACAGCAAAAAATAGGGTCACATAAGAGAGAGTAAACCTAGGATCAAGTAAATAATATATGTCACAAGAAAATAGTTGTAACATACTATTCATGGTATTAGGTGATGCCTCAAATTTCTGTCGATTACAAGAGCATATAACCTATTCTGGACTGCATCGATACCAAAAAAAATAGGTAGAGAAGCAACACCCTTTGGTGCAGGAGCAGAAGAAGAAGCTATCGGATCTTTACTCGCACTCAAAGCACCTTTACCAACCAGATCGTTTCTATGTATATGTCCTGGCAGGCCATATTAGAAACATCTGTCCCTCTCCTTATCATAGAAATCCCCATGAAACCTACCATAAAACCAATAATAATGGCATGATTTGGATGAATGAACCCTACTTGCCTGAGATTGGGCACCCTGTGCTAAGAAATTTTCACTACCCTATTGATGCCTATCACTCGACTATTTTAGATAAGGAGCACTTGTTGTAGAGAAGGAACCATAACTAGCCCACTTCTTCTTTTGCCACTTGCCACCATCCTAACTACCTTGTTGTTTCCCATTACCTTATTCAAATAACCTAAACTTCTTACCCTGCATTTACCCAAATTCATCCTTCTTTCTCTTTTTTTCTTCACCTATTGAATATGAAATACAAAGATAGACATATGTATATCTTTGATCAATAATGTACTCGTACTTTCAAGGATTAAATTTTGAGATATTCCAAAAGCAAACTTTCTCAACTTGGCCCTTATAGCAGACACCAATTACGGAGCATACCTTGGCAGCTGATGAAATTTTAAGTTATATTTCTTGACAAACATATTCCCTTATCTCAAATTTACAAATTCCTCTGTCGTTGCTTCCCTCAACTCTAGAGGAAAAAAGTGTTCAAGAAAAGTATTAGAGAGACTCTTCTACAAAGTTGACTCTTTAACATAACCTATGACTTTATCCTACTCTTTCCACATTTATGGCTTTGATAACCCTAAAATTTATCTTCATTTTATCCAAGAAACCTTGAGGATCCTCTTGCATCTTTACATTAGTAAAAGTAGGAGGATTTATCTTCATACACTGGCCAACCCTTGGAGCCTCAACAAATGAAACACCAGATGCATCCCGATCAGCCAAAGGAACAACCAACTGAGCAAAAACATGTATCGATTAACAAAATTTTGCATTCATCAGTTCATCTATGTAAGACTAGTAGCAACTGGTGAAACTCCAAAAATATCAGGGACGGGATCCCTAAACTGAGTATGGATCCCCTCTGTCCCTTTAACATTATCCCTAGTTGGGACAGAAGAGTTTTCTTATATCTCAGATCATTGAGGCATGATTTTACAAGTGAACAAACTAGGATTGGAGAATATTCCAGGATTTAGACTCATAGCTTGTAAACAGATTACTAAGAAAGTGAAATATTCCTAAATATTTTGTAGCCTCTCCCTTATGATAGTGGCGAGTTGCACACCCTTAACAGAGACTCTACTTGAAATTACTTGTCTACTTTAGATTGACCATAAAATTAAAGCTCAGATACCAATTTAACAAAACCCAACCCAAAGCCTTTTAATAATGGACTTCCCTAGTCCAACCTTGACCAAGGGCCACCCCCAATATCTAACCTAATCATTTAAATACATACCCTGAGTCGGATAAATTTTAAACATATAATAATATTGTGTGTAAGCATAACCTAATACTCTAGAATAGGTCTATAACCGTGACCAACCTAAACAAGTCCAACCATCTTTTACTAGTTAACGAGCATAACCAAACCAATATAAAACCAAGTTCCTGTCGATAACTTAATATAATAGGATGGAATAATCATAAATCCAGTTCAATGGTATCATCCCCAATACTAACACCAATACTATAGATGACACCAATACTGATCCCACCCATTCCAATCTTAGTAGTCACACAACCCTCCAACTAAAAGAAAAAAATCCAATTGGGGTATGCCCCCAATCATAGCAAAAACCAATTTTCATAAAATAAACCAAGTATATAAGTACATCTATGATAACAAATAGAGCCTTCCAAAATATGGAAGCTCACTACTTTAATCCAATAGCTGATCCCAAATTTGATCACTAAGTAGGAGGAATAGAATGAATGGTTCTTGTATCACGAAGAGATACAACCACTGGAAGATGGGTTAGCGAGTGAATTCTGGAATGGACTCAGGATAAGGATAAAATAATGCCATCCAGTAAAACCAAGTAAACCAACCATATGCATACAAACCATACGTATTTATATATAACCATACCAGGAAAGAGAGCCAATTTTAATACACCTTTAAAACCATTAACCTAAGTATATGACTATGAATCATCCTAGAAGCACCCAAGGTGTATATAGGTCCAATGTACACCATGAATTGTCCCCGATATATGTAGCCACAAAAATCATAGATACCATAAGAGTTGGGGATTCCCAAGTACCCTTCACTCTCGGTGATACATATGTATAGTGTTCTTAGAGGATTCCTATGTACTACATTGTATCTATATGGTCTCTATGACCAACCCTCATATCGGTACATATGAGTTTCCAGTGTTCATTTATTAGACTCACATCTTCAATGTTAGCTATCACACCTCACCATTATTTCCCAATCATAACCATTTTAAACTAACCAAATTATTCCATATTTATTAACCAAGGCTATGAGTAGCAGTATCTTCATACTGATTATAGTTTTCAAGTAATGTCCTTAGCCAACCTTTTTATGAAAAGAGATTTTATGTACCCTATAGATTATATTATTAAGTTAACATGGGGAAGTCATGTGTACCCCACAAGTGTTCCAATATTATGTTTTCTTAGGGGATCTTATGTAACCTACAAGATGTTAATTAACATATTTACTTGGTGATTTTATTGTACTCCATAAGAAAGTTTAATTAACCATAACCATGACCACCAAACCATAAATTTTAACCACTTCAAACCATTTATGCCATTTAGGGTTCCATTACACAACTATACCATATAATAGTTCCATTAAAAGTTCCATGATATAGTAAAAGCATTATCATAGAATTTTATAAAAAATATTGGGGGCATACCATTCCCAAAATTAATTCCAATTATCAATTAACCATTCCGATGCAACCAATTGTCTAAACCTCTACTAAAGCATGATAAAATATAATTAAAATATGGTAAATCATAACTAAGCATTTAATACCAAAACCCCAACATATATTTGAAAACCCTAAAACCATACAATAATCATGCCATAAAAATATTTTACAAATCATGCCTTTAGTTTGAACTAACATTTAGGGAAGATTGCACACCTTAGAGTATGAAAATGATAGAGATAAATCCCTAAAACAATCCCCAAATCGCTTCTCTAGATAAAGCCATAGCTTTCTTTAGCCAAGAGCCTTCTAAAGAATTAGAGAGTGTTTGTAAGTATTTTAGGTTAGAATAATAGGGTAAATAATGTCCCAATAGAGTTATAAGTCGTGGGGCCTTAAGTGGTTAAGTGGAGAAAGGCCGAGATTACCCCCAACTTAACTACATAAAATTCCCATCAGGCGGTACGACTACCCATACTAGTCGTACCATCTAATATGAGTGATACCGACCACCCGTACATTAGAACTCCCCTTTGAACTAAATATTATCTAGAATATGTCTTACATAGACCAAGTCGTACCCAAACATATGAGTAGTACCCAAAACCGTATCCCTGATAGAACAGAGCCAAAGAAATTTTAAACACTATCTACTATATGAGCCAATGGTGCGACTCATATCTTATCTTATGTCTCATGGTGATCCACTTATACTCAGATCACACTTAATTTACTGAGTCTCAAATTAAGTAAATGAAAACCCAAACCATACAAACCATATCCTACTATACGACCCGTACCCTCCTAGTTGTATCCATTTTAGAACCCAATCCAGCCTACCAACCAACACTGGTTAGTGTATGACTAAGAATGACCAACATTTCCCTATTACATGACCTATACCCCCTAGTCATAGCTTGAACAAAAATAAAAAATCTAGTAAATTTTTTAAGGGTCCAAACCTAGGGTGTTTCAATAAATTCAGTTGTAGGTTGTTGCGTTACCATGATTCTTACACCTATAATAGGCATGTCCAAGATCCTACCTAATGCATATTCATCCAGTTAGATAAGATTTTATTTTACTTGGGAATTTAAACATAGCCCTTCTTCTGAGAATTCCATGGTGTAATAAAAGTCTTTGACCGTATTTTCAAAAACTATGGGAGTTGAATACTCAAATATATTACATACTCAACTAACTCTATCATTCCAGGATTTTCATATATCTTGGATCAAAAGTTCTTCCTGATAGAAAAATCTATGTCATCAGCATTTCATTCCTTCATTCTCTAGCTATCCTTTAGTCTCTTCCTCCTTGCTACATTTCTTAGTCTCACTGCTTGCCTCTTTCTTTTCATTATTTTTTATTTTATTATCACCATGTCCATCAGAGTTATTCCTTTTGATAATGGCGATATGTTTCTATCTCATTCTAGTAGGGCTCTAAGACTTTGACTTAGAGGACCTGGTCCTCTAAGTAACATGAACTTCGTTTCTTCTTTCCTCGGTAGCAGTAGAAAGTTCTAAATATATGTCCTTCCCTTATTTTGTTTCCAAAACATTAATATTTTCTTTCTCCTCTATTGTAACAAATTTCTTAAGTTTTCTCTCTTTTATGGTTGAAGTCTTGTTAACCTTCACGACATTTTCCAATATTTTCTTTTCAAATCCTCTTATAGAATAGGATATAGTCACTTTTACCTTAGAGTCTACCACTTTTTTCTTTCCTATACTTCATTTTAATTTCATTACCGATTATCTCAAAGGCAATTCATCCTCATTATACCCATCCTTGTTATTTGGAGGTAACAAAATATCTTTTTCTTTATTCACTTCATCTTTATCAGCTGCTTCTTATTAAATTGGTGACTCGCAACCTTGATTTAGATCCTCTACCATAATTAGTTGAACATAAATTTCTAGAGTTAAGGAGATTAAATAGAAACTAACTCTCTTAAGGGTTTTGAGTTCTTTGTAGATTACATGGTTGTTAAAGTTGGGTCAGATTCTTGTTGGAGACTCAATATGATGTCTTCTATGGATTTTGTTGTTTAAGGATCAGATTATTCGGAATGTTCAACTTGATGTTTTAGGGTTTTCTTAATTTTAGGACTGTTAGCTGGGTTTGAGGAAGTAGAATTATCAACTATTTGATTTTGAGAGTAAGAGAGAAGAAAAGGAACTTGTTTGGCTTAGAAAGGAAAGTCGATTTAGGAAAATGAGTTGAATTCGAACTAGAGAATAAGAAAATTTTCAATTTCATAGGCTAAACAAGTCATTGATGTCATCGTTTGAAATGACATGTCTGAACTTAACAATAGAGACTCTTTATTTTCAAAAGGAATTAACAATTTTTATAGATAACAAAAGACACATGGCCTTTTATTAGACAAAATTTAATGATTATTAGAGCATCCTACATAGCTAATAACCTTAGATAAGACTAGGTCCCTCTACTTTTAATTAATCTTCAAATTTTTCCTTATCATATTTATCCACTTCCTAAGTTGTTTTCATGTGTGTATACCTGCAAAGGTATAGTACAAAGTTAGACTAACGTGGACTTATTCTACAAAGGACACCTACCTTCTTATCATATCTATATTTGAGGAAAGACATTTATTTATATGTTAGGTTAGTTTGATCAATTCATGCTTTAGTATCTGCATACCCCTTTTTATTTTAGAACTAGTCCTCAAAGAAGGTTTGGAGACCAGCTTTTTTAAGATAATCTATTTTAAAATGATACACTTCTACCTTGAAGTTTTTTGAGAGAGAGAGAGAACACAGTCAGATCATCAAGTATTAGGGTTGAAAATACCCTATCAATGAGGTATTCTGAATGCAATCCCTTTTGTTATACTTGGTAACAAGATTACTTGTTGGATTTGGGAAACCATTTGATTTTGAGTTCCTAGTAGGAAAATAGTGTGATCAAAACCTTCTTGCCCTAATTAGGTAGTTATAGCTTTGTCTTCACAATTTCTAGTGTCTTGGACCCTTTAGGTTGTGATTTCCCTTGCTGAACATCTCTGGTACCATAAATTTTAGCTCAAAGCCATCATTCATAATTTTTCTGCATATGCCTATCCCTTCAACAATGAGTATATAGAGGTTTGTAGACCTTATTTTTAGCATTATGATTATTCCTTTTATAAGACCTATTAGGTTGAGTTTTTCCTTGATAACCAGGACCTATTTTGTCATTAGCACCTTGACTGGTTAAGTTATAAAGGATTTCTAATGATTTAGTCTATTTAAGAGATTTATTAAGCTCTTCTCTTACAAGAACCAGGACCCTTTCTAAATCTTCATTCTTGTGGAGTACAAAAATAAGATGCATTTGAGAGTCCTTAAGTTTATGTTCAATTTCAATATTAATCCTTGAAGATTCTTTCTTCGTTTGATACTCTAAAGCATTTAACTTCTCTTGCTAACTCATGCAACTCAGATTTTTTGATTTTACTTTAGGGACCATTTCTTTAATTTCATATATTTGGTGAGTTAGAGCAACTAGTTCATGTTCATAATTTTCTACTTTATACTATAAAACATTTTTTTCATCAGTTAATTCACACAGAAAATCTATCAAAACACTAGCAAGCCTTTTTATCTTTCAGGCAGTATAGTTATCTAGGTTTTACTTAATCTAAAAGAGTCACCTCATTTTCTTATTTATTAGTAGATTTTTCCATGAATGAAATCTAGGAATTGTAGATAACTGGTCTATCTTTCACAGCTAGCATAGAAACATCTCTAGACTTCTCATCTTTATCAGATTCACCAGAAGAATCTCCCTATGTTGCCAATGCTTGCTTTACTGCATAATAAGCTATTGTCTTCTTTCTTGAATTATTAGGGATCTGGTTCCTGTTTTTTCCCTTGTCACCTCCAGTCTTAAGATACTCTTAATAATCCAACTTGTTCATTGGACAGTCATTGATAAAATGCTCAAGACTTCCATATTTGTGACACACTTCAATATTGCTCTCTCATTTGATGTTGTTTCCTCTTCTTTTAAACTGATCACTTTCCACATGGCTTTGACAATTGTTTTTGCCAAATAGGCAACATCAGTGTGTACTTATGTCGAATCATGTTTGGAAGGCTTCAATGCCACAAATATTTCCCTTTTTAATTTCTTCTTGACCATCCCCTGCTTCTTCTTGAGCTCATAGGTTTTTTTGATTTCAATCCAGTTCATCCATAGTAAGGGTCTTTAGGTTTCTTACTTCAGTTATGGTATCCAATTTACTTCCCAGGACATAGAAAGAACACCAAGAATCTTTCTCACCTTTTTATATAATGGAATCACTTCTCCCAAGTAGTGAAGTTCATTTGTAATATAAGTGAATCTTGTATGGATTTCTTAGATTGTTATTCCTTCTTTCATGGTGAAAATTTCATAGTAAGTAGTCAGCATGTCTAGTTTAGAGTCCTTCACATCAGTAGTACCTTCATGAGTAGTCCCAGATGTCCTTGGTATATGTCACAGCCAAAAATCCAATTATATTCATCAGGTACAATACCACATACTAACAGTATCTTTTCCTTATATTTCTTTTAAACTTTCTTTCTATCTTCATAATTGAACTCCCTTGTTCTTTTGACAAACTTCTTTGTAACTTCTCATTCTTTGACTTCCTTGTCTTTAACATAAGGACCATCAAGAATTATGTCCATGAGTTCACTAAAATTATCCATAATGAAGTCAAACATCCTAGTTTTCCACCGCCTATAGTACTACCCATTAAATTTAGGTGGCCTAGTCATATATTTCCCTTCTTCAAGGTTGGGTGGAGCAGTCATGCTAACTAAATCATTCAAGGTGTGAACCTTTTATAATGTTCTAGATTTTATAACATTTGTTAAAACCATAGGGGCTGCAACACATTGTGAGGGATAAGGAATATAAATCTATCCTATCTTATATTTTATTGGCCTATAGTCTATGTTATAAAGTTGTAGACATTTTTCGATTCCTTATTCATATATCTTTTTGGTTAAGTTTTGAGATTTCAGTATGAGTTAGTCCTTATAGCTAACAATTTAGTTTAGCAATCAAACAAATAAGTCTATATTCATCTCCTAGAATTTAAGGTAATGGATTACATGTCTTTTTCTATTCTTTCAACCAAGTCTGTCTTCATTCGAGGATGAATGATCCCAAAAGGGAGATATTGTGACACCCCAATAAAATACAAACTATTATTAGAACTATGCTTCAAGTTCATGAACAATTTCAAATCATGTTTTGATAGTTTAGTAAGTGATTTGGACTTATATTAAGTCCTTAAATATCTTCTAGCTTATGGACAAGTCAAAACATCCCTTAGCGATTTAATTTTTGTAAAGAATATAACTATAATAATCTTCAAATGAGAATATATTTTGGTATAATATGAATTCTTAAACGGAAGACCTTCCAATATATATATAATTGAATTATATTTCCAACCATAAAAATTTCTCCTTAATCTGATATCGGGATCAATCACTATGGCCAAATACTAAAGCATTGTCAAAGCTGCCAATGACTAAAAATCTGATGATGACTCATAGTCATACCGTACGAGTCGTCAGAAGGACTCATCTTCATGGAATCAATGGCCTAAATTTGATTTTTTGACTATGATTCTAGCCATGACTCATGTCCAGACCTTACGAGTTATGGCAAAACTCGTAGGGACTGCTTCTAGGCATTTCCCAAATGGTTTCTAAGGAGTTTTTTTTTGTTATTTTTCACTCTTTTAACCCCAAAACTATGAAAAATAAACTATTTTAAGGATGAATATAAATCCAAAATCTCCCAAACCCATGATTCAACGGTAAATCCACGTAGAAAAATAAAAAGGTGATAATTTCTTTTTTTTCCAAGGCAACTAGGGTTCTTAAAGTTCAAGCCCAACTCTAAGAAATTTATCCAAGAATTCTACAATCAGGTTTGTCAGCATTAAATGAGGATCTCCTTTTATCCTCATCCCAAAACTTCTAATTTTTGTTAATAAATTTTATTATTTCAATAAACTAGGGTTCATGAAAAGCATAAATTCCATAATTGCTCCATGTAGTTTTTGAATTCAACCATGAACATGTGTTTCCTACTAATTTCAAGTACTCTTTCATACCCTAATCATAATAAATAGTTTTAATGATGAATGTTTTGGGGTTTTGAGGTGAAGTAATGAGGTTTCCTATATTATCATTACTTTGATAATATTATATTTAACTATTTTTCAGTGCTGGCAGGTTATGAACATCCGATATCTGGATAGTCATGTATCATTCAGAATTTCAAGTTACAAGTCATTCAGACCATGTTCGTATCATTATATTCAGATTATCATATTAATATTGAACATTTAACAATTGTTAAATTTTTAGCTTTACTCGTGAAATTCCCTTATTATGATCAGTTCACATGGTTTTTAAAAACTTTGAATTAAACATGTGTTGTTATTTTTAGAATACCATGACTTGAGCATATTACTTATTAGTGCATGTACATGTTTATTCTTTTGTGTCATTTAGTTAGGAGTAATAATTACCAATGAGAGAACACAGGAATGACGGCTCACCCATCAGTTAAGCATGAGTCCTTAATAGTAGTCCCTAAGTCCTAGACTTGTGACGCCACTGTAGATTATGAGGGGGCCAGTATCTATAGAGGCATGACACCTTTGTACTTTGGGACATTAGTTTTGATGATACAAATCGTTAGTGTTAGTACTTATGGCAAGGTATTGACACCCTTCCAATTAGGGTTATAGGTTGGACCCTGATTATCTTAAATTTAGGCATATCGACTGTAGTTATCTCCTACAATTTTTGTCCACTATTAAGATTATATTACCTCAAGTTTGGATGACCCGATGTTCAGTTTATCAAATAATTAGTTTTACAAATAATTTATCACATGCTTAACTTGGTCTTGCATTCATTTTACATATTCATGCATTCATGCTCATTATTCATACGTGATCCACAGTACGGTTTTATAGCCTATTATGGTTTAACTTGACATTTACATATAGTACTCATGTTTCTATCGATTTCTAACTTACAAAAATGTTTTCATCTCATGATATAAAAATTTTAATAAGTCTTACAGTTTTTACAAACAACCATGATTTAAATGCCTAATCTAACAAATAGCTTTTATCCTTACTTTTAAAGCATAAATTAAATATTTTCAGGATTTAGTGCATGTCTCATATACTCAGTGCATTCCGAGCTACAAACCACATATATGCATTTGTGGCTACATGCCTTCATGATGTAGGTACCATAGGTTGCCCACCCATCAGGTTCAGACAGTTCACAACATTTAGCCAGTAGGTGATGAGTTCTCTTATTTCGAGGACTAAAGTCAGTTACAATTCTTTATTTTATTTTCTTATTATTGAGTATTGATTAGGCATAGTAGGGGGTCATGTATCAACTAAATATAGTCAGAATTAGTAGAGGTTTCATAGATAGTTAGTTAGAGTATTGCCTGTAATTCAAGTTTCTACTTCAGCTTTACCATTTTATAAGCTTTCACAACATATTGAAATATCTTATCTTATGTTAATTATGCTTCTGCTCATTTATTTAGCATTTATATATATAAATATATATTAAATTTGTTGCTCAAGTATCATGCCATTACATAGGTTAGATTGGGATCACTTGTGGTTCTAAACAACGTGTTACAACTATGAGGTAGTCTCGAGTCATGACCAAAAATTAAAGACATAAAATAGTCAAAAATATCTTACTTGATAACCAAAGACTAGATACCTATTAATTGAAGAAAATAGGTAGCTCCAACTCCAAGAGCTCACCCTATCTCTAGAGAATCAACACAACATAATCAGTGATTAAATGGGAATCTAGTACTCGAATGTGCACCAAAAGGGTACAAAAGTGTAGTATGAGTATCAAAACAATGGTACACAATAGTCATCTATCATGAATTAAGGCTTCCCCCTAGTCATAACACGATGCTTCAAGCTACAAGTAACCCAAGCTAACCCATGATCTACTATCTATTGTGAGTACTGAATAAAATAATGATAAAGTATCATATTTAAAAGTTGACCTAATATAAATACCAACATGCCTAAAATTCTAATAAATGAAACAAAAAAAAATTTGAATATCTAAATATCTAGTCTGAATATTTAAGAGACTCAAAGACATGAGGAGTTGATGGGACTAACCCCCAACTAACTCTAACTGACTAAACATAAAGTAAAATTCTTAAAGTAACTAAAAATATCCTATCCTCAGTGGATGAGGACTCACGACTACTATTGTTGAGAGGAACTGAGCTGACTAAGGGAAATTAGGGATCTAAGCATCCGAACCTATATTGTGAAATCAATATAGCGCAAAATACAGTATGCGATTAGTACCTTTAATGTACCAATACGTGAGATACGGAATAACTAAAAATACATTTGGATAATTAACATGGATTCTTGGACATGTATAAAGAATACAAGACAAAGTAAAACATATGATGAGATAATCTGTAAAAATTGACTAACTAAATAACTGATAAATTGAATACTTGTTCATGAAAACCTATACTGATATAGCCAGAGAACAAAAATGAAAGTATGTGATCTATCATATAACCAACATGTTCCAATCTAAGATAATCGATGTCCAACCTACAAATTTAGTTGAAAGGGTGTTAATACATTGCCAAGGGTACTAAGACTGACTGTATTGATCCATCAAACTAGTGTTCCGCATGATTAGGGTGTCACCCTTTAAGGAAGAACTCTCAAAACCTACTCTGGTTATGTATTTCTAGAACTTAGGGACTGTTACTAATGGTTACACCCTCTACTAGAAAGTGAGCCCCCATCCCTAGGTTCACTCGGTGCTAAATCCTACTCCCAACTGAAATGACACTACTTCTTACTAAATTTAACTGGATATCACAATTGATAATGATGAGTATGATTATAGAAAACTGAGTATGATTATATAATCATGATTTGACTAACTTACTACTTGAAAGTCTAAAACATGTTTAAACATATAGGTATCGGGTGTTCATAACTGGCCAACACTAAATTATACTTTAAATATAATAACATCATTTAAAACACTGGTAGAAAGTTATGATTCAGAGACCTAAAAATAGTACATCTGACTATACTGATAAAATCAATGAATTTTAAATATGGGGATGTGTTAAACTTGGAAGGACAACATGCACACATGGTTTAATCCATAACTTGATAAATTCACATAGTGTCAACTAAATATGTTATAGGTCATTGAAATTCAACGCATGTAATAAGATAATTCACATGAGAAAACATATTGGCATGGCTTGAATTTCAAATGACTATGAAATACTTTAATCAAATCCATATTAACATCGATATTTTCATAAAAGATGATAAAAAGTTCATAATTGAACAAAAAGGGATTTTAGGACTCAATGGGTGGAAGGACTTATTGATGAATAACCCACATACCTTAATTTCTTGAATCACTGAAGAAAAATCTTGGAATTGGAACCTTGAATGGTTGAATCTATAGTAAAAAAAGCTTGAAATTATGTTCTGGGGAATGGGTAATGGTTTTAAGTATGATAAACTATAGGGAATGGAGAAATTAACACCCCTCTTGGGGTTTTTAATATGTGAATTAGGTGTTTGGGTAGAGGGGGAAAGACCAAAATGCCTCCTTGTACTATAATTTAAATTAAAATAAAATACTACCTCCATGGCATAGATGTTATCGTGTATACTATCCTCCATGACATGACATGTATCACGGTGGCTAATCTCTATAACATGCGATGTATCAAAAAGGTCCAACCTTTGTGACATGACAAAATCACTAGGCATTCTTCCTTCATGGTCCAAAAACATTCTGAACCCCTTTTAAAATTCTGAAACTCTCCCGAATAACCTTTTTGACATCACTAACACATTTCAACTCAAAAATCAACGTTTCAGACTCGGAAAGGCAAAAAAATATTTGTATTCTTGGGGTTTGAAAATGGATGTCTTTTTTACTTAGTGTGGAATCAAAGTCTTGGACCCCATTAAACATGTGTCTAGGAGCAGGAACTTTATCTAGAATCTTGTGGGGTATTGCAACATCTCCATCATGGGACCATTTTTCACTTAATAAAACTATTTAAGATGAGATACTAAGAAAAATTAGATCGTACACTAAATATATATGAGCTGAATCATGAATAAATAACTAAATTTTAAACATGATACATGGACTGAACTAAATTCATGAATGCATGCTATGACATGAGGATGGTTATATAGTTGAGACAACAAATGAGAGAATTAGTTAAGGAAAACCATTACCTTATGCTAGGTCTGAATTCATATAAAGAAGATGAGGAAACTTGGATTGTATATATTCCTCTGCTTCCCTGGTAGCTCCCTCAACGGACTGATTTTACAGTAAAATCTTAACCAAAGGGACTTCTTTATTTCTTAATGCATGAGTTTAATGGTCAAGGATCTTAATAGGGACATATTCTAGGAGAGACTATCTTTCACATCCACGCTATCTAAAGAAACAATATCAGTGGAGTCAACAATATATTTTTTAAAAAAAAGAGACATAAAACACCAGATGCACTGAAGCCAAATCTGCAGGCAACTCTAACTCATAAGCTACCTTCACAAAATGGTTGAAAAACTTGTATGGGCCAACATAGCAGGGAATGATCTTCCTTTTCTTTACAAATCTCTTCACCCCTTTCATAGTCAAAATTTTTAGATAAACCAAGTCTCCAACATGAAAGTCAAGATCTCTTCTCCTCATATATATATATGATTTATAACGACTTTGGGTTATCTTCGGCCTTTCACAAATTATCTGAACTTTAACCATCGCATTGTACACTAAATATGGCCATATCACAGCAACCTTACCTACTTCAAACAAAACATTAGGAAATCTACACTTTGTTCCATAAAGATCCCTAAATGGAGCCATCTGAATACTAGTGTGATAGCTATTGTTAAAGGCAAAGTCAATCGATGGTATGTGTTTATCCTAACTACCCTTGAAGTTGATAAAATAAGCCCTCAACATTTCCTCTAAAGTCTTAATGAATGGACTTGGGTACAAAGACCTTTTTGAAAAGCTTTCCAAAAGTGAGAGGTAAAATAAGTACATCTATCTGAAATATGGTCAATAGAACCCAATGTAAATTTAGCATCTCCTTCATATAGAGTATAGCATAATCCTTAGCTAGATATGATGTATGAACTTACCAGAAATGGGCTGACTTAGTCATTCTATCTACAATGACCTAATTGAATCATATTGATGATTCGTACGAGGTAACCTTGTAATAAAATCCATGTTCATTACCTCCCATTTCCAAGTAGAGATATTGCAATCCTAAATAATACCACTAGGACTTTCATGCTTAACTTTAATGTGCTGATAATTCAAACACTTTTCTGAAAGCGCTGCAATATTTTCCTTCGTACTACTTCGCCAATAGATTTCCTACAAATCACGATACATCTTAGTGGATCCTAGGTAAACATAATATCACACACCATGTTATTTAGCTAATAAGAACCACTTCTAAGTGGTGATATTGAACTCCAAAAGAATACCAGAAGGTCATTCATGCTCAACTTTAATGTACTAACAATTCGAACACGTTGCCGCAAACTCCATTATGTTTTTCTTCATATCACTCCGCCAATAGATTTCCTGCACATCACAGTATATCCTAGTGGATCCTAGGTGAATAAATTATCGTGCACCATGTTCTTTAAAAAATAACAACTATCTCAGACCATCAACATATGAATCACATAGCCTACCCTGATAATAAAGTAAACAATCTCCCTCATGGGAGAAAACCACAACCTTCTGATCCCTAGCTTCCTCCTTCAACTTAACAAAAATAGGATCCCTATCTTTTTTTTATTATACTTCAGTAACCAATGAAGATTCCAAACCATTTTGAACCCATATAATACCTTCGGCTAAATCAATTAACAGAATACGTAACCTAGTAAGTTGATGAACCTCACAGATTAACTTCTTCTTATCATCCTCAACATGTGCAATACTTCCCACAGATGGCATCTACCACTACATAGTCCTTACTCGAGTGATACAACACACTCATATCATAGTCCTTAAATAATTCAAACCACCTTCACTTATTGAGATTTAGGTCTTTCTACATAAACACGTACTGTAAACTCTAATGATCGATACACACATCAATATGAACCTCATAAAAGTAATGCCTCCAAATCTGTAAGGAAAAGAAAATTGTTATTAACTCAAGGACATGAGTTGGGTAATTCTTTTCATGGGGTTTAAGATATCTAGAGGCATAGGATATGAACTTACATCACTGTGATAACACACAACCAGGACTAACTCTAGAAGCATCATAATATAATACAAACCCATCTGTGCCATTTGGTAGAGTCAAAACTAGAGTGGAAGTAAGTCGAGTCTTTAACTCTTAGAAACCCTTCTAAAAAGAATCGGACCACTAAAATTTGACTTTCTTTTGGGTTAATCAAAATATAGGAGAAGTAATATAATAAAATCTTTTAACAAACTATCTGTAGTAACCAGCTAAACAACAGAAAGTCGTAATATCTGATGGAGAGATGGGTATTGGACAGTTTCTTAAGGCCTTGATCTTTTGAGGATCAACTCTAATGCTATCACCAAAAATGATGTGACTAAGTAAATTTATTGATCTCAACCAGAATTTGCACTTACTAAACTTAGAGAATAACTGATGATCCTTAAGGGTTTATAATACAACACTCAAATGATCTGCATGATCTCTTTAACTACAGAATAAAAGAGGATATCATCAATGAAGACTATCCTGAACAAGTTAAAGTAATGGTTGAACACCCTTTTCATCAAGCCAATAAAAGTTGCAGCAGCATTTGTTAGTCCAAAATAAATAACTAGGAATTAAAAGTGACCATATTTAGTTCTAAAGGTTGTCTTTAGGATGTCAGATTCTCTCACTCTAAGCTGATGATAGCTAGATCTTAGGTGTATCTTAGAGAAATATCTTGCACCCATAAGTTAGTCAAAAAAGTCATTAATTCTGAGGAGAGGATACTTATTCTTGATTGTGACTTTGTTCAACTTATAGTAGTCGATGAACATTCTATAGGAACTATCTTTTTTGCACATGAAATGGAATAGAGTATCCCACTAAGAAACACTAGTCCTGATGAAACCCATATCGAAGAGATCTTTTATATATTCCTTTAATTTCTTAAGATAAGCTAGATCCATTTTAAAAGGTAGAATTGATATAAGTTTTGTAGCAGGAATGAGATCTATTTCAAAGTCAATTTCCTTTTCGAGAGGGACTCAATGATGATCTTTAAGGAATACTTCTAGAAACTCATTCACTTCTGAAGCTGACTCAAGACACAAAGTTTTTGAATTTTAGTCCTAACCTCAGATAAGATGATAAAAACATCCCTTGTATATCATCTTTCATGCCTAAATATAGAAAAAAAACTAACCCTTAGGCACTAAAGCACTACCTCGTTATTCAATTAAGGGCTCATTAGGAATCTGGAATTGGATAATCCTTTTCCTATAATCAACGGAAACATAACATGAGTGGATAAAATCCATTATGAAAATGACATCAAAATCAGTTATCTCTATCTCCACAACATCAATTGAAGCAATTTTCTAAGACACTATGACTGGGCAATTTCTATATACCCGTCTTTCCATAATAGAACTGCCCACTGGGTAGACACTGAGAAAGGATCTGCTAATATTTTTTGATCAACACCAAAGTCTATAGTTATATAAGGAGTTATAAAGGAAAGTGAAGCCCTAGGGTCCAAAAATTATTAAACATGAAGATGGAAGATCTGTAACATACCTGTAATCACATCAGGATAACTCTCCTAATCACACCAAGTCTAGAGAGCATAAAATTGATTTTAATGATATCGACTAGTTGCACTGGAGGTGGAAACCTGATAAGTCAGAAGACCTATTGGAGCTGCTGAAAAGTTGGACTGACCTTTCCTACAAACATTCTTTCTATTTTGGTAAACTACTGGGAAATCCCTAACCTTTTGGCCTGGCTTTCTATATCCAATACACACATCACTACCTCCCTACACTCTTCTAGATGATTCTTACCATATTTCATACAAAGAGGATTGGTGAAACCATTATTTATACTAACTTAGTACTTAGAGCCTAGTAATCTATCTAGACTATCCTGCCTGAACTTAGGCATCAACGCACCACCTGAAGATGGGGATGGAGTTAAATTATTTTAGCAGAACTAAGAATGATTACCACCTTCCGACCTTGGTAGGAAAAAGTTAAAGCTACCTGTTCTGGCCCTTATATTATCCCTTTCCTTCTCTTTTAGATTATCCTCTTCAATTTGTTGAGAATAAACCATTAGCCTAGAAAGGTCAATATACTAAATCAACATGGTTGTTCTACACTCTTTGACTATACTATCAGACACACTACATACAAACTTACTCATTTTGGACCTAGAATCAGCCACCATAATGGGAATATACCTCGCCAACTAAGTAAACTTGAGTGAGTACTCCTTCACACTCATGTAACCTTGCTTAATATTTATGATCTTTCAAACCTTAGACTCCCCTAACTCTAATGGAAAGAACCTATCTAAGAAGGCTGTGGCAAAATCCTCCCACTCTATTGGTCTCGAATCTTCGCTATAGTTGTATTTATCAGTAGATTGGCTAGAGAAACAACCTACT
Source organism: Capsicum baccatum var. pendulum (assembly GCA_030864225.1). Taxonomy (NCBI): domain Eukaryota; kingdom Viridiplantae; phylum Streptophyta; class Magnoliopsida; order Solanales; family Solanaceae; genus Capsicum; species Capsicum baccatum. The sequence goes on along the minus strand of CM061559.1, from coordinate 191,198,143 downwards.
GGTTATTCTGAGCAGCCACAGAATGGGCTAAAGATGTAAAAGTGGCTCGCCCAGAATTCAGTGTGAAAAATATATTCATTTAACGGATCTTCCTGAAAAGGTGGTGGTGAAGGATGATCCCCGTGTCTTATTATGAGAGGCATTTTATTTAAGTAGATAAAGGATGAGTTTCTTTTTTACATGACATGAATAATAAAAGAAGGGAAACTTTCCTAAAATATCTCATAGCCTCTTTACCATAAGTGTGGAATGCTTCAAACAAATCCACAAAGCGCTACTCAACATGTATTTCAGACAAACTAGGACACTTTAAAACCTTATTCTCTGATACTAAGTTTTTTCATGACCCATGGATAACCCTAGTCTTAACATGGTGCTTAAGCCATAAGTGAACCAAAGCTAACCCATGATCAGGTACCTACTGTAAGCACTGAATAAAATAATGATAAAGGCTCATATGTGGAAGATGAACTAATATAAATACCAATATGTTTGAATTTCTAATAAATGAAAGTGAAAACAAATTTGAATATCTAGTCTGAATATCTAAAAGCCTCTAAGACATTAGGATTTGATAGGAAAACCCCCCAAATAACTCCGAATGACTAAAAATAAAGTAAGATGCTAAAAGTAACTAAAAATATCCTATCCTTGAGGGATAAAGACACGACACTATTGCTGCTATGAAGAATTGAGTTGAATATGGGTGATTAGGGAACTTAGCGTTTGAAGCTATATTGCAAAAATGATATACCCCAAAAGAAAGTATGTGATCAGTACTTTGAATTTACCTATATGTGAGATAGGGACCAACAAAAAATACATATGTCTATTGAACATAAATGTTGGACATGTATAAAAAATTCAAGACCAAGTAAAATATATGCTAAGATAATCTATAAAACTAATTGACTGCATAATTAATAAACTGAATACTTGGCCATACAAACCGATATTGATATACCTTGAGTAATAAAATTAAACTATAAGAGCTATCATGTAACATGCATGACCCAATCTTAGATAAGTATGGTCCAACTTGTAACCCTAGCTTGAAGGGTATCATTACCTTGTCATTGGTACTAACACTGGTTTTGTGGATCCACTAAATTGGTGTCCCAAATAACTAGGGTGTCACCCAATACTGGCAGGTTTCCCTAAGTGAGTGTAAACCCATAACTGGCAGGAAGAACTCTCATAATCTATGTTGGCTACATCATTACAACACTCAGGGACTGCTACTAAAGGTCATACTCTCTACTGGCATGTGAGACCCAATCCCTTAGTTTTCTTAATGCTAAATCCTGCTCCCAACTGAACTAACACTAGTTCTAACAAAAGTCAAATAAACATGATAGCTGAAATGCTAAACATGATCATAGAAAACTAAGTATGATAATAGAATAGTTATTTGACTAACTTATTGCTTGAAAGTCTAAAACATATGCAAACATATAGGCATCGGATGTTCATAACCCACCAATGTTGATTTTTACTTTAACTCTGATACCATCATTTTAAATACTGGTAGAATGTTATGATTCACAGACCCAAAACATAGTACATTTTACTAAACTGATAAAATCCATGAATTTTAAATATGGGGATTTGTTAAACTTAGGAGGAAAACATGCTCATATTGTTTAATTCATAACATTATAAATTAACATGGTGTTAACTGAATATGATATAAGTAATTAAAATTCAAAGCATGTAATAACATAATTGACGTGGGAAAACATATTGGTATGGCTTGAATTTAAAACTACTAAGCAAAATATAGATCAAATTCATGATTAAAATTAACATTTTCATAAAAGAGGATAGGAATTCATACTTTAACAAAAAGGAATTTTGGGACTCAATGGGAGGTAGGAACCCATTGATAAATACCCCACATACCTTAATTTCTTGAATCCTTGAAAATAAAGCTTTGAATTGGAACCTTGAATGGTTTTATCCTTGGAAAGTAAGCTTGAAATTATAATCTTGGGAATGAGGATGACTTTCATGTATAATAGTTGATGGGGAATGGGGAAATTAATTCCATTCTTTGGGTTTTTATTCGTGAATATAATGTTTGTGAAGAGGGAAAGACTAAAATTACCCATTAAACTTTAATTAAAACTGCAGGAAAATACAGTCTGCATGGAACTGAGGCTATCACAGAGACTTGCCTCTGTGACATGGCGTGTATCACACAGGCTAATATACGTGACACACTATGTATTGTGGAGGTCCAGTCGCCATGACACGCCTAAATTATGGAGGTTCTTCCTCCATCGCCCAAAAATTCCCCAAACTCCTTCTAAAAATTCTAAAACTCTCCCGAATGACCTTTTTTACATCCCTAAGCATATTTAAATTCAAAAATAAATTTTTTGGATCCGGCAAGGCAAAAAATAAAATGCGTCTTAAAATGGCTAAGTCTTTTGTACTTAGTGTAAAATTAAAGACTTGGACCTCTTTAAACAAGCGTCTAGGAGTTGGAAATGTGTCTAGAATCATGTAGGGTATTACATCATCATCAACAAACTAAACTAAATCATGATATAAGTACGATCAAATGAAAGATAACATAACTAAGTCAAGGTACAAAAACAAACATGAATATCCTCCAATACAGTTGTACAAAATAAGTAATTTGTTGGGATATAAATATAACATAAGGCATCAACACATTCCAACATCCTCATGCAATATAAGTAAATTGATCGAAATAATAACATTTCATAAGGCACCATACAAGCAATCACAAACTATAAAATTGGCTCCCATATGTCAATTGGTACGAAAAGTAAATAACTAATCAAACACTATTATTTACCTAGAGATTACAATCAAAGATAGAATAAGATAATCAATCATCTCTTGTAAATAACCAACTCCTTAACTAACCATCATTCCATAAGTTATCATCAATCGATAAGTTACCAATATTTAACAATGTACCCACATACCATAATTTTACTAACATATAGTAACCTCATCATGAATATTCATTGGTTAACATTTATTAGATAACCACCTCTTATTAACTATCTTGTTTCATTACTAGTCATCATATAACCTCTAGCCATCATTTAACAATTATTCACCATATGTCCACTATTTACCATTTTTTGGATAACCATCATTTATTAACTAACATTAATTATTAACTAATCATCGTTTACCTACTAATCCTTCTTTATCAACTAGTCATGATAAGTCACTTAAACAATATTCACCTTGAATTCTTATTTATCTCTAATCATCAAATAAACCACCTTATAATCATTTATCAGCTACAGTCTATAACTGGTATCCCTAAAATTAAAATAATACCCAACATGTATATACATATATATATGTAACACCCCATATTTTGGGCTAGAACGAAAACCCTCATTTCTACATTTAGATGTTCTAAAAGCCATAAATCCTTGAAAATTTGGTATGTTAATCAATTATGTAGTGTAAAAACCTAATTGAGCATGAATTGATATCATAGAGGACCCCAAAATCAAGGTCAAGTTGAAAGCTTTCCTATTATTCAAGTTTTAGTGAGTGTCAAAACTTGAGTCAAATTTAATTGATCATAACTCCTTTTATGTGATGAACTGGGTCGTCTACTATATATTAAATTAAATATTTTCAAAGTATCTTTCTAGTGATATCAATTTTGCCTAAATATGATATCGGAGCAAAAAGTTATACCTATTTTACTCCAGCATGTCAGCCTCGAAAACTGAGTGATGACATTTCTGATGCCTTATCACATTCTTGATGACATTTCTGATAACTTATCACAAATGTCATCAGTCTTAGGTAGAAACCCATAAATTCTAGCCCCAAGTGACGACATATGTGATGACTTATCACAAGTCTAACGACTTATCACAAATGTCATCATCCTTAGCTAGAAACCCACAAAATCCAACTCAAGTGATGACATTTCTGATGACTTATCACAAGTCTGTTGGCTTATCATCCTTGGTCGTCAACCGAGATTTTTAGCAATTGGGAAGCGGTTTAGTAAAGGTATTTTGGTATTTTTACTTCATTTCGCATGATTTATAACCCTCAAGGAATGTATTTTTCTTCTATTCTCTTAAGTTAAACATCTCAAAATTCTCTACATATCTTCAACCACAAGGTTATGGTTTCTTTGAAGATAAATCCCCAAGACAAAGAATTCAAGAACTTCTCCAAGAGCACTCAAGAATCAAGCACCACCATACAAGAACTTTCAAAAAAAACCTTTAAGAAAAACTCTTAAGGATTCAAAAGTCATCTTGTTCTACCTAATCAAGCTAAGTAAAGTATGTGGGTTTTGAACAAGAACACCCTTTCATTATTGTGCCCCACAGTTTTATTTTTTCTTAAAGAATTTTTTATCTCCAAGATTAATTCATATTATTTTGCTATATTTCAAGTTTGTCAGATTAGGGAATTGTCCAAGTCTTAAATTGCATGACTGTCTTACTTAATTATGATCTAAATTGAGAGTTCATGATATAAATTTCACATGCCTATATTGATATCTTATTTTCAAGAATTTCTAAGATTTGTTGTCATGAATTGACCCTTATTGTGAAATTATGAGTCTTTGAGAATGAGTTATTGATATTTTTATAAAGTGTTTCATGAAGAGTACATATGTTTCCATATTAGGGATACTTTAAAACTTATTGATGATAAGTCTATCAAGATTTCAAGAAAGAAGTGAGTTTTGATCAGTCAAGATTACCTTGTTCAATTTGATTCAATAAGGTGTATATCTTGTCAAAAGTTTTCTCTAGTGCTTGACAAGTTGCAGCTTAATGTAATTGCTTTTTTTCTATTTTTGATCAAGAGCTTTAATAAATGTATGATCTAATACCCCATTGGACTATTGGTGATGCGGATATTCCCAAATAAGAGATTTAAACCTCGCTTAAGAATGATATAAGTTCTCATAGGATTTCGCTTAATGCTGAATATATGAGTGTGTAACCTTGTAGTATTCCTGGATAGGAAGAAACGAGGGAGGACTTTTCAGCAAAAGTTATCCCAAGTAGTGATATAACTCGATGGATCAATGTTCAACCACTTTTTTGCTTCCCTAAAAGTAAGAAGGGTAAGAGTATTACTCTCACATAATTTGTAGAGACTCCAATGGGAATGAATGTGTTGCTTATCTTAAAATAGTTCTGCAAATGGACCGATGGATACTCATGTGACAAGCCAGTAAACCGCCCACTACTGTACAAAAGTTGCACTATGTTTTATTTAAGATCAAATATAACTCCCTATTTTTAATTGCGAATGGCAGAGGTAACATTAATTGTGAGTGGGATTGACACTTCACGTACGATCATGTGCGTTGGTTGATCTTGATCTATGGGTGCAAAATAGCTTCTTCTTGGTGAATGTAATGTATCTATATTGCACTACTGTAATTTTGGCCCAAAACTACACAAAAGTCCCACATAGGTAAAGTTTATGGAATCTCACATTCGAAACGAACCCAACATCCCTCTATGCTCAAGGAATATTTACCCTAAAAATAGGTGAAATTTAAGCTCTGATGTTACTAAAATCAAGCTACCAAGTTTCTAGGGATTTTAGCAAAATATAGAGAATTTAAGCATGAAATTAATGGAAGCTTACCAAAAATTTGAAGGGTAAATATATAAATAAAATTTACCAGGGCTCCTAAGTCTCCCAGAATTGGTTCTCCAAAGAATTCCCACTTTTTAGGATTCACAATGTTATGTGTAAATGCACTCGTAAGTGTATGTAGTCCACCCAAGTAATATAGTGTCCTAAAGAAAGCGAAGTATTGATCCCACAGGGACTTGTATTAAACAAATATACAATTCTAGATCACCATTAAGATGAATCAAGTGCTATAGTAACCAAGATTGTCTGATAGTTAATAATTAAAAGTAATCTTAACAATACAATAATGTAAAGGTCTTGATCAATAATACGGAGAAACGCAAAGTTAAGGCACAAGAAATAATAATAATTTACTATGTAATATTTTTGGTGTAGTCAATTATCTTAGTTGTTGATTCACTGGGTTCATAGCATGATCATGGTCTTTCAAACCTCTAATCGATTATCTAACTTAGCCTCACAACTACATCGTTGAGTGGGGATGCAATAAATATGATAAACACATTTGCATTCTTCTTGTATATGTGTCTAATAGGGATAATTGGTATATTCCTAATCTAAAAGAATATATTGACTTTAATTCTTTGAACGATTACGATCCAACTATACATATCCCACATTCTATTCTATGAATCCTTCTTCCATGCTCATGATAGAAATATGCATTTATCCTAATGTTCGCGAATCTATTGAATAGTTTAAAAAATGATACATGATAATCCAATAATTATAAAAACATAAAACAAGTTAATTAAAAAGAAAAAGTGTTTATGTTCTTGGCCTTAACGCTAGATGAGGGTGCTTAGCCACTCATGGTCTGACAAGAAATCATAATTAAATAATCCATATAATAATCCAAAACAAGGATATATTAGGAGAATAAAAACCCTTATTTAATCCTCCTCAATTGTGTTTTAATCCCCCCAAGTCATCCAAGGTGTTTGGAAAACATTGGGGGTCTCCTATGAATACTAGGCCACAAGTGGCCGATTTTGTCACGCCAATGTGCCACTCCTCTATAACTCATCCTAGATAGTGTGGCACACCAAGACATTAGAGTATCACTATAATCTACATCATAAATTTCATCCAAGGTCATGTAACACACTTAATGTGGTATCTAGGGAGCATGGCACGCCCCTAAGCTCAGAAATTCTAGATTTGGTCCTGATAACTCCATGTATTTGGTCTTGATTCCTCACTTGTGGTTGCTTTTACACTTCATAAACAATTTGTATAAAATTTAATTATTAAGTTAATAATATCACCAAGCTTACTACAACATCAAAAATCACAAATTAGAACCATAAACACACTAAAATAACACAATATGAACTGGAATAGAACATAGCTTAAGCTAATAATACTTATAATCTAGTTTGAACTCAAATTGAACATTTTTCTTCCATCTTTTATTTTAACACACCTTAAATATTATAATAACATAATTTACCACTTATATTCTCATTTATAAAAGTATTAACTTATTATGTACATAAGAAATCCTCAAAACCAAGCTATTTAAGTGAATCTTACAACGCTTAGGTGCATAAATTCACCTAAGATGAGACAAATCTAGGGAATGGATGAAAATGGTGAAAATTGGGCTAAGTGTATATTTATACCATTCCCAATCCCACGGGTATAGACTAAGAAAACATGGGTCACTCAAGTAACTATCACTTAAGTGACCAAGTATCACTTATGCAATACTGGCCACTCTCAAAAGATGTCGTGTAAGCGATAACGCCTTTGCCTATATAATACCAAACTTTGCCAGTCCTATCTCTTAAGAGACTATGGGTATCAATTAATAGATACCTGCTGGGGAATTGATATATTGCTTAAGCTATTGAAGTCATTACATAAGTGATACTTGGTTGGCTTTAGAAAACCTCTTAAGTCATCAAAGGCATGCAACCCTATCAAATTTGATATTTTAGACTCAATTACGCAATTAAAATTTTTGAGGTTGCTTTGATGAAAATTAGGTCCCACCCTCGATTACCACTTTTCTAAACCTTTGACCCAAAGCTAAAAATAAGTCTAGGAGTATCCCTAATAATACGAAGGATTAATCTAGCCTAAAATCAATGTTTCAAAGATGTTGGAATAGTCATAATTGGCATACAAGTTTGTTTAACTAAAGTTTTCTCCTGGTTGCCAATTTGAATTAGTGAAAGCTTTAAAATTAGGAATTAGCTACTAAAAACAAATGAACTACTTGGTAACGAAATTGTAAGTTTTGAAAAGTCATAAATGCCTTGAGAAAGATTTAAGAAAGCTCTAAATAGGAAGAATGAGAAGAAGTACAAAAAATGACTGAAGGATAATTACATCATAAAATTTCAATATAGGTACTGCTGTTCTTGTTTTGATGAGTATATTTTCATAGCATGGTGTAGTGCCCCGAATCTGGTGCTCGAAATGCTATGTGATGCTCATGACACCAAAGGACCACAAGCTAACCCATGACTGATATTTGTACCTGTATACTGTATATTATACTATAAAATATGGAAACATGAACTAAAAGCCCATAAGGTTCAAAACGGAGACATAATATCTGGTAAAAATATAACATCTAAATGGGGTATGAAATATACAAAAAAAAACTAAAATAAACTATCTGAACATAATGTAGTCTGGAAGCTTCTAAAACATGACTGTATGAATAAGGAGTTGATGGTACATATCCCCAACTAATTCCAACTAATAAACTAATTAATTATATAATAAAGAAATGATCATGTTCTCGAAGGATGAGGACTTACTACTAAATCTGACTACTGATATCTAAACCTACGAATGCTCTAGAGCTTGTGTCTTTGAACTTATGGTATAAGAAACCTTAGCGTAAATGCATCAGTACAACTGAATGTACTGGTATGCATGTGAGGTAGGCTAAATACATGGGGTTCATGTGTATGAATAAGAATAATAATAGACTATCACGAGCATGAGAATACATGCATGAGATGTAATAACTGACACTGATATAGTGATAACATGATTACTGAATCTTAATACTGAAAACATGACATACTGATACTGATATAACTGATAACACGAGTGACTGTATGTGATAGTCCTTAATATGATGGAACTATCTGAGTTTTGTACTAAGATAAGGTTACTATATCTGGAAGTCCTGAAATCTAAATAACTATCTATGTTCTTGACTGATACTAATACTTAAACTGAGGGATGTAGTTATCTAACCATTATGCCCCAAATGCACCATAATAGCAGAGCTAAGGTCCAATCTGTGTTGTCATTAGAAGTGTGTCAATATCTCGCCACTGGTGAGCACAATATATGAGTAACCCTCTCCTAGTAGGTTACATTCAAGAAAATGGTGGGAACCCTCAACTAGTAGGTTAAGCCACCTCATCTAACCTTAACTATAAGGTATAATATCTTAACCTATGCTAGCTACGTGGTTCTGGAATGCTAGAACTGTTCCTTGGAATCACACCCTCAACTAGCAGGTGAGTTCCCATCCTTGGGTTTAATCGGTGCTAATTCCTACTTCCATCTGGATGGACTCTGAACATGATTTACTAATCAGAGCATAGACTGAGTTACTGAATTTTGTTGACTGACAGAATACTAGTGATACCTGACAACTGACTAAGTTCATGATATTAGTCAGATTTTCTGAGTCATAAGACTATCTGAAGTCTAAGGATCATAGATTGACTGAGAGTATCATGAAAACATGACATGGCTCTAGGCACACGACTAATGTTTTGGGTACAAGTACCCCCAGGACTCGATAGAAGGAAACTAATAAGCATGACTTACTTAAACACATAACTAACATAATAATCCATAATTCATTTCTTTAAGAATTTTATCAAACATGTGATACACATGAACTTGTACATACATGGGAATTTCATAGTATCATAGAATTTAGGCACTTTTCCTTCATATAGGAATTTAATCAAACACATGGTAGGCATAATATGTGTAAACAACATTGTACAACAATTAACTATCATGCTTCAATTCTAATTTCATCATTCAAGGGTTTAATTATAAGTTTACATGAACCTACATGTGTACTAATTAATTCCATGTGAAATTTATCATCAAACATAGATAAAAATTCAATTAGTCATTATCAACATGAACAGTAGCAACCCAACGTGAAATTCATAAAGAAAATCCATACACTTGAACTTAGAAAAGGGATTCGTGGGCTTCATGGTTGAAAGGAGTCCATGAATGAACACTATGTATACCTGGTAATGAGTTTCTTAAAGTTGTTGAACTTGAAGGATTACAATCTTTTATTTATTGAAGTATATTTTGATTTCTTTTTTGGGGATTAATCTTAGAGAGAAAACCTTAATTTTGTTGTTGTGAAATAACAATGAACAAATGAGCTGAGGTCTGATATAACTTGGTATATATAAGTGGATGGTTAAAGAACAAAATATTCCTGTTAAAATAACTCAAAATAATTGAGCTAGATATGCAATGGTGGGGTGCAATAGTCTATTACTGGGTCGATGGTCTACCGAACTCACCGTCGAACTGGGACCAGAACTAGGACCTACTACCATGGTGTGATGGTGGGGTGTGATGGTCCATCGCTAGCTCGATGGTTTATAAGGCATATCCGTCACGCTCATCCAGAGAGCTGGCTCATTACCTCAATGTGATGGTCATGGTTGATAGTCCATTGCTTTTTCGATGGTCTGTCAGCCTGCACCATCACACCTGGGTTGTTTTACTACCTTCTATATTTCGGTCATAACTTCCTCGTTTAATACAAAATTTTGATGAAATTGGTATTGATGGAAATTTTATTTGATTTCCCACATGAAAAAAGTGAAAATCTTAAAAATACCACATGTACAAAAGTGGATTCCTTTTTGAAGGCATGTTTTAACATTCTTGAGATGAAAAAGGTATGGGTATTAAAATATCTCCCTCTTAAGAACATTCATCCTCAAATGAGACTAAGAGAGATAAGAAGAATATAAACTAACGTATATACTAAACATGAGTAACCACAACATGATCTCATGACTAACATGACTGAGAAGCTGAACATGTCATACAGAACATGCATATCAGATGCATGTGTAACTGAATCATAAAAGCATGGCCGAGTATTCTGAGTAACTAAGTTTCTCACAATGAGAATGTATCTCTGATGCTTAATTATATAACTGAAATGATACATGAATGCTTGACTGAATATGCAATGGTATTTAATACCAAGTTTATAATGGAATTTTGAGCATGAACTGGACATCAAGCTTGTCACTAAAATCTAAACATGAAATCAAAAAGCTTAAGAAGAACTGTTACCTTGAGCTTCATATGAGTTGGTGGAAAAGAGGTGAGGATACTTGGTACGCATATTTTCTTCTGCTTCCCAAGTATCTACCTCGACGGAATAGCTTCGGCAAAGAACATTGACTAGAGGAACTTCTTTGTTTCTCATTCTACGAGTCTTATAGTCTAGGATTTTCACTAGAATCTCTTCTTAAGAGAGGTTGTTCTGAAAATCTATGCTTTGAATAGGGACTACAATGCCACCTATGAAATTCTTGAGTAACAAGACATAGAAGAATGGATGAACTAATGCTAGATCTGGAGGAAATTCAAACTCATAAGCTACCTTGCCAAATGACTGAGAATCATGAAGGTACCGACATATCGGGGACTAAGCTTTCCCTTCTTGCTAAACCTCTTCACATCATTCATGGAAGATATATTTAGATAGACATAGTAACCAATCTCAAACTTGAAATCCTTTCTATGAACATCTGCATAAAACTTCTGTCGGCTCCGCGCAGCTCAGAGTCTTTCTCTAATCTACTGGACTTTTTCTAAGACTTCAAATACTAAGTCAGGCCCTATGACTGAGGCCTCACTAACTTTGAATGAACAGATTGGAGACCTATATACCCTACCATAGAGTGCTTTGAATGGAGATATCTGAATACTTTAATGATAGTTGTTTTTTTATGCAAACTCATTCAAAGGCAAGTGGTCATCCCAAAATCCCTTGATATCAATTTCACACGCCCTTAGAATATCTTCTAAAGTCTGAATGGTCTTTTATGATTGAATATCTATTTGAGGATGAAGGGTTGTATTAAGACATACACGGGTACCAAATTCCATTTGGAATACTTTCCAGAATTGAGAGGTGAACTGGATACCTCTATCTGACATAATAGATAGCTGAACACCGTGCAATCTGACTAACTCTTTGATGTAAAGTTTGGTATAATCCTTAGCTGAATAAGAGGTATGAGCTAGAAGGAATATGCTGATTTGGTTATTCTAGATACAATGACCCAAACTGAATTATGCTGATGATGAGTTTGAAGTAAACCCATCATAAAGTCCATGTTCACTTCTTCCCATTTCCAAGTACGAATAATGAACTCCTGCATAAGACCACTGGGCTTCTGATACTTTATCTTAATGTGGTGACATATAGAGCACTTAGCCACAAAATCTATAATATCTCTCTTCATCCCACTCCACCAATAGATCTCCCACAAGTCGCGATACATCTTAGTGGCCCCTAGAAGAATAGAGTAGTGTGCACCATACGCTTCTACTAGAATTTGCTGCTTTAAGTCATCTACACCTGGAACACAGAGATAACCCTGACAATGTGAAACACCATCTCCCCTTTGGGAGAAAACCTCTATTTTTTAATTCTGGACTGACTTTTTAAACTTGACAAGGTTGGGATCTCTATTTTGGTTTTCTTTCAGCTCAGAAATTAGTGATGATTTTAAACTACTCTAAACCCATACATCACCCTTCTCTATATTAACTAAGAGAACTCCTAGTTTTGAAAGCTAATGGACTTCCTGAGCTAAATTCTTCTTACTGTCATCAACATGAGCAATACTACCCATACACAGACTACAGAGAGCGTTGGCAACTATATTGGCATTGCCTAAATGATTAAGGACACTAATGTTATAATCTTTCAAAAGCTCTGAGCACTTCTTTGATTAAGATTAATATCTTTCTAAGAAAAAATATGTTGAAGGCTCTTATCATATGTGAAGACATCTACATGAGCACCGTATAGATAATGCCTCCAAATCTTCAAGGAAAAACTATGGCTGCTAACACAAGATCATGAGTTGGATAATTCTTCTCATGAGGTTTAAGCTATCTAGAGTCGTAGGCTATGAACTTACCATGATGTATGAGTACACAACCTAAACTTACTCCAAATGCATCACAATATACCACAAACCCATCTGAACTATCTGGATGAGATAAGACAAAAACTGAGGTGAGTAAAGTCTTAAACTCTGGAAAATTCTTCTCGTAAGGATTTAACCACTGAAACTTGTCTTTTTTCTGAGTCAATCTGGATATAGGGGATGTAATAGATAAAAATCCCTCAAAAAACCATCTGTAATAGCCAGACAAACCCAAGAAATTCTTGATATCTAATGGTGAGACATGGAGAGGACAGTTTCTTACGACTTTGTTTTTTTTTTTTTAAGGATCTCTTCTAATTCCATCACCTGAAACGATATGACAAAGGAATGCTACTGACCTTAGTAAAAATTTGCCCTTACTGAATTTGGCAAATAGCCAATGATCTCTGAGAGTCTAAAGTACTATTGTGAGATGGTCTGCATGATCACGCTCACTATGAGAATATACCAGAATATCATCTATGAAAACTATGACAAACATGTCCAAGTACTACTAGAAGACATGGTTCATTAAGTCCATGAAAGCTGGTGGGGCATTAGTAAGACCAAAGTAAATGACTAAGAATTTGAAGTGACCATACCGAGAATGAAAGAATGTCTTCGGAAAATCACATTCACTGACTCTGAGCTGATGATAGCCGGATCTGAGGTCTATCTTAGAGGAATAGATAGCACACTAAAGTTGGTAAAACAAGTCAGCAATTCTGGGAATAATATTCTTGTTCTTGACTGTAACTTTATTGAGCTGATGGTAATCAATGTATATTCTGAGAGAACCATCTTTCTTGTGCATGAATAAGACTGGTGTGCCCTATGGGGACACACTGGTCCTGATTAATTCCTTATCTAAGAGATCCTTCAACTATTCTTTCAATTCTGTGAGTTCTGTTGGTGCCATTCTGTATGGTAAAATAAATATAGGCTGAGTATTTGGAAGATGATCAATACCGAAGTTTGTTTCCTTTTGGAGAGAAATTTCTGGAAGATCTTTAGGAAACACACCGGAATACTCATTCATGACTGGAACAGATTCAAGACTGTGAGTTTCAGAGCTAGAGTCCTTAACATGAACAATATGATAGAAACATCTCTTAGATATCTTTTTTCTTACCCAAAAGTAGAAAATACGCTGATATTTGAAAGTGAAAACTCAAATTGTACTATTTTATTTCTATAGTGGACTATGGCATGGAAGGAATGAAGCCAATCCATGTCGTGAATGACATCAAAATCAGTCATCTCTAATTCGACTAAGTCTGCTGAAGTGACTTTTTGAAATAACATAATCGAGTAGTTCTTGTATACTATTCGGGCTATGATGGTTTTACCCACTGGGATAGATATTAAAATGGGCTCTTCTAGAATTTTGGGCCTGACTCTAAAATCGCCTGCTATATAGGGAGTAACAAAAGATAATGAATCAACTAGATCTAGCAAAGCATAAACATGTACATAAAAGATCTGTAATGTACTAGCAATTACATTAGAAGAATTTTCCTGATCTTTCCAAGACTGGAAAGCATAAAGTCTATTTGGACGTTGCCCACTAGTAGCACTGGAGGTGGCACCCTACATATATAGGCTACTGGACTGAGCTGAGTGGTGATTATATTAACCCGGACTTGACTACAGATAATCTCTAACTCTGTGTCCTAGCTTGACATACACTAAGCAAGTATCGCTGCCAGCTCTGCAAGTACCCTGATTGTGCTTTCCATAAGTCTGGAAAAGAGTATAGGTGTGGGAACTGCTAATACTTCCCTAAGACTTTGAGCCTGGTGCTCTATCTTTGTTATCCTTTTTGGACTTAGGAATTGGAGCACTGGCTAAAAAAGGAGCTTGAACTGAAGATTTAGAATGAAATTGAGAATGGTTTCCCCCTTCTAACTTGGGCTAAGCAAAGTTGAAAATACCTCTTCTTCCTCGCTTATTCTGCTTCTCCCTTAACTTAATCTTTTGCTCTTCTATCTACAGAGCATGAGTCATAAGCTTAGCTAAAGTCATGTTACTATTCAAAATGGCAGATCTGCACTCATTGACCACATTTTTATGTACCCCTAAAATGAACTTACTCAACTTGGCTCTACCGTCTGCAACCACATGAGGGGCATATATGGATAATTTAGTAAACTTAAAAGAATAATCTTTCAACTTCATGTTGCCCTACCTGAGATTGATGAATTCTAGCACTTACCTTCTCTAATCTCTAGGGAAAAGAATCTGTCTAAGAATTCAGTAACAAATTTCTCTCATTCAACTGACCCTGCATCGATTTCACACCTTAAATCCAATTAGGGCGGTCTGGCACCCGTAACTGAGAAGACCCAGGAGGAACCAGCTCATAACCTTATATTTCCCATGCAAACCTCTATGACAACCCAAAATATGGACAATATCATGTGGCATATAAAAGGAAATAATCACCTGTATAAGCTCGAGCACACGTATATACGTATATACAATACTTGGCCATTGGAGCCATCATATTTATTAACAAAACACCATCTTGACTGTACATTAGGTCTACAAAGCCTCTAGACAATACACAGAGTTTTACTAAGGTCGGGATACACCCCGCCATATAACTAACTTCTATACAATACCAAAAGTGATTGCATAAGACACAGAAATCCTCAAAGCCAATTGGAGCTCACCAAAGCAGCTGGATATCCTAGCTCCTACTTGTGAGATGTATGAGCTAAGGTACCTGTTCCTGTAGCATGAAATACAGGTCCCCCATGTGGGACGTCAGTACAAAATATGTACTGAGTATATAAAGCTGTAGATAATAACATAAAATATAGGAACTTAATAGAAATCAGAAACAAGTGAATAAATCGTAATAGGAGTGGACCACACTTACTGGAACTAATGACAACCTATACATTGTATTTATTCAATCACTTTACCTTCATTGTTATCATCTTTATAATCATTACTGTATTGTACTATGACCTTTAGGCTGCCTCTAGTACATATCAACTCGAATTGACCCATGATTGGCTTATTCTACTGGGATACCACCTATAAACACATAAATAAGGATCGACTCATGATAGGCGTAAGCCTCTAGGATACCACCCGAAAAGAGAGAACTTCCATCACTTAGTTCAATTAATCTTTGAGATTGTTATTTCGGTCGCAACCTCATTTTTGATACTTTGAAACAATAATACATCAATAAGAGACATATAATAGACCATAAATCTAATAACAATGAAGTAAGAACTCATTGGAACATCAATGAAGTGTTTTGAAGTCATCAATGCCATAACAATGAAGTAGAAACTTATTGGTATATCAATGAAACATTTTGAAGTCATTAATAGCACATGGATCTTGGTTGAGTAACCGGATACCTTATGACATTCATTAGTGCAATAAACATGTAAGATTTGGAAAACAAGTAAGTATTGGAATGTCTTGACATCTTGTATGGTGGATACAAGTTCATTGGTAACGTAGGACATCATACAAACCATTATCGATCACATGTTACTGAATAACTTTGGAAACTTTCTTAATAGAACAATTGTTTACTTTCATGCCAAAGATATGGTATAGAGTATGCTTTACATACCTGACTGTCAACCTTCAATACTAGTCCCAAATGGACTTCCCGTCTTTTCAGATTACTTATCTACAATGAACATATAAAGCAATCTAGTATTAGCGACCAAACATTACAACTAAATTATTTGAAGTCACCAAACTAGTGGTTTAATAGTAAGCCTTAATTACACCATAGAGGGTGTCACTTTAACCCTCTTATAATCCAATTAATGCCATGCATATTCATAACATCGTCCAATATCAAGTTTGGATTCATTTATCCTTCCAACCAATCCATTAAACCATGTTTAGCCATAGACATAAATAATCATCAATTCAACAGTATATCACCATATCCATTTTCCATAACTCAATTACCATATCCACCTTCCATAAGCCAATTGCCATATCCACCTTCCACAATTCAATACAACCAAACCATTCAAAATAGTCCATAACCCTATTTTCATCATCTTTCAATAACAACCAATACATATAATCGTCTATCCCACATTTACATATGGAAAAAAACAAAGACAGACAATATTAATACCTTAGAATTCACCTATTGATTATGCAATCCTGTTTCCACAAATAATAGTTGTCGTTCGAAGCTCTCAAGATGACAAACGCAGTTATCTAATTACTTTGGAATTTCTATGGTTGAATCAAAAGTAATTTAAAGATTAAATTTGGCTTGGGTTTGTTCTTTATCAATTATTGATGATGAAAATGAGTTTTTGAACTCATATACATGTGTACATACACATATTCCCATCCATAATATAATAGAAATTGACCAAAATGCCTTTAAAATTTAAATAATGTCAAATCTGTCCTTTCGTGGAATATTTTTGTCGGCTAAAGTAGATCGACAATAACTCTTTCCGTCGATATCGGATTTGGGTGAAAAGCGTATAGTTGAAAAGATATTTCAAAGGGCTTTAATTTTGTATAAAGTAGGCCACACAGTTCATGTTGTACAAGGAGTTATGCTCATATGAAGTTGACCCTAAAAATGTATTTTGTTAGGCTGAAGTAAAATGAGTATAACTCCTTACTCGGACGTTGGATTTGGATGAAACCAATTTCATTGGAAAGAAGACTCAAACATATTTGTTTTCATAGGTCAAACCTCTCCCAGTTCATTATATTAAGGGAGGTATGATCGTTTGAAGTTCATCAAAAAATTCGGCTGGCCCTAGTAGTTTGGGTGCAGGGAATTTTCCTGTTTATTTACTATTCCCAAATATCCCGACCACCATTTTATAGTTTCGAACATGCTTGATTATATCCGAAACTTATCCTTTTTTGGAAATATTTATATTGTTGAAAAGCTTATTCAATAACCTTCGCATGGAACCATCGACGGGTAAATTCTGGTATAAATAAAATGAAAAAATTAATTCCATATAAATAAAACCAATACACGTACATGAATATGCCTATACACGTACTTGAATACGGGGTGTTACATCCTTCCCCCATTTAGGACATTCGTCCTCGAATGTTAGCGTAGTTATTCAACCAAAACAAGTTCAAGTCCATTTACATTTGTATCATCACATAAAGACTATACATACATATATATATAAAAAAAACTTACTTATAAATGTTCTAACCCCATTTCTTGAACTTCCTCTTCATATTTGAACAAATGAGGGTACTTTTATTTGATTTCTTCCTCAGCTTCCTATGTAATCTCTTCCCTTTGATGATTTCCCCAATGTACTTTCACCGATGCTATCTCTTTATTTCTTATCTTCTTAACTTGGCGATCTAGAATAGCAATAGGCACTTTCTCGTAGGTAAGATCTTCCACAACTTTCACATCCTCAGTAGAAGTGATATGTGATGGATATCTGATACACTTTCGAAGCATTGGCACATGAATTATCGGATGTACTAATGAGAGCTCATGGGGTAGCTCTAATTGATATGCAACTTTTCCAAACCTTTGAGTTATCATATACAGGACTAGATAACATGGACTCAACTTCCCTTTCTTTCCAAATCTCATTACCCCTTTTATTGGGGATACCTTCAAAAATACCTAATCACCTATAAAAAACTCTAGCCCTCTCCTTCTACTATCCGCATATGACTTGTGTCGACTTTGGGTTGTTTTCTGTCATTGATGAATTACTTTAACCTTCTCTGTGGCTTGATAAACAAGATCCGATCTGAAAAAAAGAGTTTCACCCACTTCGAACCATCCTATTGGTGATCTATACTTCATTCCATATAAAGCTTCATATGGTTCCATTTTGATACTTGAATGATAGCTATTATTGTAGCCAAACTCAATAATTGGTAAATGATTATCCCAGTTGACCTTAAAATCTATTACACAAGCTCATAGCATATCTTTATGTGTTTGGATAGTACGTTCCGCTTTTCCATCTGTTTGAGGGTGAAAATCTGTAATCAACTTCATTTGTATTCCCAAACACCTCTAAAAAGACATTTAAAAGTTTGCGATAAATTGGGTTCCCCAATCTGATATAATAAAGATTGTCACTCCATGTAATTGGACTATCTCTTTAATGTACAGCTTTGCATAATCTTCAACTGTGTAAGTGGTCCTAGCTGGTAGGAAATGTGTGGATATAGTAAGCCTATCAACAATCACCCATAGAGAATCAAACTTATGGGATGTACGAGGCAAAAAAATAACAAAATCCATGTTGATCATGTCCCACTTCTAGCTTGGAAGATCAATGCATTGTATATAACCTCCGAATTTTTGGTGCTCAACTTTAACTCTTAGACAATTTGGACATTGTGCTACATATTCTACAATGCTCTTCTTCATGTCATTCCACCAATACATAACTTTCAATCTTGATACATTTTGGTTGATCCTGGATGAGTGGAATACCTTGAAAAATATGCCTCTGTCATAATCTTCTTTCTTAGCCCATTTATATGTGGCACACACAATCGGTTTTGGCACTGAAGTACTCTTTATCGCGTAAGCTCAAATGCCTTGGTCGAACCACTCTGAACTTTCTCCTTAAGCTATAATAAAATAGGATCTACATATTGCTTCTCTTTCACTTCAGCTACAAATGAAGATTCTGTAGCATTATGTACGATAATCTCTTTATCCGGAGTTTCAAGAAGGCGAAATCTCAAACTAGCTAACTGGTGAAGATATTTAATCATCCATTGAATTTCTATAGGCACCATCATAGCCTTACGACTTAACGCATCAGCTACCACATTTGCTTTCCTTGGATGGTACAAGATATCAACATCATAGTGCTTTAATAATTTAAGCCATCTTCGCTACCTTAAATTTAGATCCTGCTGATTAAAAATATATTGCAAGGTCTTATGGTCAGTATATATATCAACATGAACCCCATATATGTAGTGGCGCCATATCTTTAAAGTAAAAATAACTGCTGCCAGCTCAAGATCATGTGTAACATAATTTTTCTCATGTGGCCGAAATTGTCTAGAAGCATATGCTATTACCTTACTATGCTGTATCAATTCACTTCCTAAACCTATTCTGGAAGCATCGCAATACAGTGTATACCCTTCGGTGCCTTCTGGAAGTACCAACACGGGTGTAGAAATCAATTTGTTCTTTAAATCTTGAAAACTCTTCTCACAGGCATCATTCCATTGGATTTTTGATGCTTTATGGGTTAGCTTGGTTAAGGCTGCTGCAATGGAAGAAAAGCCTTTAACAAACCTTCTATAATAACTGTCCAACAAGAGAAAACTTTAAATCTCCGTAGGCATTGTGGGCCCTGGCCAGTTCTTCACAGCTTCTATCTTTGGAGAATCAACCTTTATCCCTTCACTAGATACAATATGACCCAAAAATGCCACCGACTTTAACCAAAACTTATATTTCGAGAACTTTCAAAAAAGCTTACAATCACGAAAATTCTGTAATGCCTGTCGTAAGTGATTGGCATGGTCCTTTTCTACTCTAGAATAAACTAGAATATCATCTATAAAAACTAACACAAATATATCCAGGAATGGCTTAAACACCCTATTCATTAAATCCATAAAAGTTGTAGGTGCATTTGTTACTCAAAATGACATAACTAGAAACTCATAATGACCATACCATGTTTGGAAAGCTTTCTTGGGTATATCCTTCTCTTTGACCCTCACTTGGTGGTAACCTGACCTCAAATCAATCTTAGAAAAGCACTTGGCGCCCTGTAACTGATCAAATAAATCATCAATTCTTGGGAGAGGATATTTATTCTTAATAGTAACCTTATTCAATTAACGATAATCAATACATATCTTCAGCGGGCCATTCTTTTTGCACCCAAAAAACACTGGTGCTCCTAGGGGGACATACTAGGCCTTATGAATCCCTTCTCTGAAAAATCTTTCAATTTCTTTTTCAATTCTCTAATTTTGTTGGGGCCATTCTATAAGGAGGAATGGAGATTGGTTGGGTGCCTGGTATTACATCAATACCAAACTCTACTTCTCATTCAGGAGGCAAACCTGGAAGATCTTCAAGAAATACATAAGAAAATTCATTTACCACCGGAATAGTATGAAGAGCTCTTGGCTCCGCTTCTGTATCCCTTACTCTAACTAAATGATATATGTATCTTTTGTAAATCATTCTTTTTGCCTTAAAATAAGAAATAAATCTACCCCTTGGCGCGCCAATTTAACCTTTCCATTCAAGGACTGATTCATTTGGAAAATGGAAATATACCTTTTTCATGAAGCAATGAATTGTGGAATAACAAGATGTCAACCATTCCATACCCATTATAACATCAAAATCTACCATTTCTAACACCACAAGATCAGCCATTGTATTACCACAACAAACAGTTACTATGCAGAATCGGTAAACCCTTCTAGTTATAATAGATTCCCCAACCGGTGTGGACACTTCAAATGGCTTAACTAACAGTTCGAGTATTGTTTTGAATTTTCCAGCAACCAATGGAGCAACATAAGATAATGTAGAATCGGGATCAATTAAGGCATATACATCAAATGAAAAGATAGACAACGTATCCGTAACAACATCTTGGGAAACCTCTAAATTTTGTTGATCCGCTAAAGCATACATTCGATTTTGAGCCCCGCTAGAACTCGTGGCTACTCTATTACCTCTAACACGACCCATTGGTTGTGCACCCCTTCCTGAGTAAGACATCGATGATGATGATACAACAAATGACCCCGCAGGTCGTGGCATACCCCCTATGCCCCTTAATGGGCATTCTCTCATCATATGCCCTGACATACCATACAAAAATCAAACATTGGTCC
Source organism: Capsicum baccatum var. pendulum (assembly GCA_030864225.1). Lineage (NCBI taxonomy): Eukaryota > Viridiplantae > Streptophyta > Magnoliopsida > Solanales > Solanaceae > Capsicum > Capsicum baccatum. Next base: position 191,176,445 of record CM061559.1, on the reverse strand, counting down.
CCATTCGACTTGCGCCCAAATTATACCTTCCACATTTATTGCATGGCTCTCGAGGAGGGCTTGATTTGCTCATATTCCCTTGCCCTTGGTACCCCACTATCCGCGAACTCTAAATCTCACCTCTATGCCCAAATTGATTTCCTATGGACCCTTGGAACTGTGGTGGGGCATGATCTACAGAATAAAAGGATAATGGCCTAGGTAGTCTAGAAGAAAGCTATGGTCTAAACCCTCCTTGGAATCCCATGAACTTCCCTATAGATCTGGCCCTCTTGAAATATCCTCTTTCTATTCCTGTGTTCTTCTCCTCTGTCTTTGATCTTCCATTTTCGGTGCAAAAGCTAGGATACTCGCTATGTACATATCTTTGTTCAAAGCGACAATAGTATAATCTCTAATCTGATATGGATCTAGCCTATCATCAGATTGATGAACTCTGTCAACCATGGTAGCTATAACATTGGGAGAATATCTCGATAAGGAAGTAAATTAGAGACTGTACTCCCTCACGCTCATATTCCCCTGGTGAAGATTTAAAAACTGATCTGCACGGGCCTAACGAATCTCGAAAGGAAGATAATAATAAAAAATGCCTCTTTGAACTCTTTCCAAATAGTTGGGGGTGCATCAATACCCCTAGATCGTTTCCAGTACTCGTACCAATATATAGCCTTCCTTTTAAATATATACGCTGTTAACTCCACTTTCTCTTTACCTGTTACATGCATAACATCTAAGGACCTTTGAATTTGATCAATAAAGTCCTGTGGGTCCTCGTTAAGATCTGATCCAGTAAAAGTGGGAGGATCCATATTAAGAAAATCCCGTGTTCGAAGGCTAGCCGCCCTATCTGTACCACTAGGACTTGTGTTTGGAATGTATTGCCCTTGAGCTTGCCCACCAACTATACGAGTCAAAATTTGCACTGCATTTCTAAGATCTTGATCAATAACATTAATAGGTGGCTCTGGGGATATAGTTGTCCTCCCTCTTATTTCTTTTGGAGTGGAGGAAGTTTCTGATGCATGCTCAGCTGGAGCCTCACTTTGATTAGCTGGTATAGTGGGTGACTTACTAGTCCCCTCTCCGGCAGCCACATCTACTTATTTACCAATAATCTTACTTCTGGTAACTGGCATCATTACTATAATTAGAGAAACAAATGGATTTAGTGGTCAACTATAACTTCATATACAATATAGACTCTATTGCACGATCCAAGACATGAAAAAAAGAAACAATTCCTAAATGTCCATTGCCTCCTATTTATAGATGCGGTGTACGACACATTGATAAATAAAACTCTACGTATGCACAACTTTGTAGACTCACTAGGATAAACTTCTCTGATACTAATTTTGTCAGGCCTCAAATCCAATTGGGGTGGACTGACACCCGTAACTGCGGAGGCCCGGGAGAATCAGCCTATCTCCTTATACTTCCCATGCATACCTCTATGACAACACAAAATTCAGACAACATCATGTCGCATATAATAGTAAATAATCACCTGTAAAAGCTCGTGTACACGTATATATGTATATACTATACTTGGGCATTGGATCCATCACGTTTATTAACAAAACACCACCTTGACTGTACATTAGGTCTACAAAGCCTCTAGACAATACACAGAGTTTAACTAAGGTCGGGATATAACCCGCCATATAACTAACTTCTATACAATACCAAAAGTGACTGGATATGAAATGGAAATCCTCAATGCAAACTGGAGCTCACCAAAAGTAGCTGGATATCCTGGCTACTACTTGTTCAGTGTATGATCTAAGGTACCTATGCCTGCAGCATGAAATATGTACTGAGTATGTAAGGGTATAGATAATCACATATGATATAGCAGCTCTATAGAAATCAAAAACAAGTGAATAAATCATAATAAGAGTGGAACCCACCTATTAGAACTTGTGACAACCTTTACATTGTATTTATTCAATCATTTTACCTTCATTCTTATGATCTTTGTAATAACTGCATTGTACTGTGACCATTAGGCTGCCTCCAATAATATCAACTGGGATCGACCCATGATAGGATTAATCCCCTGGGATACCACCTATAAAAACATAAATAGGGATCGACCCATGATAGGCTTATGCCCCTGGGATACCACCCGATAAGAGAGAACTTACATCACATAGTTCAATTAATCTTTAAGAATGTTATTTCAGTCGCCATCACATTTTTGATACTTTGTAACAATGATACATCATTAAGAGACATATAAATTGACCATCAATGCAATAACAATGAAGATAGAACTCATTAGCATATCAATGAAGTGTTTTGGAGTCATCAATGCCATAACAATGAAGTAGAAACTTATTGGTATATCATTGAAACTTTTTGTAGTCATTAATAGCACATGGATCTTGGTTGAGTAACCGGATACCTTATGACATTCATTAGTGCAATAAACATGTAATATTTGGAAAACAAGTAAGTATTGAAATGTCTTGACATCTTGTAGGGTGGATACAAGTTCATTGGTAACGTAAGACATCATACAAACCATTATGGATCACATGTTACTGAATAACTTTGGAAACTTTCTTAATAGAACAATTGTTTACTTTCATGCCAAAGATATGGTATAGAGTATGCTTTACATACCTGACTGTCAACCTTCAATACTAGTTCCAAATGGACTTCTCATCTTTTTGGATTACTTATCTACAATGAACATATATGCCAATCTAGTATTAGCGACCAAACGTCACAATTCAATTATATGAATTCACCAAACTTATTGTTAAGTAGTAAGCCTTAATTACACCATAAAGGGTGTCACTTTACCCCTCTTATACTTCAATTACATTCACATGCCATGCATAGTCATACAACATCCTCCAATATCAAGTTTGGATTCATTTATCCTTCCAACTAATCCATTAAACCAAATTGAGCCATAGATATAAATAATCATCAATTCAATAGCATATCACCATATACACCTTCCATAACTCAATTACCATATCCACCTTCCATAACTCAAATACCATATCCACCTTCCACAATTCAATACAACCAAACCATGCAAAATAGTCCATAACCCTATTTTCATCACCTTTCAATAACCACCAATACATATAATCCTCTATCACACATATACATATGGAAAATAACAAAGGAAAATAATATTAATACCTTATAATTCACATATTGATTATCAATCCTATTTGCAAAAATAATAGATGCCATTCGAAGCTCTCAAGATGACAAACACAGTTCTCGGATTGCTTTGGAATTTCTACGGCTGAATCAAAAGTAATTTAAAGGTCCAATTTCTCCAGGGTTTGTTCTTTCTCAATGATTGATGAAAAAAATGAGCTTTTGAACTCATAAACATGTCTATATACACATATTACCATCCATAATAATGTCAAATCTGTCCTTTGGTTGACTGTTTTGATAAGCTAAAGTAGATCGACAATAACGGTTTGCTACGATATTAGATTTGGGTGAAATTTGTATAGTTGGAAGTATCATTCAATGGTATTTCATTTCATATAAAGTAGGCCACCTTGTTCATCTTGTACAAGGAGTTATGGTCGTTTGAAGTTGACCCTAAAAATCTGTTTTGTTAGGCTGAAGTAAAATGAGTATAAATCTTTACTCAGACGTTGGATTTGGATGAAACCAATTGCATTGGAAAGAAGAATTAAATATCTTTCCTTTCATAGGTTGTATCTCTCTATTAATTAAATTAAGGGAGTTATGATCGTTCGAAGTTGATCCGAAAATTTGGCTGGCCTTAGTAGTTTGTGTGCAGGAAATTTCCCTACACATTTACTATTCCCAAATATCCTGGCCACCATTTTATAGTTTCGAACGTGCTTGATTATATTTGAAACCTATACTTTTAGGAAGTCTTTATATCGTTGGAAATCTTATTTAATGACCTTTGCTTGGAACCGTCGACGGGCAAATTCCAGTATAAATAAATTAAAAAAAATTAATTCCATATAAATAAGACCAATACACATACTTGAATACGCCAATACACGTACTTGAATACGGGTTGTTACAATCGACTGCCCTCTCTGACTTCCACTACTTGAACAAAGTGTGAGAAACATCCTGCAACTGGTATGCAGCTAGCACAACACTCTCAACAGTAGTCACCCCCATGATGTCCGTTACCTTCTAAACATGATCGATGAATTCCTGAGGTTCCTCATCTAACTTAGACCCAAAAAATTATGGAGGATTTATTTTAATAAAGTCCCAAATCCTGGCTACAGCTGAATTAACCACTGGGTTGGTCGAAATGACATTTGGTCATTCATTCTGATCAGCGACTGACCGAGCAAGAGTAGTGAATATGGACCTGAACTCCACATGAGAAACATGTTCTCCCTATGGTTCTTCGGGATAAGGAGCTGACTAATTGTCATTTCTTCTTTTTCGAGGAGTGTTTTACAGAAAAAGATAAAAATAGATTAGATTGAGAGATTGACTTAAAATTATGCTCATTGGCACAACATAAATACTGAAAGAAGGGAAACTGTTCCTAAAATATCTTATATCCTCCTGTACATAAATATGGCATGAACATGCCCATGTACTAGACTATACTAGATGCGGCTTTCAGATATCATAGGACACTAATTAACCTTAGTCTCTGATACCAAGTGTGTGATGCCCTAAATTTTGTACCCAAAATGCTACACGGTACTAATGACCCCGAAGGACAACAAGCTAACCCATCACTGACATCTGTACCTGTATGCTACACAATATATAGTAAAATGTTGATACATAAACTGAAAGGCCATAAGTTTTAAAACTAAGAAATAATATCTGGTAAAAATATAACATCTAAATGGTGTATGAAATACCCAAAACAAAACTAAAATAAACTATCCGAACATACTGTAGTCTGGAAGCCTCTAAATTATGACTATCTGAATAAGGAGTCCATGGGACATGTCCCCAACTAACTCCAACTAATAGACTAATTATTGAGATAATAAAAAATGATCATGTCCTCGAAGTATAAGGCTTACTACTAACTCTAACTGCTGATATCTTGAACCTAGTGATGCTCAGGACTCATGTCTCTTAACATATGGTATAAGACACCATAGCAGGAATATGTTAGTACGACTAAATATACTGGTATGGATGTGAGGTAAGATAAATTTATGGCGTTCATATGCATGAACAATAATAATAATAGACTATTATGAGCATGAGAATACGTGCATGAGAGTAAAAATAAACACTGATACCGTAATAACATGATTACTTAATCTGAATACTATAACATGACATACTGATACTGATATAACTGATAACATAATTGAATGTATCTGAAAGTCCTGTATCTGATGGAACTATCTGAGTTTTGTGATAATCTTAGTTGACTATATCTGACAGTCCTGAAATTTTAAGAACTATCTGAGATCTTGACTGATACTAATACTAAAACTGTGGGAATTAGTTATCTAATTGACATGCCCCAAATAAGCCATAGTAGTAGAGCTAGGTTCCAATCTATGCCTCAATTTGAAGGGCGTCAATACCGCATCACTGGTAAGGAACATATGAGTAACTCTCTACTAGCAAATTACTTTCAAGAGAATGGTAGGAACCCTCAACTAGCAGATTAAGACACCTCGTCTACCCTCAACTAGCATGTATTATGTCTCAACCTATGCTGGCTACATAGTTCTATAATATAGGGACTGCTCTTAGGAATCACACCCTCAACTAATAGGTGAGTTTCTATCCTTGGGTTTACTCGGTGCTAATTCCTACTCCCATTTGAATGGACTCTATACATGATTTACTTATATGAACATGGACTGAGCTATTAATTCTATTGACTGATGAAATACTACTGATACATGACAAGTGACTGAGTTCATGAGATTGTTGAGATATCTTGAGTCATAAGACTTTCTGAAGTCTAAGGATCATAGTTTGATTGAGAGTATCATGAAAACATGACATGGCTCTAAGCACACAAATAATGTTTTGGGTACAAGTATCCCCAGGACACGATATAAGAAAACTGATAAGCATAACGTACTTGACCACATAACTAACATCATAATCCACAATTCATTTATCGAAGTATTTCATCAAACATGTGATACACATGAAATTGTACATATATGGGGATTTCATAGTGTCATACTAGTTAGGCACTTTTCCATCATATGGGCATTTAATTAAATACATGGTATGCATAATATGTGTAAACAACATTGTACAACAATTAACTATCATGGTTCAATTTCAATTTCATCATTCAAGGGTTTAATCATAGGTTTACATGAACCTACACATGTACTAATCAATTCCTTATCAAACTTAACACCAAACATGGATAAAAATTGAATTACTCATTATCAACATGAACTTTATCAATCCAACATGAAATTCAAATAGAAAATCCATAAACTTGAACTTATTAAAGGGATTCTTGGGTATCATGGATGAAAGTAGCCCATGAATGAACATTATGCATACCTGGTAATGTGTTTCTTCAAGTTCTTGAACTTGAATGATTGGAATCTCTTAGTTACTGAAGAAGATTTGGATTTTATTCTTGGGGAATAATCTTAGATAGTAAACTCAAAATTTGTTGTTGTGAAATAATAATGAACAAATGAGTTGAGGTCGCATATAATTGGGTATATATAAGAGGGTGGTAAAATACAAAAAAACCCCTATAAAAATAACATAAAATAACCAAGCTATACATGCGACAGTGTGTGAGATGGTACATTATTGGGTTGATGGTCCATCGGATGCCTCATCGAACTGGGACCAGAACTGGAACCTACTACCTTGATGCGACGGTGGGGTGCAACGGTCCGTCACTAGCTCGATGGTCTGTCGGGCATCTCGATTGCACTCGTCTATATAGATGGCTCACTACGTCAATGAAATGGTCATGGTCGACGGTCTATCGCTTGTTTGACGGTCCATCAGCCTGCACCATCTCACCTGGGCAGTTTTATTGCCTTCTGTATTTCGGTCATAGCTTCCTCGTCCGATACCGGATTTTGATTAAATTGGTATCGATTGAAATATTATTAGATTTCCCATGTGACAAAAAGTTAAAATATTAAAAATACCATCTGTACAAAAGTGGATTCCTATTTCAAGGCAAGTTTTAACATTCTTGAGACAATTTCAAGATAGGAAAACGAGTATTACATATGGAATCTTTCCAAATCTTATTAGATGGAAAAATTATTTGTTTAACAAATTATTTAGTCTTTTAATTGGTTTCCAAGTAGTCTATGCCTACCTTCTTCATACATTTAGATAATTTGTAGTATACCTATGATATCATGGTTGATATAGGATGGTATTTAGGTCTTAGAGGTAAGGATTGGTATTATTAGAATTTTTTGAAATGTTTAGAATATTATGGAACTATAATTACTATTTTGTAACTGTATTTGAACTGCTTGAAAACCCTTACTAACCCTTTTCTTGATCCTAGTTATCTATTACCTTTTGATTCAATAATTATTCGATAAAATCTAACTGTCTTACGTAGATAATACCTAGAAGCATGGATCGAAAGTTAAACTCCAAATTATTGTTGTATTTATCTTTTCCTAGTCACTACTTCTCTTTTGGAGTAACTAGAAATAATCTAGGCAGTATTCAAATGAGAGAACCCATTAAGAAAACTATTATATTGCAGATAAAACAATGCATGCATTAGTATCAGTTCAGTACAATGATAGCACTTCACCTATATTGTTAATCCGCTAGGTTTTCCATAACCCTAGCTATGGATTTTTAGCCATTCATACTTGTGAAATAATCAACAAAATTCATAATTAAATGCATAGCCGAATTCATAATAATAACAAATAGAAAATCCACAACCATAACTGAATTAATCAACTGAAGATAATAAAAGAGAATCCCAATATGAAAATCAAATCTTGTATTCAAAATTTATTTGTGACTATCAAAAGTACGTAACTCCTACTAAAAGCACATAAAGGGTACTTATAGTACATGAGGAAATCCTAAAACCAAAGCCCGAATGAAATAGGATAAAACAGGGTCGACGACCACTTATGGTTTTTACTTATGCCTTGACCCTGGGTGCAGGTAGCACTTGCGGCCTACTAGGTGGGAGCAACTAGAAACCGCAAGTGCCAGGACAAAAAATCCTACAAGTCAGCTCTCAGGATTTTGGACTTTCGGAACTCTCTTTTCCAATATATGGTCTATAATTAATACTTGCGGTCCATATGTTGACTTAGGAAGTGTCAAGAATTATATTTTACGATTTTCTTCAACTCCTAAACATGCTTTGATAACGAATTAGCCGAAAAGTGTCCCAAATATCCATAATTTCTCTAATAAGTAGCCAAAACACCTCTTATTTATCTTTTTATGAACTTAGCATCTAAAACATGATTTTCTGCAAAACATATTGAAAACACATTATATATAATAAAACAACCTAAAAGACTAGCATATTTTCCCCATTTTAAGCGTCGAAAGTGTTATGTCTCTATAGCACATTCACACCCTAAACTTAGAATTGTTTGTTCTTAGGAACAAAAACACAATAAAACAAAAATGATACTTAACTGGGAGAATCTATGCTATTTAAGGCAGTCACTCAACACTTTAAGCTCAAAATAGAACATCCCTCCATTCTTACTTTTAAAAACCAATTGAGTATGAAAAAAAAGCACAACAATGTAAAATAATAGAACTAAGGTATGGCTTTATGTTAGCAATAGACAACCATGCATATTTACAAGTTACACTACCTAAAACAAGAAAATAACTAAAAATATTACTTAAGTTCCGTCACAACAAAGATATCCCACTCACTTCTATGAAATAATGCTTGTTAATATAGGGACAGTCAAGTTACACTCACACTCAAAAGAGAAGTTCAAATTAATATGAATCAAATACAATAGGCTTTCCCTTATTTAATTTACCTTAGCTTTCAAATATTCAGGTTAGGATAACTATAGGATGTTTCTCGGCTTGTAATATAGGCTTGGGAATGGTATGGTACATATGGACATATCAAGTGACCATGCCTCCTTTGCACTACACTAACTTTGTGGATTTATTTCCACCCTTACTTATCCATTTTTATACTTTATTACTGATAATGCTTAACTTACACGTCAATTTTAAGTGCAAGGTGATCATTGTCAATATATACCTAACTTTGAGTCGAGGTCGAATCCACAAGGAACAATGTGAATGGTGAATGGGTAAGTTTGAAATAAAAGTACTTGATAAAATCAAACCTAAGATAAAAGTAATCTGGGGATTGTAAATGTTTCATAGATATGATTATTTTGGACTTCTAAAGGACTAACTCGGGGTTACAAATAATTAGAGTGTAAACAATTAGAAATTAATCTTTGGACTACACTTTCCTAAGGGGAAATTATGTATGGGAACATGATGATTTGGTTCAAATTATAATTTTTATGATATGATAGTCTAGGTTGAAAGTCCTTGAGACTACTTTATCAACAAAGTCTCAAAGATGTCACTTATTGACCCTTTCGAGAACCTAAACACTGTGTCAATTATAGCCACTCAACACCTTAATTAGTCACCCCAATTTGTAGGATGATACCCAAGGTATAGTCATCCTAATAATCACCCTTATGTCTAAAATTGTGAAAATTAGGAAACTACACCCATTAAATATCTACTATTACCTTGGTTACCACATCCCTCTTTCAAGGACGGGGAGGGTTTCAAAAGTTCACCCAAACTCCTCTTTAAAGAATGGTTTGAGCTTTTAGGTCTTTGGGATTCTCACACACAAACCGATTTTGAGTATTTTGGGATTTCACCTACAAATCCCAGCCTATTTAATCAAGCAATAGAAAAACTACTTCTTACCATGAGACACTGCACATTTATGTCAAACTATGTGACCCAATGATCACAATAACTTCAAGCTTTATCACTACCACAAGTTGCTCTTCAAACATGGGAAAAGAAATTTTGACCACCTCCCTCAACATGAAATGCAATGTTCAAAGATGCAAAAGACTTCAAAAAGCAACCATGCAACAATCATTAATACTGTAGAAGTGACTCATCTTTGACTTTGGCCACAATATACTCTTTTTGCCTTAATTTTCAAGGTACAAAAAAATGACTCACCTCAACCTATTTACAAGCCTCCTAATTAGAAAGAAAATTCCACAAACCAAGTTATCAAATGTGAAACAAGGAATTTAAATGTAAAACACTCTCTCTGTCATGAACTCTCGACGCTGCAAAATACCATGCTATAAGTTTGCCCCTATTATCAATCATAACTATAATGAAAATACTTGGTTGGAAATCATGAAGGGCTATTTGAACTTGTACCGTAGGTATGGGGTAGGGTAGAAATTATTGAGGAACAATAAATCTATACTCTCCTTGAACATCTACATCATGCTATTCTATCCATCTTTTGATCATGGGTCACTTTTTTTTTGTATTCACTTTTTACACCCGTGCCTGCTTTAGTTTCCGTAGTTTACCTAATTTGTTTTGTAAATCATTTTCTTTTCACCTCCTTGCCTCGTAAATTTCATGATTTTATTTTTTTATTGGGTCCGTTGTTTTTCCTATTCATTTGTTCTCAAAATTTAGATCTTAGACACTCACTTACAACTTTGTCACCTAAAGTTACCTCTTCCAATATTCTTTACCCCCAACTTAGGATTTTAGCCTTAAGTTACACTCTAAGCTCAATGAGGGTAGGGTTAAAAAGCGTGATAAAAGTTTAATGGCTTACAACTTGTAATGTGTTTGCCAAAGAAAGGTCCAAATTCTCAAAGTTGATTACTAGGGATAACATCTATGCATGGGTAGGATTTTTAGGAAAGAGTGGACTTCCAAGTTCACCAAGATGGCCTAGGATGATCTCACCAATCATGTGCAATCAAATTTAGCCTTGATAGACTAAGGGGTCAAGTTTTAGATGGCACAAGTATACATGAGATTTAGACAAATAAGCTTATCGCACATGGAATGTAAACTTGCCAATGAGGCTCAATTGTCCCTCCCTCTAGAGATAAAAATAGAGCATCTACTAATTTTCACAAGACAAAATTTTGGAGTCACAAAAATTTAAAAAGTACTGTTACAAGGTCTCTCACGTCCGTGCCCTTGAATTTTGAAAAAACTTTGGACGGAGAGGGGGTGTTTGCTTTGAATTCGTACCACACATAATTTGCTCATTATGGCATCAGCCCAACCTCTATCTCACATTTTGGTTTTCATCCAGGAAAAATAACCATATGTCTATTCAAACTTTGCTATAGTTATAAATGCGATCCCAAATCCAAAATGCCATATATACTCAGACTTCCCCTACAATCATGGCTTAAAACCTAATCATTATCCCTTTTCCCTTAGGAATGTCATCACGCAGTCGATAATACGGAAAATATCATCCCAAATTATTATTAAAAGAAATAAAAAGATAGAATTGAAACCAATTAATTTCACAAAATTTCCATGTTTCATGTAAACTAAGTTCAAGTATTGCAAACAAATGTGTACTCATACAATGGCAAGGCCATATACCCTCAATAAAAAGACTTGTACTGACCCCACTATATAATTCAAAAGAACAAGAAGGTTAAAAGGCTCCCAAGAACTGCACTGATAACTATGTATAAATATGGGAATAGTTTCACAATCGTTGCATGATTGGTGCAATTACGGTGCCGCTATCGTGACCGTCTAGACACGCTTGTGGTACCTGAGGAATTCTGCCTCTTTAATTTGCACTATTTTTCATCATGGATACTATACTTTAAAGCTTGGTTTTCCCTTATTTTTGGCTTCCAACCTGCCTCAAGCACATGCAAAACACCAAAATTACATGAATTATTTAAAAAGAGATGGCATAAAGATTAAAAGAATGGGTTTCCTCCCATCAAGAACTTTATTTATTATAGAGTCTTGACATTCTTCAACTTTAATTTATGTCTCTACTTGGAAGACTTAAAACTGAGCCCTGATATTTGATCAATACATCTTTGTAGTACTTGCGGTCAAGGTGATGATGCAACGATACTACTTTTATTGCCACTTTAATGACTTAAATCTTATACCCAATTTTACATTAAATTCTTAGTTGGACCATTGGGTATCGATGAAAACTTTAATAATCCACTTGCTAAACTTTGAGTCTTGCATTTATTGGCTTTCAAGTGGTGGACTTCCTTTTTTCCTTTAGGAATGACAAACTCCAAAATGTACGGATTTTGTTCCTCGTCTCCAAAATTGATCATTAGCTTAGGTTGTTCAACTTTCATCACATCTAACAAGAATAATGTTAAAAAGAATTTTGAGTGACGTATTCTCCCTAATTCTGGAGTTGTATCCTTATTGGCATTCTTATCCCAAAATTGACTAGAGGCTTCACAAAGGATTTTCTTGGATTTTTTTTATTTTAGTATCTTTTCCTTATTTTTTCCGTTCTCTCCTATGTTTGGTTTGGTTTGGTTGGAAAATCATTAAGGATTATTCTATATCAAGCTCACGATAATCTATGTGGCTTGAAATATTTTCTTCTTTAACCTCATTTTGAAGAGTGGGTATGTTCATACTGTTTGAGATGTCTCCTTTTTACATGCCCCCAAAGCTTGATGCATGAGAGGTATGTTATCCCTTGTTGTTACCACCCGATTCAAGATAAACCATTTCTTCAACACCATTCTATCCAGCATATTTTTCTTTATTTTTCTCAACATAAGACTTATCAAACTAGTAAGATGAACTACCATTTAGGTTAGTATAATGAGCAAAAGGGGAATTTGGAAAATCTCTCTAATATCGATCGCAACCACCACAAAAGGAACAATCATACTCCCAAGAGGATCGAGATAGTACACACATCTCTTTTGGGGGAGCATATCTACAATCTTGCCAAAAGTAGGTTCTACCACAATATGGACATGGAACATAGAGATAAGATTTCCAACCGAAAAAATCATATTAATTCTAAGATGCTATAGTAAAAAATAATCAAAAATAAAAATCTACCTAACACAAGGAACAAAAAAAATCACAAACAAATATTTACAAGTTTGAATTCAAGCAAGTAAGATAAAAGTCAAAACTAACTCAGTATGCTAAATTGTTCCCCGACAACGGCGCCATTATTTGATAATGATCAATTTACATGTCCATTTTAAGTGCAAGGCTATTTTTTTCAATATACACCCAATTTTGAGTCGGGGTGAAATCCACAAGGAATAATGTGAATGTCAAATGGTTAAGTTTGAAATAAAAGTACTTGCTAAACTCAAATGTAAGATACAAGTAATTGGGGATTTTAAATGTTTCAAAGATATGATTAATTTTGGACTTCTAAAGGGCTAAATTGGGGCTACAAACAATTAGAGAGTAAATAATTAGAATGGATCTTGACACTATGCTTTCCTAAGGGCAAGTTATGTATGGGAACATGATAATTTGGTGAAAATTCTAATCGTTGATGATGTGATAGGCTAGGTTGAAAGTCCTTGAGACTAATTTGTCAACAAAGTCTCAAAGATAGCACTCATTGACCCTTTATGTACCTAACGAGTGTGTCAATTGAAGCCATCCAATACCTCAATTAGGTACCCTTTTTTCTAGAATGATACCAAAGGTGTAGTGAACCTAATAATCACCCTTATGTCTAAGATAGTGAAAATATGCAATCTACACACATTAATTATCCACTATTGCCTTGGTTCCCACATCCCTCTTTAAAAGATGAGGCGGGTTCCAAAAGTTCACCCAAACCCCTCTTTTATGAATGGTTTGAACCTTCTAGAGCTTACGTTTTTAACCCACAAACTCATTTTGAGTATTTAGGGATTTCAACCATAAATCCCAAACAATTCAATCAAGAAATAATACACTAGCATATACACAAATAATTCGCAACCCACACACAATTGCACCCTATTCTAACATAATCCCAAGAGGAAGAACTAGCTACACATAAGATTAACAAGTAAAATATACACAAAAATCTCCATCATACTAATTTATTAAAATATAAAGAGAGTTCAAATTTCAAGCTGTAGAATTCAAAACATCTTCAATGGAAATTGTCAATCCTTGACTAAAAAGCTGCTATAATGTATTCTTCACCAAAAAGTTAGTACAATAGCTGTCTTCTCCAAACTGGAAAGTAAAAAATGGTGGAAAAAATCCACAAAAGTCGGATCCTCTTTCAAAGAGATAGGGTGGAAGTTCTTAAGCAAATTTGGGAATCAATTTTGTGCACTTACAACTCTTTCCCTAGGCTATATTCCCGCTAAGCTAGAATCGTGGTAACTCATACGCGATCGCGGATACCATGACTGTGGTAAAAATATTTCGATTGTGTTGCTTTGACATTGCTTGACTGACTATAATTTCGGTCCTCATATTGTGATCGTGGTATCTAAGGCTCGTTCTACTCCAGGTCTTTCAACTGCATTTTTATGTATCTTTTGATCATTTCTAGCTCAATTCCACATCTTTCCATTCCATAACCTTTATGCCTATAAAATGTGGATATTTGCGTATTTAGTTAGACATATGTCTCATTTATATATTTAAATTATGGTAATGTGCATGAATCATGAGTGCAAATAAGTGGTAAATTCACCACTCATGATTTGACATTCAGCTTGGGTGTTGTCTTTTATTCCTTCTTTTTCATTTTTTTTAATAATTTTTCTTCTCTTTTTTTCCTTTTTATTTTTGCTATCACACCAAGAATACTACATTTTTCTCTTATTTTACCCTTCTACATACCTATTTTACACTACACACCCCTATGATAGCCACCCTCAACTTAGGAATTTTTCCTGAGTTAGGTGCACAATGTCTAAGGAGGACTAGGGATAAAATAGGTTCATTATAACACTAATGGAAAGGTGTATGGTCAAATAGGAAAAATAGGCTATGAGGCTCAAAACAGGTATCAAAGTATACTATTTAACATCAAGAAGGTCATTTAGGCGAAACGTGGATTAAACTAAAAAACTACCTATTATCCTTTCCTAATCGAATATGCCTCAACCTAGGCAAGACTAACTAGACAAGTTCTGAACTAAACACATAAAGGGAACTCATTAGAATCTCACACACATATAGCACAAAGTCAGTATTAGAAGCTAATTATTTTTCCATTCATGCAATTAATTTTCAGCAAGTGATTATCAGGCCCCGAATCCTAATGCCATAATAAGATCAATAATGTGCACACATATATACATTCCATAGTTCTAAACACAAATTTTTTAGGGGTATCATTTCTCTAAAAAAATCCATAAAAACATGATAACTTACCTAAATACTTAAAAATCTCCTAATTGCCTTGAAATACAACACTATACAAAACAAAACACAATACGACACAAATTATCTCAGGCTTACCGGTTCTACAACTATACTACGATTGAAGAAAAAGAAGCACGGTAACAAAATTCCATAGAGGCTATGGTCCCCCAACCAATAAACTCTGCACTATGCTCAATGTGGTAAAATAATATAAAATAAAAAAAGTTAGAAAATACCATGGATTCACTAATCATCCATGTCGTGAGCATCCCAGATAGGGGCATATAGCTGGCGAAGGCTGTGGTGGTGGAGGTACTCTATGAAATAATGCACCCGCTGTTATCTCTATATTCCTTGCCTATCAATGACTGTAGTGGTCATTAAATCATGTCTAGCCCTTTTAATTGCCTGGTCATATGGCTTATTAGTATCTTGCAAGTCTCCTATGTGACCCCTCCTGGACCCAACTATTGGGGCCTCCTTATCCATTATGAAGAAATCAAACTATCTAGGTGTACTTTGAGGTTATATTTGTACCAATAAGGGTATAACTGAGGGAGTGGATTCTACATGACACTTTGTGAGAGAGCGTACCTCTGCCCATAATATATCAAAATCCCCCCTCCTCTTCAAGATATTTGGCACATCTATCTCTATAAATTGGGCTCTAACTCATCTCTCAAACTCATCAAGACGTGTCTTGAAATCTGCACATAGCTCAGATAGTGCAGTGCTTTATACAACCTCTTATTTAGCCTACCTACTCAAATTAGGTCCTAACCCATAATCTCATCTGCTCATAAAGAGTAGTAATCTTGGTCTCATTAACCCTCAATAGAGCATTAGTGTCCCTCTAGATATATACTATGATTAGCAAGAACTCTATAGAGTAATCATAAATGTAGCAGGAGCTATAATGGATAGGTGAATAGGCTCTAAAAATATGCCAACTGGCTTTGAGGTTAAAGTTAGGGCTGATTAAGAAGTAGTTGGTGTCCCCTCACCCTTGTTACTCAAATATGGATCGTCTCTCTACTCCCTTATATCCACATAAACATCAACACCCACATTGCCTTTATGTCTATGACCATAATCTATGGAATTTCTAGGCCCTTAGTCTGGGCCCTAGGTACTGCAAATGGCTCTATAGATCTCTTAGTAATGCCTGGGTATGATAGACCCTTCATAGTATTTATCTGTACAGCAGTCGTAGCGCGTACCCTTATATCTATACTCAGTATCTCAAGTACACCAGCCTCATTAGATAATCTCTAAATCATACAAGTGAATAGAAGATTAATCGTCTCTCCAAATACTCTGTCATGGATCTTATACTGGAGGATAGCTGCAAAATAACTAGAATATCCAAACATCATACTAGCATCCAGGGATGCTCCTTCCCAAGTCAACGAATTATCTGAGACAGTGGTGAATAGTCAATATCTGATCTGCAACCACTAAACATGGCTTGAAATGTCAACATACCCATCTTTATCATACTATAAACCTCAATCCATGGGGTAGCATCCCCAATGGTGAAATATAGTTTGCTATCCACCTAGCCATCTCAACCCTCTTTTGTCATTGCTTAGCCTCCAGCATAATGTGTCAATCTCGTATGACTCTCAGTCTATATTGTACTCAGCTGCAGATGCATGAGTAATATTATTATGAACAAAACTAACCTGATGGATAGTATTTAATATTAGATTAATTCAGACCCCTCCTATAAGTGTATGATCAAGTTGTGGTTGCTTTTTGTGCCTCATTATTCCTAGCAATCAGTGTGTGGAAATATTTACTACAACTCGATATGATGCGTAAAACTCATATATATTATTGCCGAACTGTAAGAATTGAGTAGTCTGGTCATCCACTCTAAATGATAATGATAAAATATGCCCATAACTGTGGTACTCACCTTAATCCATATATATTGATTCGGCGCTCTTCATAATAAGCCTCTTAAGCTTGCCAATATTTGAGATATGATTGTCTATATCATAAAATGCCTGTATATACTCAATACACAACCTCGTAGGTACATCCTTGGCATATATATCGTACTTGATTTAACATCGCTACATAATGTAGGTCTCAGGATTACTGAGAATTCATCAAGATACTCATAGAAGCTCCCTCCAGGGTCATTAATATAATTAATTACAAAAACTACCATCATGTTGGTAGGTTGCTTCATTGATTTTCAAATGTTGATTATGGCCTTCTTTCCATTGACTATGAATTGCAACTATTTTTTCTCTAGGTCAACCATCGCTCTACCTGTGGCCATAAATAGTTTCCTCAACATAAAGTGAATCTCAATGTCAACCCCATGATCGAAAATGATAAAGTCAGCCGAGAATAAAAAATTTTCCAATCTTATAATCACATCAAAAGAGATAACAATAGGTTTCTACGCCATATGGTCATCCATCAGTAGCTGCATTGAAGTCAATTCTAGAGGGTTCAAATCCAATTACTTTAATATGGACAACGATATCAAATTAATGCCGGAACCTAAGTCACATAAGGCTCTGACAAATCATGATGACCAATAGTCTATGGTATAGTGAATGCATAGGGGTCACCTCTTTTCTAAGACAAATACATCGTAGTGGCTACATTACAGGGGTGCAACCCATCAACATCCTCAATAGTTACTCCTTTCTTTTCTGTAACCAACTGCTTTATGAACCTAGCATATCCAAGCATCTACTATAATGCCTAAAGAAGAGGAATATTCAAGCTCAATCCTTTTAGCATCTCAATGAATTGCTTAAGTTTTTCTTCCTATATTTTATGCTTCAATTACTGAGGAATAGTGGGGTTAGTGCTAGAATTTATCTTATTTCCTACTCAATAATTAGACCCTTACCTTTCTTCTTAGCAACTACATCATCACCACCTATTGCATTTTCTAGCACTACAATGAGTCTCTTTCACACCAGCTTCCATAGCAGGCAGTGGGGGATCTATAGTAGTCATATTATTCCCTGTGGTAATTACAAGAACATGACCATTATTTTATAAATTTTGCATAGTATTTCTCAAAAGGGTAACCGCTTGCCTTTTTTTGAGAGTTTTTGACATTTTCACAAATTGTTTCTCTAATGTCCTAATAGTAGTTGCATGAGATTTGACCTTTTAGGTCAACCTTAATCTCCTTAAGGTTGATCTCCTAATTTTATTTACCCTTCACCTGCTTAGCTAATATTTCTTCTATTCTTGATTCTGCATCTCATTTGCTTGGACCAATGTACCTATCTCCCTTCTCTCTATAGTAATTTTTCTTCCACCAATCACCATCTCCCTATCTACAACGGTCTCTATATCTTTCATAGTAGTTCCGACCTCGGTTTCCTTGCCTTTGGGCTCAGAAACCTACCAACTGAAAATCCAGATAATTTACTTTCTTCTACCTGTGCTACTACTGTGATTACTTTCTCAGAAGTTGCTACTGTAAGCTACTTTACCAGTACTCCTAAATTAGTTTATACCATCATAATTTCTCGGCTATTAAATCATCAACTATTTTTTGGTCGTAGGAGACAGCAAAAACATGTATGCTAGATTCCCTCTCATCCTCCTAAGTTTTCAACCCTCGGTTAGAGAGTGAGATCTAATCTGATATCTCTAAAGGTGTCTCTCAGCGTAGTCTAAAAAAGATCCTCTAGATATGGTGTCTTCCATAGCTTTGGACCTGTTGGTTAGGGCTCTATAGAATATCTCATCCATGACAACTGATAATTGGGTACCATACTCAGCTTTTCTTAAACCAAAACTATGCCTCATACAAAGATTCTGAAAGCAAATTCCTAAAATTACAGATCTCATCCTTAAGCTATGACATCCTTGATAGAGGATAGATTTAGTTCATGAATTGCCTACGTAACTCATTCTATGTATTAATAGAGCCTTTTGGTTGTTCCCCTAACCATAAAGGTGTTTCTTCTATAAGTGGGAAAAGGAACAACCTCAGTCTGTGTATTTATTTATTTACACCTAGAATTGTATATGAGTGGCAGATCATAATGAAATTAGTATGTTTCATATTTGCATCATCTGTAGGCAAACCCACAACTACACACTTTAGATTTAGGAGTTGGATCATTGCGCTTATTATGTCATACTTGATGCCCATGGGTAAAATAGGAGGAACAATAGCTCCAGTCTCTGCAAAACTCAACATATCCTAAGTCTTCATAATCATCTATATATGGATGAACATATTAATATGATAGGATTAATTGAACACAAGCACCCTAGATTTGTTGTGATTTCCAGTAAGTGTTGCTTGACAGTCTGCTTCTTGTCTTTGCTCGGTTAGCTCTGCCTCCATATCTACTTACTGAGCTTTTTCCATTTCCCTCCTCTCATTTTAAGCTTGAGCTAACAAATCACCAGTCTACATATTAATAATATCATGTACTCCATTGGGAGGAGGGGGAGGTACAACATTATGAACCCCTCAGGAAGATCATTTTCTTTGTGTTATAACAACCTACTAGGATTTGTATGATCCTATCTTGATTTGAATCCACTGGAACTAAGGGATTTCCTCAACTCCTTATGCTATGCATACAGCGGCGTATGCAAAACTAAGAATAAAAAAAAAAAGAAAACCCAAAAACTGCGATGACTTTAATTCACAAATCAACACTATATTCCCCGCCAATGCCCGCGAAAAAATTTAGAGACATCTAAACTACAAATATTCTCAGAAGATGATACAGTCGCTGCAAAATATAGTAACCCAACAACAGTTAGGGGTAAAATCCCAAGGGAATAATTAGAATCATGGATCTCAGCTGTCGTAATCAATGTGAGGAACTGGAAAAGTAAATGGGGGGACTTAATTATCAATGTCAAACTAGTAGCAAATATCAACTTCAGTTGTAATCATTCCTAAGCAAACACTAGGATTATGTGGATTAGCAGTTAAACCAACACAAACTTGTCATCCAAAACATGATTTCCTAGAAAACAAACCCAAAACACATCATATCTAACAAAATAAAATCAGAAACATGTATATTTTCCTTGTTTTAAGCATCAAAAGTCCTATATTTTTATATGGCACATCACTTATGGTGGGTAGCATTGGTTTATTTACATTTCTGCACTTACTTTCTAATAGGGGTTAGTGTTATAGTATTATTTATGCTTTTATTATATAATATTCATTCTTATTAATTATATGTAGTGTTGGAGCTTTATTTTATGTTTGTTTTTTTTACCTTGACTTAGCTTATTTATCATGCATAGTTATCTTATTAATATCATGATTTATCTAAGTCGGCCCCTAAGAATTACTGATTACCTATTATTTTGATACTCATACGAAACTGTTGTACCTATTTTTTATAGATCCAAGTACTAGTGGCTACTAATGACGTGACAACTACGTTCAGTTGAGTTTGGATATAGGATGAGCTCTAACAGTCGGAGTTATACTATTTCCTTCTATTTTTTATGCCTAGTATTTATCTCATTGATATTCATATATTGACTATTATAGTACTTATGCTCCGTTTTTCTAGTGGCCCTTGTACCGACACTACTAGCTCATGGGATAGTTATAGATGTTTTATCTATCTTTCAAAATTTTATTTTTACTATATTATTATTGTAAGTATTTACTTTGAAAGTTCCAACTTTAATGACTTTTCACCTAATTAGTCTATTATTTAAAGCTCCAGTCTATGATTTGGCTTACCTACCGGAGGGATAAAGTAGGTTCCATCCAGTCATAACAAATTTGCATCAAAGCCTAGGTTCAATGATATTATTAATACAACAGAATATTTCTCAAATAGTCTTATTAATTATAATGATGATGTCCATTTTTTTTCTTCTAGAGGCTATATGACATTCTTAGGATTTATGTCTGCAATACCCCCCATTTTTCGGCTAATGTATGAACCATCATTCTTATATGTATAAGCTATAATCCAACTAATTCCCATGTGAATATAAGTTTCATAATCTTTATGCTAGTGTGCTAAGTGATCTTAAGCTTAAAAATTTTCATCTTAATCATTTAGAACCAAGTTGAGCAAAGATCATTTGATTCATCCAAAATCTGATGTTCAATTCTACAAGGGTCCTCTTTAAATATATATAACATTTGGTATATGTGGAATTTTAAGATCAAGACCCACTAAACTATATATAATTGAATTAACTTTCTAATAATACAAATTTTGCAAAAATCTGATACCCGAGTAAAAAGGTACAGTCATTTTCATAAGACGCAGTAAGCCGAAGCGATATGCCTTCGTCACCCAGGTTATTGCACCAGGTTAGGTGAGGCACCATGGAATCTACTCCCCTGGGATAAAAGGGGCAGAGCCTTGTCCATTCACCAGCTATTTTAAACTACTTATGGTTCAGGAGGAACTTTGGTCCTTTCCCCTTAACCCCCAAACAGTCATGGGACTATTTAAAGCATCCAAAAGGGCACTATTTGCCCATCATCTTCAAGATTTGCTTGAAATAAACCCTCATACTTTCATGTGAACTAGGTTCAAGCTTTTACTCTCAAGAACACAAGTATTTAAGCTTCAAATTCATGATTTCATCAATAATCCATTGAAGTAAGGTTTGTAGGAGTTCAACCATAGGTCCTCTTTCACTCATGGAGACCAAAATCCCTTTTACTTAATTAAATAATGCAATTTTTCATTACTATGATATTTTTTATGTTCAAGAAAGATTCAATTTCATGTTTTCATGATGTTTTTAATTCAATTCAGCCCATGTGTGATTCCATGAAAGATTTTATATTTCTCAAGGTATTAATTTGAATTTTCATGCTTTAGTCAAGTAATTCCATGACAGATCCCAAATTTATGATGTTTAGCAATATTCCCACATTTTAATTTATGCCTTCCACATGTTTGATGAAATTCCTATATCATGTTAAGTCAATTTCAAGATGAATACCCAAGTTATGAACTTTCCTATGGAACCCTATTGTTTCCCTCATGATTAAGACATTGTTACATTCAAGCTATGAACTTTATATGTTTTGATGAAAGGACCATGTCTTATTTCAAGTGAATTATATGTGAATTCTCTAATTAATGATTTTTATTATGTAATCATGCTATGCTTCCATGTATAAAATATTCCCATGTTCAAGTTCATGATAATGACATGTGATCATGTGGACATAGTCATGGACAAGGTCATGCCTCTCAAGTATTTCACAAAATGTCTAAATGAAAGCATTGGTAAAAAGCTACTATTGTTAAGCTAGTAGGATCATGACATATTTTACTTTCAATGCTTATGAGTCATGGGGGTATTCAATACCTGAAACTCAACTATTTACCTAGAATTATAATAGCTATAGAATAGTCTCAGTAATGTCACCTAAAGTAGCACATAGCAAGTTATAGAACTCAGTGTATTCAGTTAGTTAATAGTTTTCAATAAACTCAGTCCAGCTCAATCAGTTGTTATGATCAATAATAGTTTGGTCAAGCCTAGTACTGTTTAGCAATTAGTTCAGTGTCTAATTAGTTAGGAGTAGGATTCAGCACCAAGTAAACCCAAGAAAGGGTACTCACCTGCCAGTAGAGGGTGTAATCCTTAGAAGTAGTTCTTATATTCCAGAACTACATAGCTAGCGTAGGTTAATACATCAACCTGCTAGTTGAGGGTTGATGAGGTGTATTACCTACTAGTTGAGGGTAACAACATTCTAAATTAGAGCACCTACCAGATGAGAGTGACTGAGCAAATTATCTTTACCTATAGTACGTTTCTGATAACCTTCCAACTAGGATTATAGGTTGGACCCCAATCAGTTCAGAGAGGGGCATGTCAATTAGATGATACCTTCCATAGCTATAATTTTATCTTCAGACTTAGGATGTAACTTAATTATTTTTAATAAATCAGAACCATTACAAACAATCACCCAGCTTAGTATATAACTAGTTTAGTTCTACAGAATTAGGACTATTAGAAACAATTATCTAATTATCAGTAACTCAGTTATCAGTAATCACAGGTATCAGTTACTCAGTTATAAAAACTCAGTATTTAGTTCTAGTTATAGTGTCAGTTATTATCTTAGTTATGGTTTCAGTTACATTCTCAGTTACCATCCTAGTTATAGTCTCAATTATAGTCTTAGTTATAGTCTCAATTATAGTCTCAGTCTAATCATCAGATTAGTAACTTAGTTTAGTTTTAGGTTTTCTTGACCATAGAGTAGAGTTATCAGTTATTCAATTATAAGTATTTTAGTACCTCTATTTAGAGACTATTTTAGAATCATGTTATACGCTTGGTCTTGTATTCTCAAATAATACAATTTTTATGAATACATGCCCAGTTATGTTATATTACTCAGTCATTCCCTTCCTCATATGTATAATACTTTATAGTTTCAGTCCATTTATACAGACAAAGTACAGTTCATTCATACACGTCCAGTATTCAGCTAGCGGTCATTTGGTTAATCAGATAAGTTAGTATGTTTATGCATTCGTGCTTAGTGTGATTGTATTTTCAGATCCTCAATCTATGTCACTCTCTATCACATAGTTAAAGACTCAGTATTCACACAGTATCAATGTTCTCTATATCCCAGCTTCAGTTATACTTATATCATTAATGTAAGATTTACTGAAACTAATTATAGAGATTCACCATCATATCAAAGAATGTTTGTCATTTATGCTTTAAGATATTTTTAGCTTTTAATTTATTCCATCCTATTAGTGAGTCTATTTACACTTAGCATGCATGTTTTATGATTACGTAAGAAATCAGTTTTACTTACTACATTCACCCCTGCATACTCAGTATATTTTAGAAGTACTGGTCTACATGTACATCTGTGTGTGTACATTGTTTCATAATGTAGGTACCAGTTGTAGCCCGAATATCATGATCAGAAAGTTGAAGATTCCAACTAATAGGTGATGAGTTCCCCTACTTTAGGAACTCTAAATAGTTTCAGATTATGTACAGTTCATTTATTTTCTTGTGTATTGATTAGTGGTAGTCAGAGGCATGTCCTATATATCTGTAGTCAGTATAGTAGAGGCTTCATAGATATTAGTTAGAGTAAGTCACGAAATTTTTAGTTTCATCCTTCAAATTTATCAGACTGTAAAGCTCTATCTGTATTGTGTCTATTTTAGATTATCAATATGACTATATTTATACATAGTATACCAGCTATTTATTATGTTATACTTTAGTTGCATAATACTATGCTAGTTCATGGGTTAGCTAGGGATCAGTTGTGGTTCCATGCATTGTGTGATAACTAAGGGGTAGTCTGGGGTTGATACAATCTCATTGTTCACTTGTTTCGTGCTAAGAGTCTGAGTTGGTGTATAAAAATTCCTTTGGTTTTGCTCTTTTGCAGATGGCTAGGATAGGTTCTACTACCATACAAGGCAAGGAATCCTAGTCTAAGCCTAAGGATCCTATTGCAATTCGTGGATAACTGAGAGGTTAAGGATATCCTAGAGATGCAACACCAAATAGGAACAAATAGAGTAGGTGATGTGTGAGCAGATACTAATACATTTAAGGCTTTTAACTCTAATTAATTGTGAAGACTAAAGTAACTTTTGTTGTTTTTGATTGTTTTTATTATTTTAATGTAGATACAAGTGATTTAGGAGGAAACCAAAGAAAAAAAGAATAAATCAGCTAAAATCTGGTGCGAATAAGCTAAGGTATAGCTGATGCCATTTATGAAGTGTCGTCAGACATGGGAAAGGTTGTCAAAGTTTTCATCAAGCTTAGACAGAACTTGAGGAGTTGAGATGAAATATGACAACGTTTAAAAAGCAATGTCAAACCTGTGATGAGGCATCAAAATAGCCGTCAACCTGAAGTAGATTATGCTGATTTCCAATGAAGATGTGATGACATTTTTCATGCACTGTCATATATTTGACACGCTGTCAGATTTTCTGTTAGAAGAATCAGAATATAACAATTCACTAGAATCTTTGACGATATCTTGCACACGCCGTCAAGATCGTTGTCATCTATTCCTAAGAGAAAACTAAAATATTATTTTTTGTTTCCTTATTTAGAATTAAGTATTTATAGCACTTTTATGATTTTTAGAAAAAATGATCTATTATTGGGGAGAAATTACAATATATTCTTTCCTCCCTATCTCCAGAACAATATTTGAGTGTTTTTCCATGTGATTCAAATACAAGTTCACTTTCAGTTTCATTCATCATTGTAAGTTAATCGTTTTAGTTATGAATTCAAATTGCATGCTTGTTCTAGGCATCATGAGTAGCTAAACTCTTTTAACCTGGATTATGGAATCTAGGGTTAGGACATGATAAGGTCTTAAATAATCAAGGTTTAGTAAGTGTTAGGATTTATTGATAATTCTGAGATTATAATTTATGTCTTTTGGTTGCAAAAAATAGGTGTACCTACTTTGGTTTTCTTGACAAAGAAATCATAAACAGTAGGAAGCAAATTATCAACAGCACTCGAAAAATCTTTATTTAATAATTAACGTTGTAACAAGGTTGAATAACCTGAGGTAAAATCTGGGCAGTTAGTTACAATTCCCTACGTCTGTGAGGATTAGGAGTTTAGATGCTTGAATAGGTCAAGAGATATTTGAGAATACCATCTATAAAGATAGCTTGTCATCCCAACCACCGTGATAACCTTGGTTTATTTGTTGCATCTGTCAAATATCGTAAACCCTAGTGAAAATAATTTTGATTATTCCATAAACTCTTGATTACCAACAATAACATGTTCAATCATTAACCCCCATTTTGTCTTTTTGTGTTTGTTGTTTGAATTTAACTTGTAGCTTTAGTTTAAAATTAGTTTAATCTCCACTCATATTATTCCTTGTGGATTCGACCCCGACTCTAATATTGGGTAAATATATTGACGACGACCACTTTGTATCAAATTGATTTGTAAGCTGAGTGTTATAAAAAATGCCATGCTTGATGGGGAACAATTTGGTATATTGAGTTGGTTTGGAATTTTAGCCTACTAGCTTGAATTCAAACTTGCAAATATTTATTTTTATTTTTCTTTTATTTCTTGTGTTAGGTAGATTTTTATTTTAGTTTACTTATTACTATGGCATCGTGGAACGAACATGAGCTTGGTGGTTGGAAATCTTATCTTGATGATCCATTTCTATATTATGATGGACCTCACTTTGGGCAAGATTATAGATAGGCTCTTTGGAGAGAGATGTGTGCCCCATCTCCATCCTACCGAGAGTATGATTGTTCTTTATGTGGCGGTCGAGAAGGACATTAGATTTATTGCCCAAATATCCCCTCCCCCTATTATGCTAACGTAAATTCTAGTTCTTCTTATGGGTTTGAAAGGTTTTATAGTCAAAAACAGGAAGAACGAAGCACCAGAAAAAGTGGCATTAAAGTTATGCTTCAACTAATATTGGAGTGTGTGGACACAATGAATGATATCATAAGTGATATAGATCAACACATAATGGCAAATAACAAGGAAACAAGAATGATAAAGGATATGGATATAGAGGTCATGCATTCAAAGCACTTTTCCACATTATGTTTAGATGATATATTATCTTTGGAATCATTTAACATAATAGATGTGTGTGAAGATGAGGAGTAAGAATCTAATATTGATGATGAGCTTGATGTTGAGCAACCCTTGGTGATTTCCCAACAAACGGAATCATTTATGAATAAAGATAACAAAGATGATAAGATGGTACTAGAGTCAAAAGAAGAAATCAAGAAAAATCCTTGTGTAGACTCTAGTCCATTCAGGGGTATAAATACTAATCGGGATGCTACTCCAAAATTGAAAGTTAGTCCTTATTAAAAAACTTTTCAACATTATTCTTGGTGGATTTGATTAAAGTCAAATCACCCAAGCAAATGATGTATTTTGAAAATGAGGAGTAAAATTCATACATTTATAAGTTTATCTTTAAAAAAGGGTTATTACAACCCCAGTCTTAATTTCTAAGAAGCTTCCAAATCGATATCCATTAAGTTTCTTTTTAAGATCCTTATCGTTGCCCAATTATCCCACATAAAATTTTTATGCAAAATTGGGCAAGCAGTTCAAGTCTTTGAAGTGGCGTGATAGAACATTCCTTATCATGCCCTCACATTTTCCCAACGGACCTAAAAGATGTAAAGATCAAAAGATGGGCTGACAATTTAAATCATCAAAGTAGAGGGATAAAGGATAACTGGATGTTGTTCTACCGCGACACTAAATTACATGCTTCTTGGGAGGCAACCCAAGGTATTTGGTTGTTTGTATTCGATTATGTGATTGACATCAGATATTTGCACCCATGGTGCCACAGTTATTTTTCTAACTCTCTTGTTTTGCTTTGATGTATTGGGGATATTGTATTATTTTAAGTTAAGGGTATTGGGGTTACTTGTAGATGTTGATGTCCTCCAGGCATATTTTTTTGTCGTGCCTCTTTTCCTCAGAGTCTTGTTCTCAGTAGAGCCGACATATTTAGGCGTATTGTTTTTGTGTTGTGATGTGTTGTGGTTAATTAGGAGAAAAATAATTATCTACAATAGTTGAAATACTTTTATTGAATTTTCTTGGAATGATAACTACCTCTCCAATTGTCTGTGTTAACTATGTGATGTGCATCTGTATGTGACTACTGTGAATTTTCTATCGCTTTAGTACTGGGGACATGATAATCATTGTTAATAATTGCATGAACCGAATAGGTAGTGGCTTGTGATGTACCTTTGTTCCATGTGTGTGTGAGATACTACCTAGTTCCCCTTGTGTGTTAAATCCAGAACTTGGATGATTTTTCTTGCCTATGTTGTAAGATAGGGGTTAGGAAAGGATCATAGACCATTTTTTTATTTAGACCACTTATAGCCTAAATGAACTTCCCAGTGTGCATGAGATCCCTTAATCCCTACTTTGAGCCTTAATTGCCTATTTCTTTTTGAGACACCTATTACCTTTACATTAACATTGTAATAAACCTATTTTGGCCCTAGTTCTCCTTGGACATTGTGTACCTTAACTTGGGAAAACAACCTAAGATGAGGGTGGATATCATAGGGGTGAGTGATTCTAAATAAGTATAAAGAGAGGTAGAACAAAATAAAAGAATAAAAATCTAGGTGCGGTGCAAAAAGAATAAGAAAAGAAAAAGCTGTGTAGAAGAAGAGAAAAAAATAATTTAATTATTGAAAAGACCGCACCTATTTTGAGAATGTATGGTCAATAAAATAGAGGAAGAGAAAAAGGTTAAGAACTATAACCCCAAGAGGTTAGTCTAGTGTCAAGGAGGCGTAGTCACTCTATAAATACCCTTGAATATCATACCAGCGCCTAGCCTACATTAAAAGTCGGGAAAAAGTCCTATAGTGATCCTAGATAACATGTCTGAAGATATTGGCTATATTTGTAGAGGAGCAAAACATATTGGCTAGATTTTTTACATTGGCCTTGCCTCATTTTTCTAGTGCTCGATCGAGGATGCTTATAAGTTTTTGATTGCACTGTTAGGCCTAACGTGGAAAGATATCACACAAGCTTCATTAGGAACCATAGTGGATCATGGTTTAGATGTAGTAGTTCCCAAGGTAGATACCCTCTACATCATCCATATCAGCATTGGTGTTTATTTAGTATGCTCATTTATGCCATACTTAAAATCATTAATGGAGATCAGTCTTTAGTGATTATTCTGGACAGAGCAGTGGTCCATCTTTGAGGTGTTCATCATTGGTTATTTTGGGTTAGCCAAATCTTTTGGTTTTAGAATAATGCTTGGGACATATCCATTTCTCAAGAGAGTGCCCTAATCGTAGAGTGATGGTCCCTTTAATTAATAGAGTTCCACTGATTAGGGCAGTATATCCCCTATATAGAGGTGGTATTCATGGTCTTTTGGGTTATTCCTAGGGTGATTATGGAGGTTCTTAGGCTGGTAGGACTAAAGATCAGTTATGAGCCCAACTAGGTGAATAGCGTGCTTAGTTTTATGTTGTCCCTGCCAGACCCAAGGTTGCATCATAGAATGCTATTATCAGGATATGATTTTAGTGTGTCATTATCCAACTTTTGCTTTATTTGATCTGATATTAACTTATATTTATGTGTCTACTTATTATGCCCCACGATTAGAGTTATCTTGGGATTATTTATCCTTGTCATTATGTGTATCTACTATCATGGATGATTCTTTAGCAGTGGATTGGTTTTATAAATTATGTGATATAACTTTTTAAGAGTTTGATACTTAGACTGAATTTGAGGGGTTGCGAGTCTTATCTTTCTTGTATTTGTGATGTTAGTGTATAGAGTTCGTCGCTTGAATTTGTACCTATAGTTTTGAGTTTTTTGATGCTTTCCCTATAGATCTACCTCGTTTTCTCCCAAGGATTATATCTAGTTTGTTATTGATCTTAAACCTAGTGCTCGACCTATTTCTATGACATCTTACTGTATTGGTCCTGCCGAGCTTAAAGAGCTAAAAACTTATGATTTTCTTAGTAAGGGTTTGTTAGAACAAGTATGTCACTTTAGGTAGCTCCTATATTGTTCATAAAGAAGAAAGATGGTTCCCTATATATATATATTAATTATACGTACCTTAATAAGTTAACAGTGAAGAACTGATATCCTATGCCTCATATTGATGATTTTCTTAACCAGCTTCAGGAAGCAGCAACATTCTATAAGATTAGTTGGATGTCTGATTACCATCAATTAAGGATTCAGTTTGAGGATATCCCAAAGTCAGACTTTAGGAGTCGTTATGGTCATTATGAGATATTGGTGATGTTTTTGGATCTACCAATTCCCCAATAATATTTATGGATTTAACTAACTCCTTATTTGAATTCGTTCGTGATTGTGTTCATCGATGACATCCTTGTGTATTCAAGGAGTAGAGAGGATCATATGCAATATTTGAGGATTGTGCTCTAGACTTTATGAGATTATAGGATTTTTTCCAAATTTTCTAACTATTAGTTTTTCCTTAAGTCGATGACATTTCATGGAAATATGGTGTCTAAGGATGAAATTATAGTAGATCCAATAAAGATTGAGGCTATTCGTAATTAGACTAGCCTACATCTCCATTTGAGGTTTGTTGCTTTTATTAGTTTGGTCAGTTACTATAGATGGTTCATTGAGAGAATAGCTGCTATTGTTGGACTAATGACTAGATTAATTCAAATTAAGGTTCCTTTTTGATGTGATAAAGAGTGCAAGTCAAGCTTTTGAAAGCTTAAGAGATTTCTTAGTTTAACTTCTATCTTGGCTCTTCTTTTTAAGAGTAAGGGATTCACTATCTATTATGATGCTTTGGGTGTTGGTTTGTGTTGTGTGTTGATGTAGAAAATTCAAGTTATTGCTTATGCATTGAGGTAGCTAAATATGCCCAAGCTCAACTACCTAACTCATGATTTTGAGTTGGAGGAAGTAGTCTTCGTATTTAAGATTTGAAGACATTTTCTTTATGGTTCGCATTGTGAGATCTTCACTATTCATCATAGTCTTCAACACTTAATGAGCTAGAGAGATCTTAATTCTAGGTATTATAGATGGATAAAGTTTCTTAATAATTATTATATCTCTATTTTATCTCATTTGGTCAAGGCGGATGTGCTACGTGACACTTTGATATGGAAGGCAATGAGTATGGTAGTTTGTCATCTATCTCAATTTATTAAAGGATGTTGCCATAGGACGTCCAATCCTTAGCAAACTTAATCATGATATTGGATATAGGATATGTCGTTCTCTGATTGGTTAGTTTACGACCTTGAGATTAGACCTCATGGTTTTGACTTACTTCAGGAGTCATTACATAGAGTCAGGGTGATTCAAGATAGGTTCAGGGAAACTCAAAGTAGGCAAAATTCTTTTGCATATCATTGTCTTTGTGCCTTGATATTTGTAGTTAGAGACTAGGTATTCCTTCAATAATCACCAATGATGGGCATAATAAGATTCGGGAGAAAGGGCAAGCATAGCCCCAATTATTTTAAACCTTTTGAGATCATTCACAATGTTGGAGAGGCGGCTTATGAGTTATCCTTACCCCAAAATTCTTTGGGTTTCCATTTGGTTTTTTTGTGTTTTTATGTTGTGGTGATACATCCCAGATGCATCACATGTGCTTAGCTAAGACTTGGTTCAGTTACAAGAGCGGTTGACCTTCATGGAGGAGCCTGTGTTCATATTAGCCAAAGATATCAGAAGGTTGTGCTCTAGAGAGATTCTAGTAGTTAAGGATTGGTGGAGTCATGATGATAGGTGTATTTACACGCCTAAAGTACTATAATTTACACATATTTTAGCTAAGTTTTGAGGACAAAATATATGATTCATGCACTTTTAGTCCTTTTTCCTGTAAGTGAGCTAACCAACATGATTAGCAAGTTTTCAGGTATAAATTATGAAGATTTCAGCATTTTATGGATAAATTGACGCCAAAGGAAGCTTCACAAAAGAAGTAAAGAAGAGCTTGGACGCCTAGGGACTAAAAGTGACGCATGGAAAACCTGTTCCGGCCAAAAACAACATTTCCAAAGTCTTGGGGATCAGCAGTATCCTAGTAGGATTAGGATAAGTAAAGGAGTAGCTTAGTAGGAATAGGATATGGGTGTTATAAATACCCTATTTTGCTGGAGATTTTTATCATTCCCATCCATCCACCATCAATCCATCCAACAAAACAATTCTCCACCACCCTCATCCCTATTCGATCCTTTTCCTTTTTATTCATAAATTGGTTGTTGACATTATTATTCATATATTCTATTTTTAATTTCCACAACAAGAGAAATGCTATTTGCACTGAAATCACGCGACAAGAACTACTAAACCATACTACACGTGAGATCTTTATTTTGGTATAATAATAATGTCTATTGTGATTTTCGTCGCACTCATGAATAGCTAAACTTCTCTTTTGGGGTTATGGAAGCCTTATGAGATAGTATCTATTGCTATGAGTTTGTGAATCCTTGACACGTATGCTGCTTATATCATTATTCTCTTCATCTTAATCTAAATTCTTATGGTTGTAAACACATAGAATATGCCAGTATAGCATTAACTTGTTCGAAAGAAAAGTTACATGTCTGGAAAAGAGATAATGTCAAGGTAATAGGGCACCAACCCCTGTTAAAAAGTTAGTGTCGTAACTAGATTAACCTCTTGGAGAATCTGTACCATTAGATATGCTTTAAGCTCGAAAGAGTTAAGGTTAAATAGTCCTTGATAGGTCGAAAGACGCCTGGATTTACCATAGAATACGATTCTCTATAAGCGCATGCATGCCTGAATTTTGCATAACTCATAGTCAATAAATACGTAAAACTCATAAGGTGGAAATAACCCCAACCCTCAATTCTCATTGATTAAAACCTACCAAGTACTCCATTTTACTCTTCTATTTTACGCTTTTACTCTACTATTTTGTTTACGTTAGTTGCACGCACAAAATCCCCCATTTGTTACAGAATTTTAGGCCAAAAGTCTACTAATAGTTGCTTACTTAGTGACCAAGTATTCCCTGTGGGATTCGACACCCAACCCAGTTGAGTTCTATATTTGACAACGACCGCTTACACTCTTACGAGAGCTATATTTTGAGAGTTATCAAAAATTGGCGCCGTTGCCTGGGAATACGGTTGTCTACTAAGTTTGTGATAGTTACTAGACCCTTTGGTCAAAAGTTCTCCGATTTTACTTTTAGCTATTGTTTTTGTTCTATTCAGGTTCTATTGGCAGGGTGGAGGCGCAACGTGACATTGAAAGAAGGGCTGCTCAACAGGAACAGGCTAGACTAGTTGCACTGGCCGCTGCCCAAGTACATCAACAAAATATTGATAACCTCGGGCGTGCAACAAATCCTGACTATGAGGATCTCGGTGATGAGGAGCTACTAAACCCTAGGTATGATACTGAGGTGGCGACACCTGCTAATAGAAGAGATCGTCAAGCTAGGTTTAGGCCTGAACATCAAGCTGTGCAACTCCCATTCGATGATGATGATGATGACATTGATGGAGATGGTGCCACAGAGCTGATCATGATAATGATGATGATCTACATGCAAGTCATTCGACAATCCTGGCATTGGACAGAATGCAATTCGACTGCACTTATTTCCATTGTCTCTGTCTGGGGAGGCAACTCTAGGGTTGAATGGGTTGACTCCTGATTCTATTACTAATTGGAGACAATTGAAAAATGCTTTCCTAGAAAGATTCTTTCCGTCATCCAAAAGAGCACAATTGAGAGATGAGATCACCAATTTTTGACAGCTTCCAACTGAAGCTCTCCACGAAACATGGGAGAGGTTCAAGACGAAGCTTATGCGGTGCCCAAATCACCATATGACCAATGTCCACTTTGATGGAGATATTATACAGATCTTTGAATTCGGTGACTAAGCCAGTGGTAGATAATGCAACAGGTGGATCATTTATGGACCTCATCTTTGTTTAGGCAAGCTATATGCTAGACCGGATGACAAAGCAAAGTAGAGCTTGTCAAACCGGGGATTCTGAGGTATCAAGCTCTACTGTATCTTTTGGCATGACTGTAGAGCAAAGGCGAAGACAAGAGGAACGCGACCAAGACATGGCTCACATGAAAACACAGATGGATCTTCTTACAAAGCATCTATTATCAAGGAAGACCAAAAAAGTCAAAGCTGTTGCATCAAAAGGAAGGGAGGAATCTGATTCCGAGGAAAAAGCCAACTGCTTGAACAATCAGGGGGGTTTCCGAGGCAATGCCCAAGGAAACTATGGTCGGAACTATTATGATAATTCAGGATATAAGGACCATGACCAAGGTAGTTGGAAGAATAAGACTGACAGGAGTGGGTTGTATGTACCTCCAGAAAGATGTGACGCTGCTGCATCGGGGTCCGAATATATGTCCATGGAAGATATGATGGCTAATCTGTTGAAAGGAGTAGAGGAAACTAGCACAGGATTAACAGAGGTAATCAATGATTTATCCTCAATAAAACAATTAGTTGAGTTACATTCAACTTCAATAAAACAGCGAGAGCAGCAATTGAGTCAATTATCTGCGGCATTCAACAAAAGAAAGGCTGGAATGCTACCCAGCAACACTGTGCAAAATCTAAGGAATGAGGGAACATGAGTGGCTATTACTACCAGGAGCAGTAAGGTGTTAGACAATCTGTCTAAATCCAAGTAGGTAGTTGATGATATAGCGGATAATATTATTGATGCAGAATGTGAAGAGTCCAAATAAACTGAAGAGTGTGTTCGTGACGTCAACCCTAGGCATTTGCAGCCTGAAAAGATTGATAGTTGGAAGCAAGATAAAAAGAAAGTGGTGGAGAAAACTATTCTACTTCCACCACCACCTTTTCCTCATAGACTGAAGAAAAAGGCTGACAAAACTCCTGAAAAGGTTGATAATCAAAAGCAAGATAAAAATAAAGTGGTGGAGAAAACAATTCCCCTTCCACCACCATCTTTTCTGCTGAGGCTGAAGAAGAGGGATAATGACACTAGGTTCAGGAAATTCATGAAGATGATGAAGCAGGTGACCATTAATGTTCCTTTGGTCGAAGCGCTAGAGCAAATGCCCGGATACGCTAAATTTATGAAGGAAATTTTGACAAATAAGCGGGCAGTAAGTTATGAATTGGCAGATGAGGTTCATCATTACAGTGTGATTGCCACGAGATCGTTAGTTCAAAAGACGGTAGATCCTAGTGCTTTCATTATTCCTTTCACAATTGGATCTTTGGATTTTGCTAAGGCATTGTGCGATTTGGGAGCTAGCATCAATTTGATGCCACTATCTATTTATAGAAAGTTGGGATTAGGCGATCCGACACCAACCAATATGAGGCTTGTAATGGCTGACAGGTCGGTAAAATGACCTGTGGGTATCTTGAATGATGTGTTGGTGAAGGTTTCTTCCTTTATATTTCCTACAGACTTCATTATTCTAGATTTTGAGGTAGACTCTGAAGTTCCCATAATCTTGTGGCACCCTTTCATTGCAACAGGGAGCGTACTTATTGATTTGTAGGCTAATAAGCTTTTATTTCAGATAAATGATGAAGTAGTTCGCTTTGATGTATGCAAATCAATGAAGCAACCCAAGGATCTGAACATGTTCTTTGTAGTTGATGTTCATCATGAGGATGATGAAGATTATAAAGAAACTATGTGTGCTCTAACAGAAATAGGGTCCTATTCTCATACTCCTAAATAGTCAGACCTTGATCTTAAGAATCAACCGTCACCAACAGCGAAGGCTTCCATTGAAGAGCCCCAGTGCTAGATTCGAAAGAGCTCGCCAATTACCTAAGGTATACGTTCTTGGGATATGGAAATACACTTTCGACGAGTGTTGCGGATGATTTAATTGAACAACACGTAGAGGCTCTCATCTCTGCTCTGAAGAGGTACAAGAGAGCTATGGGTTGGTCTATTGATGATATAATTGGTATCGAAGAAGAATGCATGCCCACAAGTAAGTATCAGCGTCGTCTGAATCCATTCAGAAAATGATGCACTAAATATCTTGATGAAGTCTAAGTAATCGAGATAACTATGTCGTGCCATGACAATAAATCAAGCGCTTGGTGAGAGGCAACCCATCGTTTTTAATTGTTTTTGTTGTTTTTGTTTTCTCAGGATTTTGTTGAGACACGACCAAAAATAAGGCGCTTGATGGGAGGCAACCCACCGTTCTAATCATTTTTGTTGTTTTAGAGTAAGTGTAGGTGCAAGATGTATAAGGAAGGAGGTTGGTCTTGAATTTTGATTTGGAAGTGGTTCATGTTGAAGGTGGTAAGTTAGGAATTAAAAAGAAAAGGCTATGGGTTAGGTATTGCTTATGAAAATCTAGACAACGAACAAGGCAAGGCCTACGTAAATCTAGGCAACGAACAAGGCATGGCCTATGCTATGGCCTAAGCTCTCAGAATCTAGAATACCATAGCATAGGCGCCACCTATGCTCAACAAGGCATGGCCTTTTGTCTCTGAATCTAGATTGCCATGGCTTAGACGCCGCCTATGCTCACTTTTGGTCTCCTAATCCAATTTCAAATGGGTCAAAACCCAACCCAAGCTTGTCCTATAAATAGAACCTTAGTTTTAAAACAAAAACTCATTGCAAATCCAACCTAAGCACCGCCTACCCTTTCAAAATCTCTCAAAACTATTCTTTTTCCTCATTTAACCTTGCAATATCATATTCTGAATCCATCACCAAGTAAGTTCTTCTTTTATGTTACATAAGTACTATGCTTATAATGATTCGTTAGATCTTGAATTGGTGTTGGTGATTTGAATGTGCTTGGTTTGTTATGATACAACTAAGTGAGTGAAAGAATATGTAGGAATGCTTTTGGCTTGTTTCCAACTTGTATTTGATTTTAATACACTGTCATACTTTTGCGAAATCGACATGATCAAGATAATTGCATAATCTTGTAACTCGAAAGCTTACATGTTGAAATCACTTGTTCATTGAGATGAAAATCATGGGTGATTACAAACATGCGATGTTATTTATATGTCATAAATTGATACGATATCTATGTAGTAGTTTTGTTCAAAAGATGCATTAGTCCAAACATGAAAGCATTGTCAAGATTGCATAACGTTAAGAGGACATGAAATTATAATTGTGCTGAACATATTGTTGGAACATATCGCCTATATGTATGTCGATGAAGTCTGAGTAATCGACATCACTCACTTAATTAGTTTGTACAAACAAATTAAGTGTGGGGTGGTGCCACTATAGTTTGTTTTTCGATTATATCTTCTGAGATGAGCTAACATAAATCTTAGGAAGAATGGCACCAAAAGGACGACAAGAAAAAGAAGAAGCGTCCACCTCACAGAAAGGTAATAAAAGAGGAAGAAAAGAGCACGCTGAATCCTCCTCATTGCAAATACCTCAACGCACTCTTGGAACCAGGTTTTTCTTATTTATTTTCCACTGAGGACAGTGTATCTCGTCTAAGTGTGGGGTGATGGTATTTGTATGCTGTATTTTTTTGCCTACCTACATCTATTTATTTGATTTTTTGTTAGTAGTTAAATTTTAGAAATTTTTTAAACTTTGCATAAAATTGTTCTGATATGCAGCATGGTATTATGACAAGAGTCTGTGATAAAATCATTACTATTCAGACATTTAGGATCTAAAAGTGACTCAGTATGTGATAAATGTTGATTTAATTCCTTCATCTGTTGGGTCAAGAGTCTATACTGCTCCCAATAAAGTCGACCATGTGCCTTGTGTGTGAGAGATGATAGTATATTCTATGTTTGTGGCTGATGCTAGAACTTGCCTGGTGTGTATGTAAAGCGAAATAAAGTGTGTAAGATTAGGAGATGATTTAGGCATTTCTTTGGCAACCTGTGATTGTTTACCTTCATTTTACCTACCCATGGACATCATCATAGATAACCCCATTTCAGCCTTTAGCCTATTTTTTTTTGACAGCCTCATATGTAAGCCTAATCTATTTTTTCAAGACCATAATTTGATCCAAATTCCTAAGTGCTTTAAATTAAAAAAGCATGTGACAAAATAAAAGGAAATTGGGTGAGTGTGATGCCTTAGAATGTATTGGTACTTGAATTTGTTATGAAAAAGAGTGGCTATCATAGAGGTGTGTTATTAAAAAAAAAGAGAGAGAAGAAAAGAAAATAAAAAAGATAAATTGTGATTATGATTAAATAAAAAGATAGTTATGTTTGAATGGAAAAATAGGTGAAAAAGGGTGATAGACGAAAGAAAGGTAGCAAGGTTGTTTAAAAGAAAGTATTAATGGCATAATGTTATGTGTTAAAGCGCTTAGGAACATAGTCACTATTTCTGGCCAAAATAGTCCTACCCGTTCCTTAGCCTACATTACAACATGTACAAGACCTATTAGATCCTAAGCTTGACATTCTGATATTTAGTGGAGCATTACACTAAGGGTAAGCCTATGGTCATCAGTTGCAGCATATGAATTCTTTGTGAGAGTGAGAGCAAGGATAATCTTATACCCATGTTTGAAATATATACAATACTTGTGAGTTATTATGGGTGACATATTGTGAGACACACATGGGTGATGAGTTTTGGGTAAGTCGTAGATGATTCTTTGTGCCTTAACTTTTGAATACGAATTAACCATCATCACGAGTCTATATTAGAGGCTGAAATTATTTCTAGTAGTGATCAGAAAACTACTCTTTGTTAATAATTGTCGTGCCTGTCTTGATGAATATTTTGTGTTGTTACTGTGAAACCCTAAGTAGTTGTTTAGATGGACATGATATTTTGTTCGAGGATGAACAAAACTTTAAGTGTGGGGTGTTGATGATAGGTGTATTTACACGCCTAAAGTACTATAACTTACCCATATTTTAGCTAAGTTTTGAGGACAAAATATATAATTTATGCACTTTTAGTCCTTTTTCCTGTAATTGAGATAACCAACGTGATTAACAAGTTTTCAGTATAAATAATGAAGATTTAAGCATTTTATGGATAAATTGACGCCAAAGGAAGCTTCACAAAAGAAGGAAAGCAGAGCTTGGACGCCTAGGGACTAAAAGTGTCGCATGGAAAACCTGTCCCGGGCAAAAACAGCATTTCCAAAGACTTGGGGATCAACAGTAACTTAGTAGGATTAGGATAAGGATGCAGTATCCTAGTAGGATTAGGATAAGTAAAGCATTAGCTTAGTAGGAAAAGGATATGGGTGTTATAAATACCCTATTTTGTTGGAGATTTTTATCATTCCCATCCATCCACCATCAATCCATTCATCAAAACAATTCTCCACCACCCTCATCCCTAGTCGATCCTTTCCCTTTTTCTTCATAAATTGGTTGTTGACATTATTATTCATCTATTCTATTTTTAATTTCCACAACAAGAGAAACGCTATTTGTACTGAAATCACTCCACAAGCACTACCAAACTATACTACACGTGAGATCTTTATTTTTGTATAATAATAATGTCTATTGTGATTTCCGTCGCACTCATCAATAGCTAAACTTCTCTGTTGGGGTTATGGAAGCCTTATAAGATAGTATCTATTTCTATGAGTTTGTGAATCCTTGACATGTATGATGCTTATATCATTATTCTCTTCATCTTAATCTAAATTCTTGTGGTTGCAAACACATAGAATACGCCATTATAGCATTAACTTGTTCGAAAGAAAAGTTACATGTCTAGAAAAGAGATAATGTAGAGGTAATAGGGCACCAACCCCTGTTAAAAAGTTAGTGTCGTAACAGGATTAACCTCTTGGAGAATCTGTACCATTAGATACTCTTTAAGCTCAGAAGAGTTAAGGTGAAATAGTCCTTGATAGGTCAAAAGACGCCTGGATTTACCATAGAATATGATTCTCTATAAGCACATGCATGTCTGAATTCCACATAACTCATAGTCAATAGATACGTAAAACTCATAAGGTGGACATAACCCCAACCCTCAATTCTCATTGATTAAAACCTACCAAGTACTCCATTTTACTCTTCTATTTTACGCTTTTACTCTACTATTTTGTTTACGTTAGTTGCACGCACAAAATCCCCCATTTGTTACAGAATTTTAGGCCAAAAGTCTACTAATAGTTGCTTACTTAGTGACCAAGTATTCCCTGTGGGATTCGATACCCAACCCAGTTGGGTTCTATATTTGACAACGACCGCTTACACTCTTACGAGAGCTGTAGTTTCAGCGTTATCAAGTCACCACCTAGTTCAGCAGTCGACTTGGGAGATCAAGAGCGAGAAGTTAACCAATTATCCACAACTATTCGAGGCTACATCCTAACACTTTACTTTTACAGAGGAAAGTTCTTTTCATAGTGTATATTGTAATGACCTTCCATTTCATTATCAATATTTTCACATATTTTCTCCATTTAGGGATTTTCTATAGCTTCCCCAATTCAGTTATGTCTTGCTGGGTATAATAATTTAGTTATTGGGCAGTTCATTTGTTGTTTAGAGATAATTCCATGTTTTGAAGTCTTCATTGGTTAAGATTATATACCGGGAATAAACATCAATCTAACAACCTCGTATACAAATTCTAAAATATCGAATAACTTCAAAACATTAATTTTGGGCTACATAAATTATTGGTTCTGGTCCTGAGGCTTTTGGACTCATTTGGGGTCATTGGTCGGAAGTTAAGAAAGATGGCATGTAAGTGTCGGACCCAGTTTTTTTTCAAAACGACCATGGATGGAAATTTAGATTGCACCATTGAGTTTGGAATGTCAAATTAGATAGGGTAGCATAGTTCTTTTGTACATATAAGATTTTGTTTGTATCCCAAGGGGTTAGCAAAGACTTTAAAAAGTCCATCCAAGTCTCCAATTGGTGTGACCGCTAAAGCGGCCCCTTTGGCCGCTATAGCGATCCTGCTAGCCTAGTAAGTGTTGTTGTATTGGCAAGATGGATGGTAAAGATAAAGTTGATTTAGCACAGGCTTGTCGAATTTAGCAGCCTTACATCAATAGGAATGTACTTCTTTATCAGTCACCTGGCGCTTTAATACTGACTACTAAAGCAGCCAAGGCTCACTTTAGAGACACCTGGTACTTATAAAATCCCCATATTAGTTATTTTCTCCAATTTTCACCCATTTCTAGGAGAGTGGAACCATAGAAGGTGTGAAAACTTGGAAGAAACATTAGTGGGTGATTTTGGGGGTGTTTGTAGACTTGAGGAATGCATTTCTTCTTCGAATTCCTTGTAAGATTTCCTCAAATTTATGATTAAATCCTTTATATTGTTCCAAAATTCCTAAAATATTTGGGGGTTGATTGTATCACCATTTGATATTGGAATTTACCCATTCTTGAGGTTAAATATTCCTTGAGCATAGAGGGACATGTTAATTTTAAAAGTGCAATTTCACAAGTGGGCCCCACATAGGATTTTGTATATTATCTTGGACCCAAATCATAAAAGGTAATATGGGTACCGTTGTTCTCTTTTTGATGAGTATATTATGATTTTGACAATGTGACATTTTGTGGAAGATTCTTGGAATAGAAATTGATAGTTTAGCATGTGCTTTTGGCTTTCCTTCGGCATCCAAGTAGACTAGGTTTACCTTCTTCATAGATTGAGCTAATTCATAGTATATTTTTTATATTGTGCTAGATATACGATAGGATTTAGGTCTTGGAGGTAACAGTTTGTATAATTAGTATTATTTGAAATTCTTAGACTATTTTTGAATCATAAATTAGGAATAATTGTCTTAGTTACTCATGTTTACAATGGAGTATCTATCTTAGGGATAATTGTGGTTTATTTTACATCTGTAAGTGAATTTATATACATTAACCTAATTTGGGGTAGAATTTTCCTTAGAATGGATTTCGGGTATTAGAAGTAGGCCTCTCCTGCCTACCTTACATCAAGACTCTATTTAATTTCTTGAATACTTAATGGGCATTTTTATAGCCATAAAGTTTCATAATTTATTAATAAAAGAGACTAGATCCTTTATGTTTATGTTATCTTGGTAACAGGAGTTTGAGTTAGATTAAAACTAAGTCTGGTGATTTGTTGATATTGAGTATTTATTCAAGTCTAGAAAATAATAATGTGAGTTTCGGTTCAAGTCTACATAATGATGATGATGATATGATTTTTGATTCTTGAAGATTGACAGAGAGATTCTTGAAATTTGATGGTGAATTCCCTTGGAATTGAACCTTCTATGAAAACCCTAGGGCTTGTTCTTAAGATTTTTTGAGAGTAATTAAGTAGAAGTCGCTGAATTATGGCAAAATCTCGTGTTATAAGGCTTATATAGGGTGAAAAAATTGACCTTTTTAACCCTAGGATACATCTTTCATCTCTAAGAAAATTTCCCAAATTTCATCCTTGGCGCGACGCACCACTATCATTCCAAGTCACTGGAAAGTGAAAAGTGGGAAATTCCATGGTGGTGCGACACAGAGCTACAACGTTGCCACCTTATATGCGACCTGGAAGTTTGATGCGATATGCTACTATCACGAAGAAATACTAAAAATTGACAATTGTCATTGGAGGTATATGTGCAATACGCTGAAGGCTCAAGTGATACAATGTATCACTAAAAAGGCTCTAACTCAGTAGACTAATTTTGCCAAATAATTTTAACTAGAGGAACTTCTTTGTTCCTCAATATACGAGTCTGATAGCCCAGAATTTTGACTGGAATCTCTTCTTAAGAGAGGCTGTTCTGAACTTCAATGGTCTGAATAAGGACTACGACTGATAGGTTACATATACACTTCTTGAGCAAAGAGACATGGAAGACTTAATGAACTGAGGTAAGATCTGAAGGCAATTCTAGATTATAAGCTACTTTGCTGAATCGACTGAGAATCTTAAAGGGACCGACATATCGAGGACTGAGCTTTCCTGTATTGATGAATCTTTTCACTCCCTGCATGGAAGAGATCTTAAGACAGACATGATCACCAATCTCAAACTTGAGATCCTTTCTACGAACATCTACATAAGAATGCAATCAGCTCTGAGTAGCCCAGAGTCTTTCTTTGATTAAATGGATTTTGTCTAAGACGTCGAATAAAAAGTCTGGCCCTATGACTAAGGCCTTACTAACTTTGAACCAACCAATCAGAGATTGACATCTCCTACCATAGTGAGCTTCGAATGAATCCATCTGAATACATGAATGATAGCTGTTGTTGTATGCAGACTCAAAAAAAGGCAAGTGGCCATCCCAACTTCCCTTAAAATCAATGGTACATGCCCTGAGAATATCGTCAAGAGTTTGAATAGTCCTTTTTTCTTTACCATTTGTCTGGGGATGAAAGGTTGTACTAAGATGAACTTGGGTACCAAGAACCTTTTAGAACGCTTTCCAGAAATAAAAGATAAACTGGGTATCTCTATCTGAGATAATATATGATAGAGTACTTTACAATCTGACCCACTCCCTGATATAGAGTTTGGCGTAATCCTCAGCTGACTAAGAGATATGAAATGGAATGAAATGAGCTAACTTTGTCATTAGGTCTACTATGACCCAAACTAAATTATGCTGATGACGAGTTTGAGGTAAACCATCACGAAGTCCATGTTCACTTCTTCCCACTTTTATATAGGAATGACGAACTCCTACATGGAACCACAAGGCTTCTGATGCTCTACCGTAACCTGCTGACATGTAGAGAACTTATCCAAAAACTCTGTAATATCTCTGTTTATCTCACTCCACCAATAGATCTCCTATAAGTCATAGTACACCCTTGTGGCTCCTGGATGAATAGAGTTTCACGCACTATGCTATTCTACAAGAATTCGCTTACTTAAATAATCTACACCTGGAACGCACAAACGATTCTGACAACGAAGGACACCATCTCCCCGTTGGGAGAAAACCTCTTTTTTCTGGTCTTTCACTGAGTATTTTAGATTGATAAGACTAGGATCCCTATGTTTCCTCTCTTTCACCTTAAAAACTAAAGATGATTCTTAACTACTCTGAACACATGCACTACTCTCTGAATAATCGACTAAGTGAATGCCTTGTCTAACAAACTGATGGACTTCCTGAGCTAACTTTTTCTTATTGTCCTCAAAATAAGAAGCACTACCCATAGAGAG
This sequence comes from Capsicum baccatum var. pendulum, assembly GCA_030864225.1. Classification (NCBI taxonomy): domain Eukaryota; kingdom Viridiplantae; phylum Streptophyta; class Magnoliopsida; order Solanales; family Solanaceae; genus Capsicum; species Capsicum baccatum. Next base: position 191,132,455 of record CM061559.1, on the reverse strand, counting down.
TTTATTGATATCATTGACTATTACATTGGACTTCCCTGGATGATAAAGGATACTCATGTCATAATCCTTCAAGAGGACTAACCACCTTTGCTAATGAAGATTGAGATCATTATGAGAAAAGACATATAGGAGACTTTTATGATCCATGAAGACATCTACAAGAACTACGTAGAGGGAATCCCTCTAAATCTTTAAGGCAAATACTATGGTTGCTAACTCAAGATCATGAGAAGTATATTTCTTCTCATGGGGTTAAGCTATCTGGAGGCGAAGGCTATGACCTTATCCTACTACATGAGGACACAACCTAAACCCACTTTCGATGTATCATAATACAATACAAACCCATATGAACCATCTAAAAGATCTAGGACTAGAGACTAGGTGAGTCGAGTCTTCAATTCCTGAAAATCTTCTCACAAGAATCTGACCACTGAAACTTGACCTTCTTCTAAGTCTACCTGGACATAGGGGATGCAATAGAAGAAAATCCCTCAACAAACCATCTATAATAGCTAGCCAATCCTAAGAAACTCCAAATATCTAATGGTAAGATAGGGCGAGGCCAGTTTCTTACCACTTTGGTCTTTTAAGGATCTACTCTAACGCCATCATCGAAATTGAAATGGCCAAGGAAAGCTACTCACCTTAGACTAAATTCACACTTACTTAATTTGGTGAATAATTGATGATCTATGAGAGTCTTAAGAACAATATTTAGATAATCTGAATTATCTTACTCACTGCGGGAGTAAACAAGGAAGACATCTATAAAGACTATCACTAACATGTCCAAGTATTTCTTAAACACTCTGTTCATCAATCCATGAAAGCTGCGGGGGCATTGGTAAGATAAAAGGACACGACCAAAAATTTGAAGTGACCATACTGACTAGAAAAATCTATCCTTGGAATGTCACATTCTCTAATTCTGAGCTGATGGTAGCCTGATATGAGGTCTATGTTAAAGAAATAACTCTGACCCTAAAGTTGGTCAAACAAGTCATCAATTCTAGGAAGGGGATACTTGTTCTTTATCGTGACTTTATTGAGCTAACCGTAATCTATGCATATTCTGCTAGAACAGTCTTTCTTGCACACAAATAATACTTGTGTGCCCCATGGGGAAACACTAGGTCTAATTAATACCTGATCTAAGAGATCATTCAACTGTTCTTTCAATTTCTGGAGTTTTGCTACTGCCATTCTGTATGACAAAATATAGATAGGTTGAGTGTCTGGATGAAGGTCTATGTTGAAGTCTATTTCCTTTTTGGGAGAAATGTCCTAAAAATCTTCGGGAAATACATTTGAATATTCATTAACAACTGGGACCGATTCAAGACTAGGAGATTTAGAACCAGAGCACTTAACATGAACAAGATGGTAAACACATCCCTTACATATCATTTTCCTTGCCTGAAGGTAAGAAATAAGATAACCCCTGAAATATAAATTACTACCCCTCTACTCTAAGACGGCCTCATTCAAAAACTAAAACTGAACTATTTTGTTTTTTGCAGTCAACTGTGGCATAGCAGAAATGAAGCCAATCCATGTTGAGAATGACATTGAAATCATTCATCTCTAATTCGACTATGTCTACTGAGGTGACTTTATAAAATATCATAACCGAGCAGTTAATGTATACCCGCTGGGCTCTAATAGTTTTAACCACTAGGGTAAAGACTGAGAAGGGCTCTGCTATAATTTTGGGACTGATTTTGAAATTGCCTACTATTAAGGAGTAACAAAAGATAAGGATACACCAGGATATAGCAAAGAATAAAGATAAATATGAAAGATTTGTAACGTACCAGTGATGATATCAGGAGAATTTTCCTGATCCTGTAGGGTCTGAAGAGAATAAAGTCTATTTGGCGTTACCCACTAGTAGCAATGAAAGTGGTACACTGCTGGTTCGAGCAATTGGACTAAGCTGTGAAACGGTTCTACTAACCCTGATAACCCGATCGAGGACAATATCTAACTCTGTGGCCTGGCATTTCACAACCTAAACAGACATTTCTACCAGCTCTGCAAGCACCCTTATGGTTCTTGCCACAAGTCTAACATAGGGGATTAGTTCGGGAATTTCTAACACTGCCCTAAGACATATATCCTAGCACTCTATCATTGTTACCCTCTCTAAACTTAGGAACTGGAGCACTGGTTGTTAAAGGGGATAGAACTGATGAATTAGGATGAAACTGTGAATGGTTTCCTCTTTCTGATTTTGACTGTCTAAAATTTGAAGCTACCTGTCGTAGATTTCTTATTTTGATTTTCCCTTTGCTCCTCTATCTGCTGAGCGTGAGTCCTGAGATGGGCTAAAGTCATGTCACCATTTATCATGGCAGATCTACGCTTATTTGTCACGCCATTATTCACCCCTGACACGAACTTAATCATTTTGTCTCAACTGTCCGCAACCACATGAGGGGCGTATTGGGATAATTGAGAAAACTTAAGAGAATACTCTTTCACCATCATATTACCCTACCTAAGGTTGATGAACTTTAGAACCTTTGCCTCCCTTAGCTCTTGGTAAAATAATCTATCTAAGAAATCCATGAAAAATTCTTCCCACTCTAGAGGACCTGCATCATCTACCCTTTCAGACTTCCATTGCTTGTACCAAGTATAAGCCACATCTTCCAACTGGTATGTGGCTAACTCAGCACTCTTAACAGTAGTCACACCTAAAATATCTATCACCTTCTGGACCTTATCTATAAATTTCTGAGGGTCTTCATCTATCTTAGACCTGACGAACGTTTGAAGATTCATTAAACTAAAGTCCTAAATCCTAGCTGCGGCTGAGTTGGATACTGGGTTGGTTGGAATGACTGCTGGTTATTCATTATGGGCCACAATAGATTGAGCAAGCATGGTTAACGCGACTCTATATTTTGCATGAGAAACATGCTCGCCCAAAGGATCTTTGGGCTGAGGAGCTGGTTGGTTTCTTCTCTTTGGAGGCATATTCTGGAATAAAGAGAAGAACGTATTAGACTGAGAGATTAACCTGAGATTTTGCTCACTGGCACGACATGAATACATAAAGAAAGGAAACTATTTCTTAAAAAGCTCATAACCTCTTGCACATAAATGTAGTGCGCAATATATCCATGTACAAGACTCAACTAGATACGACTTTAAAACTTCCTAGGACTCTATTGAACCTTAGCCTTTAATAGCAATCTTGTAACGCCCCGATTATCTAAACCGAAATGCTACACAGTGTTCATGACCCCAAAAGACCATAAGTTGACCCATGACTGATATCTGTACCTGTACACAGCATAATATCACATAAAAATATGGAAACATGCATTGAAAGGACATAAGGCTCAATACTGAACATAACTAAATAATAATAATGTCGGAATAAAGTGGTATCACAATACCAAAAAAAATGAAAATACTAAAGTCTGAAACGTGATAGTACTATCGTCGCCTAAAAGCCTCTAACTATTTGACTAAGGAGTTGATGGGACATGTCCCCAACTAACTCTATCAACTGAAATTGAACTGAAATAATAAAACAAAATCACATTCTCGGAGAATGAGGACTCACTGCTAAAAACTCTTAACACTAGAATGCTACTGCTACTGCTGATTTGGGAGTCGTGTCTTTGAACCTATGGTGTAGCAGAAAATAAAGCAATATAGCATAAATTCATTAGTACAAAAGAATGTACAGAGTATATTTGTGCGGTAAGATAATTGAAAGGGTTCAAATGCATAAGCAATACTAATTGACTAGATAATATGAACGTCAGAGTTCACACATGAATGCCTAGTAACTGAGATCTTGCGAACATGATAACTAAATCAATATAATGATGACATGAATTTACTGATGTTTAACTTGACTTATACTATAATTCTTATGACTGATATAACTGATAACTTGAGTGACGGTGTTTGACAGTCCTGAATCTTATGGAACTATCTGAGTTCTGTACTATAAGTAAGTTGACTGTATTTGACAGTCCTAATATATTAAAATCTAAAGAACTATCTATTATTTTACTAAGAATGATACTAAAACTATGTGAATAGTTATTTAATTGACGTGCTCCAAATACGCTATAATAACTGAGCTGGGGTCCAATCTGTGCCTTGATTGGAAGGATGTCAAAACCGCGCCACTCGTAAGCACAAACTGTAGGTAACCCTCATCTAACAGACTACCCAAAAGAGAATGGTGGGGCCCTTATCTGACAGTTTTTATCCACCTCATTAACCCTCATCTAACTGTGTTGATGTCTCAATCTATGTTTACTACATAGTTGTGGAATACAAGGATAACTACGAAGAATCACACCCTCATCTGACAGTGTGTGTTCCCATACTTGGTTTCACTCAATGTTAATTTCTACTCCCATCTAAAGAAACTGAACATGATTAGCTGACCGTACATGGCCTGAGTTACTAACTTTCGTTGACTGAAAGAATATCACTACTATCTGATAGTTAACTGAGATCATGAGATTTCTGAGATTTCCTGAGTCACATAACTGACTAAATTCTATGGAACATGGCTTGACTAAGAGTATTGTGAAAATATGACATGGCTCTAGGCACACAACTATATTTTTGGGGCATAAGTACCCCCAGGACTCGATAGAAGGAAACTGACATAACATGACATCTCGATATAGGACTAAAGTTCATAACTCATAATACCATAACTTGGGGATTTTGTGAAGTACATAGTCATCATAAACTTGTACATGGTAGGAATACATATATAATCAAGATCATAACTTTATGCTGTAACATCATGGCATTTCCAACAACATATTCTTTGTACAGCATTTGCTTGGAAATCATTCAAACATAATGTTCATGGCATGGCTTTATCTTTTATACCATATTGATCAATAATACATGTTTCTTGTTCATGGAAGGTACTGCATTTAACATGTAATCACTTTCTTGATTTCTATATCATGAACGTTTTATAGCACAGTAATCAATACACAACAATAGCATGCAAACTATATTGAATCGTAAAAGATCAAGTATAAATTGTTATTTAAGCACCTATTAAGTTATGAAACATTATTTTCATCATTTTAGGCATTTTATCAAACACCATACATGCACAACTTTGAACATAGGTCTCCTTATCAACTTAACAATCTAAAACTACCTAAATTCATAGGTTTGCAATCAGCAAACTCACATACTTCTTGACAAGTCATCAAGACACTATCTTGAAACAAAAATAACAAGTATCAACATAAACATGATCAAATCACAACAAGCGAATCACAATATGTTATTTAAAACATGATTCTAGGACTCCACGAATGAAAGGAATTCGTGGATGAATACAATGCATACCTTAGTTAGTGATTTCGTGAAGATTTACGAAGAGATTCTTGAAATTTGATGGTGAATTCCCTTGTAATTTAACCTTCTATGAAAACCCTAGGGCTTGTTGTTGAGTGTTTTTGAGAGTAATTAAGTATAAGTTGCTGAATTATGGCCGAATCTCATATTATAAGGCTTATACATGGTGGGGAAATTAACCCTTTTGACCCTAGGAAACGTCTTTAATCATTGAGAAAATTTTTTGATTTTTATCCTTGGCGCAACGCACCACTATCGCTTCAAGTCACTGGAAAGTAACAAATGGGAAGTTGCACAGTGGCGCGATGCGGAACTCTCAAATATCTAACAAGAGACAATATTCATCAATCATAAAAATTTTATATACAAATTATTGAATTATAGTATTTTTACTAACTAAGTTAATAAATAAGACTTAGGGTGATTATTACAAAAAATACCCTTAATGAATTAAGGGCCCTCATAGTCTTCTAAGGCTTAGGTGCTTGTATTTTAGAAATATCCTATTATATGCATAGTCTTTTCTCCCAAATCCTTGTATTTCTATTTTGGCACAATTTGGAGGTTCAAATCATTGTTCCAAGATATTGGTGAAGCTTAAATTACGTCACTTGATCAAACCAAAGACATCACCAAAAACTCATAATGTCCATAACGAGTCCTTAAGGTTATCTTAGGTACATCTACAACTTGAATTCTCAACTAGTGGTAGCCATATATTATGTTAATCTCAGAAATTACAACTGGACCTTAAAGATAGTCAAATAAATCATCAGTACATTACATTGGATACTTGTTCATTATAGTCACCTTATTCAGTTGTCGATAGTTGATACATAGGGAAATAGAACTATCTTTTTTCATCACAGATAGGATAGAGACACCTCATAATTAAATGCTTACTATAATTAAAACCTTACATAACAATCGTAAAACTAAGAGCTAAGATTACTTAACTCGATAAAAGACATACTGTAAGGTGAAGTAGAATTAAACATGTGTTTGAATCAACATCAATAGAAAAATTAATATCATGCTTAGGAAAGAGGCAAAATAAATTTAGAGACATAAGAAAACTCATAGCGTATAAGAAAAGAATCAAGTAAAGGGACACTGATATTAGTGTCATGGACATAAACAAGATAATACAAACATCCTTGAAGCAATAGCCTCCTAGCCCCAATGCAAGAAATAATTCATGTCAATCCACGACAAATAGAATCCTACCATACAACAAGGATATGAAAGTTATGACTAATGTAACGATCTTGGTGAAATAATATAAGACCACATGGTAGAGGGATAACCAATCCATGCCTAGAATAGTATAAACATATACCATGTCAAGAAAAATAAAGTCATCCCAAGTGTCATTCTCCATAATATTCACCACATATGATCTATAAAACTTTTTCACTACTAATGACTCTCTTACGAGAGTAGCTATGCATATCAACATAGATAAGGACTCGTCCGAAAATCCATGACAAGTAACATAATACGTAGACACACATTAAAATGTAAATATGAGGTTAAATAAGGTATAATTTAGTTGAAGAAAAAAACTAAAATTATACATGCGATTATCGAATTTGATGCATTAACCTATGGCTTACTAAGAAAGGTATATGGTTATCCACAACCATCATCAAAGTAAGAACCTGACCAGCCACCTATCCTAACCAGTTGACCACCTATATAAGTACAATGTGAACTACCTCTATTACTTTAGAACTTACCTCTGGCTTGTGGCACTACTTGTTCAAGGGGTTAATCTATTTTCAATGAAGTTAAGCTCATCCCATGCTGGGATCACTCTCTGTAAAAGTGACCAAAAGCCCACAATAAAAACACTCCTAGCGTGCCTTGCCCTAACAAGAAGGTCCTAGTGACCATGAATGGCCACCATAGACTGAAACTCATAACTGAAAATACTTTAATGGCTGACCAATTCCCTAAGAACTATAATAACTATAATCATCCATTTAAAATGTAAATCATAACATGAATAAGACTGTTAGATTGACCATTATGCTAATATGATTATTTCTGCTGATACTAATATTAATGCCAGCCCTTAAAACCCCATCCTTAGAGCTATGGATCACTAATACTACCACTATCAAAACCTTGATGGCGAGCCTATTATCATTAACACATGGGTCTCATGATTAATACCATCCTTGGTGAAAAAATGCTTAACAACATCTACAAATTATCTACATGAAGATACTATGCTTTAGGTAACCATACACAGTTGAAGTCTTAAACTACAAGAAAATTGCTCATTAGAGACCAACATTTATGGACAAGGTAGTAATCTATTCTCTTAAAATATACATTTAGATATGAGAATTTTTACTCATCACTAATTTCTATTTTTTGAAAAGGCTTTAGATTTTATTGCAAGAAAATACATATCTTATCCCTAATAAGTGAGCCTATGAGATACCAATGAATTAAAAACAAGACGTAGGCTAATTAAATCCCTCTCCCAAGCCCAAACCCCTTACCCCATGCCTCAAACAAAATTCAACCAAATGTAACATCTTGTTATTTATAAAATCTCTTAAAATTGGATCTTTTAGACTTCTCATAGGGCTCAAATTTCTTGTCTTTGTCAGTAGCAATTTGAGCATCCTCAACGAGCATTACATCCTCAAGTTTGTTTAGTTATTTTTACTTTCTTATACTCTATTAGATCATTTTCGGACTATTTTTTAATTGTTTCATTGATGGACCATGTGGTTAAGGTTAAATGCTATATTTATATATGATATTATTATGGTTTAATATTGTGCGTCCTAGTTTGTTGCAGTTCTTTAATATTAAGGCTTTCTTTCATATTTGGATGGATTATTAGTTGAAAATTTCTTATATAATTTTAGTTAAGATTCATAAACCAAGGTGTGAAATGCATAAATTCCCATTTCTAAGTATTATTACATGGGCTCTCTTCTAGTGCAATCATGGTGCATAAATTTAATGATTACAATAGTAGACTTATAGTACTTTAATGGGTGTGTAACACTAGTACTGTATTGAGCTATTTGTGGTCCTTTGTCGAGAAGTGAATGGGGATCCCGAAGATTCTAAACATTTTGGATAAGGTGCATGCATCTTTTTAGTTGCTACTATAGTTGCTATATATATTTAAATATTATCTTGGTATATTTTTGCCTATAAATATATTTGAGATATCATTCTATTTTATGTTATACTCATTTAGCTAAAGCACTTTATAATATATTTAATATATCAGCACTTCTAGTATATTTTAAAGTAGGAGATATAGAAGACCGACATGGTTAAGAAGTTAGCATTGAGTAATTAAATTTCCTTTTTTAAATGTCGTGTAATGAAATAAGTTTAGTATTATACTTTTTGTTTAAAAACTAAATTTTTTTCTATTAACAGTTTGTAGGACAACATAATTGAATATTGCAGGGTCGTGAACTATAATTATATTAGATCCCTTTTGGCTATACATTGTATTTATTAAATTTTTTATTTGTAAATATGTGTCTACCAGATATAGTCTCTACCTTTACAATCTAGGGGTAATACCGCTTAGACACCACCTTTCCTAGACCCCACTTGTCAGTTTTAATGGGTATGCATTCTTTTTTTGTTATGATTATGGATTGCTATTCATCAAGTGATTTTGCATACTCTTCATAAGATTTATTTGTATGGTGTTGTTTTGTTTTCCCTAAAATGCTCTCCTTAATAAATTTAATAACAATAAATTATGTATATTTGATTGGTAATTGGTATTATTGGTAGTTGGAAAATAGAAAGGTATCGATAATTACTGAATGTATAATAGACATTTATTATTCCTTTTTCTTAATTTATATGCTTCAGTTATACCTTCGAACACAAATTTCCTAGGATCATTAGTTGTGGTAATTATTGGATATTTACCTATTTATCATAACTTATGAGAAAAAGAATTAACTAAGAGGTGATTAAAATATTCTACGAAAAAACATAAACTTCTACTAGACCTTGTATGTTGCAACTGGGTTGTAACCTATGATCTTAGCCGATGAATTGTCTCTTCTTGTTTTTGTTATAATTGTAAATTAGAAAAAATTCATTAGTGTATACAATAAGAATCATTAATGAGATTCGATAAAGCTCGAGATTCCTTTTATTGTATAGTTGCAATTATTTTGTCTCATTTCATTACACAATATTTCTAAATGGTTCGAGGAAGTACCTAGTGCAGAGTGATTACTGTGGAACCTTTTGCCTTACTGAACTTTACTTATCTATCGAGCTAATTATTTAGCAACTTGAAACAACTAGAAATTTTTATTTGGTCATTTAAGAAAGAAAGACAAGAAAAGATAAGATTTACATTGAAAGGTTTTAAATATTTCTTGGAGCTGCAACATAGCTTAACAATCTCAAGTTAATTATTTTTATGAATAGACTAGAATATACAAGAATATAGAAGTAAATACTGCATGAAAGTTGAGCAGACACAATATTCACATACAGTTGGTTGGTCAAAACACTGTTAGTTAGTTATCAAACTTTTATGTGTGTCTCTGATCAAATACAAGAACTAACACCAACTAGTCCTTGATCAGATCACCCACGCGGTGTCTCTCAATAACTCCATAAATGAATTATAGCCTATTCACTTTACTGGCTATTTTTTAGTGAAACATTCAAGTCAGTAGGTATTGTTGTTATGTCTTAACCTTGGTGTTTCATTTTTTTACTTGTTAATTTTTCAATCATTAACTTTACACTTCTAAAAGTAATCATATTACTTTACTATTATTAACATTTTCTAAATATCATGAAATGGAAAGTAACCGCTCTACTCACCAATGTTGAACTTCTATGCATGTTGTGATTATTTATTATAGATCTCATCTTACTGTTCCAATTATGTGTTTGGGTTCTTCTTATTAAACTATTTACAAATCTTAAGAATTTTTCCATAAACATATGGTGAAATATTGCTCTTGAAAGGATACAAATGTTACTTTGATTTATGTAAATATTTTTACCATTATTTCACTCAAGTATAATCTAGTAATTTCATTGTTCTTCAATCAAGTAAATTGTTGCAACTTTTTAATGCAGTACATAGTCAAACAGATCAATTTTACAATTAAATATGTTATTGCTTATGCTGTGAAAACTAGACTTCTCAAGCACTTTCTATTAGCTTAACAAAAGTAGCATCGTCATTGAGGTTTTGGATTTTTCAAAAAATCTGGAATAGACATGCTTATGTGTGTATCTTGGTGGTCAATAAATTAGCTCCATTGATTTTTAAAATTAAATTCAGCCCACATTACCAAATTTCTTATGTCCTTGTTGACCCTTGCAAGTGTTTGTTGAATGAGTGGGCTTCATAAAGTAATTGTTATCCTTGAACTCATGTCTAGTGTAGTAGCATGTACAATGGCCTCACACTCTCCTTGAAGATCATTGTCCTTAATTAGCTTCAAACCAACTGAATCGTGGGTTGCTCAAAATAACAGTCAGACGTGGCCCTTTTTATATAAGGAAATTATTATTGTTTGAACTTAAATAGCCTAGGTAGCTGGATAAAGCCAACATGACATCTATATTAAAAATATTTGTTTATAGAGGATGTCAATTTTCTTTTTCCAAGAAGCATTTGTGAATAATGACATAACTGATATAAATATGTTATTTATGTGTATATATGAAAGCAAGATTATGGTAATTTGATATATATATTTATAGATATATAAAAATTTGATTAATTCGATTAGAAATTGTATAATTATATATATAGGGATAAAAAATTGTCCAAATAGGATTTTTAGGACCAACCTTTGGTTGGTTATATATTTGGCAGCGACCGTATCACCTTTTAAAAGGAGGTCTATCTTGTACATCACCAAATTTTAGTATCGTTGCCAGGGAATACAATGTGGATCTGTGAATTGAATTTGTTGCAAATTTTGGGTTTTCTATTTTATTATTGTTAGTGTATTCCTAGCATACAGAGTAGAAGCAATCACTTCCTCCCTACAAATATGAATCCAGAGAGGATCCTACAAACACCTAGTAGGATCATTGAATAGAAAAGAAATGATAATCCTAAAAGGGTTTGTGATATTGTACCTTTTCTATTCTCGTGAAAAAGTACATGATACTGTTGATTGATAGACTAGTGAGCTTTTAGATCAAGCTAAAAATAAGGGAAGGGTAATGGAAGAAATTCAGTGGGTTGCTAGTGAGGCATATCTAGCTGAGCGGAGACAAGAAGCACACATCCAAGCAACACTCAGTGGAAATCAGAACAAAGATAGAGAATCCCATGTTCAAGCTATTTCAGTATATTAGTATGTGCAGCCATATATATATGAAGAAGAAGATCTGGGATACGTAGAGCCGACAGAGACTAGAGCCATTATCCCTCTTGTTTCGTCCTCAGATGTCAAGTTTAATATCCCTAGTGCTATGAACCCGCTACTATATTTGAAGGGTGTGTTTGTAGGGTTGCCTACACATGGCATAAACATTCATCTGGTAAATTTTACAAGGATCTATACTTCATATATCATTCCAAGGGTAGATTAAGAGGCACTAAGACTGAGGTTTCTTCCCTTCTCGCCTTCTGGGGAAAAATATTTACGGTTGGCGGAAATTTTAAGAGGGTCCATCAATATATGTAATGAGATATGCAAACAATTTTTGTACAAATTCTTTTCACAATCTAGAGTATTGAAACTCAAGGATGAGATTTATAATTTTAGGTATCTATAGATAGTATCTATATACGAGGCATGGTTCAGGTTAAAAAAGAATCTTAGCATGGTGCGCAACCACAAGATTTTAGGGATAAGCTTGTTGGAGACATTCTATAAAGCCCAAACTATCAGTTCTAGATAAATGGAAGACACTATATCTAGATGAGCATATATGAGATTGTGATGGGAGATAGCTTCAAGTATTATAGATTAGATCTCATTAACCAATCAAGGCTGTCAAAATCAAGAGGTTGAGATAGGTTCTGACATTTATGCCATTAGAGCTTTCGGTGAATGGAGAGTAGCTAAGGATGTTGTAGCTCAGGAGATTTCACTATTAAGGGTACAAGGTGCAGCTTCCAAGATGCATGAGTTTGAGTTAGAGGAGGAGGAAAAGTATGTGGATAGTTAGTTGGCGGGTTTTTGAGCCCAAGGGAAAGAGAATCAAGGTAGAAACTATTCAGAGGATAGAGAAAAATACATACCACCTGGCAGATGAGATGTAAAACTGACAATAGAAGAGTTGTTAACTAAGTTGATCAAGGGTCAAGAGAGCTAGTAAACTTCCTTAAAAAACTTAAGGCCGATATTTCAGGATTGACCCAAAAGGTTGAGTCATATTCAACTGCTATTGAATAGTTGAAGTAGCATTATGGAAAAATCTCTGCCACTTTGGCCCAACTACAGACAGGTGCTCTTCCAAGTGACACTATGAAAAATCTTCCATAGCAGATAACAAGTAGGTGAGCTCTGTATAATGCGTGAAAAAAAAGGAATCACAGTTTTTCCAAATAAAAAAAATGTATTAGTATTAATGATTCCCGTGAACAGTTGGAGAGTATGCATGATTAGAAAAATCTAAACAAGTAGATACAAAAGGATTATTTCCCTATGTTGTTGATTAATTAGATATTCGATAGATTAGCAGGCAGGAGTTGGTATTATTTTCTTGACGGGTATGTGGGCTACAATGAAATCATTATTTCTCTTGAAGACCAAGAAAAAAAATATTTTACTTACCCCTATGGGACCTTTACATTGAAGAGGATGTCGTTTGGGTAACGTATAGTGCTTGCCACTTTTCAAAGATGTATGATGTCTATATTGTCTAACATGGTGGAATACACAATCGAAGTATTCATGGAGGAATTTTTAGTTGTTGGGGACTTACTTGATGACTATTTGGCCCATTTATCCAGTCACGGCAGAGATGTGAAGAGTGCAATTTGGTGCAAAACTGGAAAAAGTGTCACTTCATGGTGAAATAAGGCATTGTGCTAGGGAAAAAGATCTCTAAACCTGGTACTAAGGTGGACAAAGAAAAGATTGATTTTTATTAAGAATTTTCCACCGCCAGTGTAAGTTAGAGTCATATAAATCATTTTGGGTCAAGCAATCTTTTATAGAAGGTTCATTCACGACTTCTCATAAATTGCAATTCCTCTATGCAGGCTTTTAAAGAAAGAGGTGAAATTTATGTTTGATGATTCATGACTTAAGGCTTTCAAATGCCTAAGGTGCGATTGATTTTGGTGCCCATCATTGTATCTCCTAACTGGTCTGTACCTTTTAAGGTAATGTGTGATACAAATGGAGTGGCCTTGCATGCTATTTTAGGCTAAAGAATAGAAAAGCTACTACATTCTGTGTACTATGCTAGCAAGCTTTAAATCTCGCACAGAAGAATTATATAGTTACAAAACAAGAGCTACTTGCGGTGGTTTTTGCTTTTGAGAAATTTCGGTCATAATTGATTGGAACAAAGGTCATAGTTCACAATGACCATGCAACCTTGAGATACCTGATTGAGAAAAATGATTCTAAACTATGATTGATTTGTTGGGTTCTCTTGCTGCAAGAGTTTGTATTTGAAGTAAAAGATTGAAAGATGATAAAAAAACCAAGTTATATATCTCTAGTCCAGGCTTGAGGATAAGGCAATAGAGAGACTAGGGGATAGTTATTGAGATAGATGATACATTCTCAAATGAGTAGATTTTAGGAGCATCTCAATACGTAGTACCCTACTTTGCTGATTTTACCAACATTTTAGCAAGTGATGTGGTCATAGAGATCTTTCCTTCCAGCAAGAAAGGATATTTATGTATGAGAGAAGGAAGTTATTTTGGGATGAGTCATACGTATTTAGGGTTTCTATTGACGGTATGATTCAAAGGTGTATCCTAGAGGTTAAGATGGTAAGCATTCTTGAAACTTGTCATTCATCACAGGTTTGGGGTCATCACAGTGGCACATTCACCGTCCATAAAATTCTGCTATTTGGATTTTACTAGCCTTCAATAAATAAGGACGATGATGATTTTGCTAAAATATGTGACCATTTTCATCATCAAGGAAATATCTCACGGTGCCACGAACTCCTTATGAAACATATTTTAGAGTTGGAGCTGTTTGATGTGTGGGGTATTGATTTCAAGGGCTCATTTTCGAGTAATTATGGCATGATATACATTCTGGTAGTAGTTGACCATGTGTCAAAATGGGTGGTGGCTGTTGTTCTTCAAGAAAATGAAGTAAAACAACTCACACTAGGGCCTTGCAGTAATGGGAATCCCAAGTATAACTGGGACTAGAGATCACCCTCATCATGCAACCCAACAAACCTATGTGTATACTGAGTTGCATGAATTCTGAAAATATAACAAGATAGCGTCATTGCATAATCCATGACTTTTGGATAGGTCTATATCCATGACCAACCATATGAGTCCAACCATTTGATACCCAATGGATAACCAATACCAAACCAAACCATAATCCAAAACCATGACCATATGACTTCAATAATAATTATACATAATTCTAAAATAAAAAAGGATGGGACAACCAACAATACTGTCAATCGGTGTAAGCCCCAATACCAATACCAATATAAAGGATAATAACAAAATTGATCCTGCCTATTCCAACCCATAGCAGTTCCACAATAGCCCCTAGCCAAAAGAATTCCAAAATCTGGTTGGGACATGCCCCCAACCATTAGCCAAAACCAATATCCACAAGTAAAACTAAGTATGAAGTAACATCCATGAAATAAAGCCTTTCATAAATATCAAAGCACACTACTTCAATCCAATAGATGATCCAAAAGTCTGATAGCTAAGAAGGAGGAGTATTGCATAAGGATATATCCGCCTGACGATGGGTTAGCAGGTGACCATTATCATAAACTTAGGATAGGGATAAAATAATGCCATTCAGAACTATGCATATGCATACAAACCATATATCTATATATAACCCTGTTGAGAAAAGAAATCGGGTTTAGCATGTGTTTGAAACCATTAACCTGAATATGTGTAGATTGACTATCCTTAACCACCCATGGGCCGTATGGGTCCAATGTAACCCCATTAATAGGCTCCCATGTGTTAAGATGCATGAAAAAAATATACCATAAGTGTACGTGATTCCCAAATACCCTTCACCCTCCATGATACATATGTATAGTATACTTATAGGATTACTGTGTACCTTGTAGTATAAAATAAGGTTTCCATGACCTACAACTCATGTTGGAAAACATGAGATTCTATTTTTCATATGTTGGACTCCCAAATTCACGGTTAGCTATCATACCCCACCTTTATTTCCCAATTAAAACCATTTCAAACCAACTAAACAATTATTCCATTTATTATTAACAAAGGATATTAATAGTGGTGTCCTCATACCAACTATAACTTGCAAGTATTTTCGTTAACAAAACATTTTGAGGTTAATGGATTTCCATGTACCCATTTACCAAGTTAACTTTCTGTAGTTCCAAGTACTTCCCAAGTTTTCGATTATATTTGTTTGGGGGATTCCATTTTAGCCTACAAGGATTCTTACTAACATATTTACTTGGGGGATTCAATTGTACCCCATAAGGAAGTTCAATTAAGCATAAGCATGATCATCAAACCATTACATTTAATTATTCCAAACCATTTAAAGTTCCATTACCAAGTTCAAACCATGCAATAGTTCCTTTGAAAATCCAATAATATAGTAAAAGCATTATCATAGGCATTTTGTTAAACATATTGGGGTATAGTATTTCGAAAACCCAAAAAAATTACCATGAGAATATTCCCTTGCAACCAACTATCCAAAACCACCATTAAAGCATTTATTAACGTAATTAAAACATGGAAAAACCATAACCAAGCATTTATATCCAAAACCCCAACATATATTTTAAAACCCCAAATCCATATAATAAATCATGCCATGAAAACATTATATTAAAATCATGACTCTAGTTGGAACTAACATTGAGGGAAGAGAACATGTCTCAATTGAGAAAATAATAGAGAGAATTCACCAACACAAGTCCCAAATTAATCCTTAAGTTGAAACTCTAGCTTTTTTTTCCCAAGTTCTTTGAAGAGGATTAGAGTGTTTTCTAAGTGTTATTGAATAGAATAATAGGGCAAATAACCTCCCAAGTTAGTTAAAAGTCATGGGTCCTTATTAGTTTAAGTGGTGAAATGTCCAAATCACCCTCAGTTAAACTGCACCAAAATTCCTTAGAGGAATACGACTATCCATACTAGTCGTAGCCTCCAATACTAATGGTGCCCACCACTCGTGTCTAAGGTTATCTCCCTTGGACCCAACACTATATAAGGTATGAATCACCCTAAAATATTTCATATCCATGTATATTACTAGTACCCATGATCCGTAACCGTTGTATAATTAAATCTAAAGAGGATTGAGCACTGCTCACCATACGAGTCCATGGTACGACTCGTACCTTGGCTTATAGCTCATAGTCAGCCACACGTAATATATCTAACCTAAGTCACTAAGTATAAGACTAAGTGAAGTAACCAAACAACCCCTTATTTAATGATATAAGTCGTACCAAATAAATCATACCCATTCGAGTAACCCAACTAACCCTCCAACTAACACTAGTCAGTGTATGACTAACCCATACCACTCGTATCCTAGTGAATGAGTCATTTAACCTAGTTTTATCCTGTTAAGAGACCAATAATCTAGGAAATTTTCTAATATCCAGAAAACCAAAGTGTTATTGTCCCCCCTACAAGGAACATTCATCCCTGAATAACGGATAAGGTAGGGTAACCATGAGCATGATTTATTTGCATTATCTAATATCAATCTAACCTTTAACCAAGTTAGAAAATAAAGATGCAATAACATTAATAGTTCTATAACAAAGTTTGAAAAAAAGTATGTTAAAGAACACATACCTTCTACATGAATCCCAAGAGCAGAAAATAGATGTGGATACTCGGTCATCATGTCCTCCTATGCTTCCCATGTAGCTTCTACCACATTGTGGTTCCGCCATAGAACCTTAACACAAGCCACATCCCTTGTACATAACTGATGAACCTGCCTATCCAAGATCTCAATCGAGACCTCTTTATAGGACAAAGAATCTGAGATACCCAATCCATCCAAAGGAATGACCGAAGAAGGATATCCAACGTACTTTCTACACATAGAGACATGAAATAACGAATGAATGGATATCAACTTACAAGGCAACTCCAATTCATAAGCCACAGTACCAACCCTTTATAAGAACACATAAGGACCAATAAATCGAGGACTGGCATCCCCTTCTTACCAAACCGCATTACTCCCTTCACAAGAGATACCCTTAGAAACACCATATCCCCAACTCAAATTCCAAGTCTCTAAATTGTACATCCGCATAGGACTTTTGGCAACTTTGGGCAGCATTATTCCTATCCCAATCACCTTAACTTTTTTCATAACTTGATAAAACAAATCTTAAATAAACATATCCACCTCACCAAGCTCGAACCAACCAATAGAACATCTATACCTCCTACCATACAATCCTTTCAAAGGGGGGCATATAAATACTAAGTTGATAGCTATTATTGTAAAAAAAAACACTACCAAAGGTAGATGCTCAGCCCAATTTCCACCATAATCAATCACACACGCCCAAAGCATATCCTCTAACGTCTAAATAGACCTCTCTTCTTTACCATCCATCTGATGATGAAAATCGGTACTCAGACTAACATTAGTCCCCAATCTTTCAGAAAAGACCACCAGACATGAGATGAAAACTACGTACAACTATAAGAGATAACATAAAACGTACTCCATACAGCTTCACAATCTCCTAAAGATACAACTTTGCATAAGACTCCATCTAAAAGATACTCCTTACATGAACTAAGTGAGAAGACTTTGTCATCCTATCCACGATGATCAAACTTGAATCAAATTAATTCTGATACGAAGAAGACTGGTAATGAAATCCGTATTTATTATCTCTAATTTCCATTCAGGCAAATAAATTTCACGATATAACCCACCAGGCCTCATGTGAAAAACAATAACTTGTTAACACATATTATACTTGGCTACAAAGTTAACCACATCTTTTTTAATACCATTTAACTAATACATCTCCTTCAGATTATTATATATTTTTGTTGAACCAGGATGAACAACATAGCGTAGTTCATGCACCTCAGTCAAAATCCTTTGTATAAAATCATCAACATTAGGAAGACACAACCTCCCTTAGAACCGTAAAGTATCATCACCACTAATGTCAAATAACATTACCTTTATCTTACCAATATCACTCTTGATTTTCATCAAGACAGGATCTAGCACTTGCTTCTCTTTTATCTCAGCACCAAGACATGACCTATCCACTTCCTTTACCATTACTGCACCATCCTTGGAGTCCAAGAGATAATCTTAAAGATTTTCCAAGCAGTGAATATCCTTTACCAACTCCTACTTTCATTTCTTAACATGAGCCAAACTTCACATGGATAACATACTAAGAGCATCACCGACCACATTATCTTTACCTGGTGGTAGTGAAGACTCATATCATAGTACTTGAGAATCTCCAACTATCTCCTTTGCCTAGGATTTAGATCCTTTTGAGTGAACACATGTTATAGACTCTTATGATAAAAAAAATGTCCTCATAACACCATAAAAATGATGCAAACAGATTTACGAAGAAAACCATCGCTAATAGCTTCAAATCATGAGTAGGATAGTTCCTCTTATGCACCTTTAACTGCCTAGAAAAATAGCCAATTATATTCCTGTGCCACATCAAAACACAACCAAGTTTCACTCAAGACGCATCACAATAAACCATTAACCCCTCATTTCTTTCATATGATGTCAAAATTATAGTCGAAGTTATCTTATCCTTAAGCTTCTCAAAACATCATTCCCACGCATCCGACCATGAACACTCTACCTTCTTTCAAGTCAACTTAGTGAATAAGGCAACTATTAATGAGAAACTTTCCACAAATTACCAATAATACCCAGCCAAACCCAAGAAACACTGAATGTAGGTTTGAGTTGTAGGCCTAGGCCACCTTTTAACCACAACTATCTTTAGTGGATCGCACATGCTCCACTTAATAGAAATAATATGACCCAAGAAAGTCACAGTGTTCAACCAAAACACTCACTTGGAGAACTGGGCATTAAAGTATTATTCCTTTAAGGTCTGCAACACCACGCAGAAGTGATTGACATAACCCACCTCACTTTTATAATACACTAAGATGTCATCAATAAACACCATGACAAAAAGATCCTAGAACATCCTAAAAACCCTTATCATTAAATCCATAAACCCCGTTGGGGCATTAATCAAGAGAAATGATATCACCAAGAATTGGAAGTGCCCTTATCGAGTATGAAAAGCCATCTTAGGGATATCTAATTCCCTTATTTTAAGATGATGATACCCAAATCAAAGCTCTATCTTAGAAAATAACCTGGAACCTTACAACTAATAAAATAAGTTATTTATCCTTAGAAGAGGATATTTGTTCTTAACTATTACCTTATTTAACAATCGATAGTCAATGCACATCAAAAAAGAACCATTCTTCTTGCACATGAACAACAACGGTGCACCCCACAAGGATACACTAGAATGAATAAACCCCTTATCTAGAAGATTTTGAAGCTTCTCCTTGAGTTTCCTCAACTCGACCTGAGAAACCCTATAAGGAGGAACAGATATTAGACGAATGTATAGAACCAAATCAATACCAAACTCGATTTTCCTATACGGAGGAACACCAGGATATTAATCCAAAAAGACCTTAGGAAAATTATTCACTACTGGAATTTAATGTAAAGAAGGACCGTCTGAGTTAGAATCTTTATCCCAAACCAAGTGATATAGACACCCTTTAGAGATTATCCTTCAAGCTATAAGATAATAAATAAACCCCCCCAAAGGAGCTAGGGAACCGCCCTTCTACTCTATAACTGATTCACAAGGGACCTAAAGATAACCTTATGGGTCATATAATCTAAGGACCCTTAACGAGAGTGTAACCAGACCATTCCTGTTCAAAGATATTTACCAAAGTCCGCCTACCACTAACAATAACCATACACCCCCTATTAACTTTCTTTGAAATAACTGAGCCACTTACTAGGGTAGAAATAGAAAAAGGATCTTCAACAACCTCAGGACAAAAACCAAAATATATAGCAATATATGGGGTTACAAAGAAAATAGTGGACCCTAAATCAAGCAGACAATACATATCACAAGAAAAAAGTTTTAACATACTAGTAACGACATTTTGTGATGCCTCAGATTCTTGTTAAGATAAACCTGAATAGAACCTACTCTAACAAATGCCAGTACCAGAAACAAGAGCACTCAAAAGCCACACCTCTAGGTGTAGAAGAAGAAGATAAAGCAACCAAAGCTTTGATCACTTCTGAAGCACCCGAACCAACTGGATTATTTCTGAGCATATGGCTTTGATGGCCACACTTAAAATACCTATCCCTTTTTTAACCACAAAATCCATAATAAAGACGACCATAGAACTATAAAGAAGGGCATAAAAAAAGCTAACTGAGCCCCACTTTATTGTGATTTGGCACCCTATTCGTGGAAATTATCACCACACTGTTGACGCTTATCACCCAATTACTTTGGGTAAGGAGCATAAGCAGAAGAAAAAGATGCAGAACTCCCCCATCTTTTATTTATCCACTTACCCCTATCTCAACCACTTTGATGTTTTCCAGTACCTTATTCAGAAGGCTTAAAATTTTTACCCAACCTTTCCCCAAACTATGCCTATTTCCTCTTTTATTTCTCCAAATATTGCATATGGACAACCAACCTCCAAATATCCATAAGGATTAAATTCCAATATAGAAAAGAAGTGACCATTCTCATCCTCGCCCTCATATTGAATACCATGTTAAGTGCATACCTTGACTGCTAATAAAGTTTTAAGGCATATTCCTTGAAAGCCATTTTCCCTTGCTTAAGATCCACAAATTCCTCTATCTCAGCTTCTCTCTGCTCTTGAGGAAAAAAGCAATCCAGAAAAGCATTTGAGAAAGTCTCTCATAAGGACAACTCCTTAACATCACCTTTATCCTTATCCCACTCATTGTACCATTGGTATGCAATATACTTGAGCTTATAAGCTAAAAAATTCACCCATTCCATATTCGTGGCCTACATAACCCTAAATATTTTCTCCATTTCATCTATGAAACCATGAGGATCCTTCTTTACTTTTACTCCAGTAAGTGTAGGAGGATTCTTATTTAAAAATTGGCTAGCTCTTGTGGCCTCGGTAGAAAAAATACCAGATTCATCCCACTCAGCTTGAGTAGCAACCAACTAAGCAATAGTATAAATTGATTGCTAAAATTCTGCATTTGTTACCTCACTTAAAAGAGGACTATTAGTAACTAGTGGAATTCTAGAAATATTATTGAATGGACCCGTAGATCAAGTATGGATCCCCTATGTCCCTTCCATATGGGACAGAAGCATTTACTTATGTTCCAGTCGTCGAAGCATGATTTGAAAATAAAATAGACAAAGATTAGAGAATATTCTAGGATTTAGACTCCAAACTTCAATATAGAGTACCAAAAAGTGAAACATTCCTAAATACCTTGTATCTTCTCACTTATGAATGTGGTGCGATACATACCCCAAAAAGATACTATAATAGAAACAACTTTGTAGACTCTCTATTTTCCATAAACCTAAAGCTCTAATACTAGTATTACATGGCTTAAACCAAATCCATATCGTAATAGGCATCCTAAGTCAAACCAAGACTAGAGACCACCCTCATTACCCAACCTAACCAACCTACACGTATCATAAGTTGGTTGAATTCCAAGCATATAAAAAGATAGTTTCATTACATAATCCTAGATTCTGGGATAGGTCCATATCTGTGACCACCTAAACGACTCCAACCATCTCATACCCAATTGATAGTGAATACCTAACAAAACCATAACCATATGAGTTCCACAATAATTATATATAATTACGAAATGAAAACGGATGGAACAACCGATAATACATTGAACCATAGTCATCCCCAATACCAATATGAATATTAAGGTTAACATCAATACACATCCCACCTATTCCAAGCCATTGAAATTCCACAAAAGCCTCTAGCAAAAAGAATGTCAAAATCTAGTTGGGACATGCCCCCAACCATTATCGAAAACTAATATCCATAAATAAACTAAAGTATGAAGTAACATCAATAAAATGGAGCCTTCTAAAAATATAGAAGCTAAACACTTGAATCAAATAGCTGATTCAAAAGTCTGACTACTAAGTAGAAGGAGTAGAACGACCAATTCCTACATCGTGCGAGGATAAAGCCACCCAAAGATGAGTTAGCGGTTGAACTCTAGCATGAAATCCTGATAAAGAAAAAATAAGACGTCCAATAAAAACCAAGTAAACTATTCATATGAATACAAACCATAAAATATATATATATATATATAACTATACCAAGAGAGGGAATAAGTTTAGCATGCATTTGAAACTGTTATTCTAGGTATGTGTAGCTTACCATCCTTAACCACCCACAGGCTATATGGGTCTAGTGTAAGCCCCTGAACTAGCCCTGATGCATGTATTGATACGAATCAGAGATATCATAGAGTAAGGGATTCGCAAGTACCTTTTACACCCTAAGATTTATATATACAGTGTACTTAGATAATTTTTGTGTACCTCCTAAAATCATATAAGGTCGCCATAAACTACCCCTTATGTCATCAAACATGAATTTTTAGCATTCATTAGTTAGACTCATACCTTCACAATTAGCTATCACACCCCAGCTTTATTCACCAATTAAAGGAATTTTAAATGAACCAAACAATTATTCTATTTATTATTAACTAAGGTTATTAATAGTAGTATCATTATACCGATTATAACTTACAAGTATGTCATTATCCAAACCTTTTAAGGTAAAGGGATTCTCGTGTACCTATTTACCAAGTTTCCATGGTGGAGTCTCATCTACCCCATAAGTGTTCCATTATGTTTGCTTAAGGGATTCTATTGTATCCGTAAGTATGCTTACTAATATGTTTACTTTGGAGATTTCATTGTACCCTATAGAGACATTCAATTAACGATAACCCTGACCACCAAACCATTAGATTTAACCATTCAAACCAATTAAACCATTTAGTGTTCCATTACCAAGTTTGTACCATGTAAGAATTCCATTAAAAATCTAATAATATAGTAAAAGCATTATCATATGCATTTTATCAAACATGTAAGGGCATAGTATTTTCAAAACCAAAACCAATTATCATGTGACCAATCCCATGAAACCAATTATCCTATAAAACCATTAAAGTATGTAATAACAAAATGGGAAAACCATAATAAAGCTTTTATAACCCAAACCCCAACATATATTTGAAACCCCAAAACCATACAATAAATTATTCCATTAAAACATTGTATAAAACCATGCATTTGATTAGAACTAACAATGAGTCAATAGTATATTCCTTAATTGAGAAGATAATGGAGAGAAATCACCAACACAAGCCCCAAATTAATCCTTAAGATGAAACCCTAACTTTCTTTGCCCAAAAACTTTAGAAAGCATTTTATAAGTGTTAATGAATAAAATATTAGGGCAAATAACATCCAAAGTGAGTTAAAACTCATGGGGCCTTATTATGTTAAGTGGGGAAATGTCTAATTTCCCTCACTTTAACTGTACCTAAATGCTGTAGAGGGATTGACTATTCATACCAGTCTTATCCTCCAATAAAAGTGGTACTTATAACTTATACCCAAGGCTATCTCCCTTAGACCCAACACTGTCCAACATGTCTCACCTAAAACCATGTCGTATCTATGAATATGTCTAGTACCCATGATCCATACCCCTTGTAGGATATAATCTAAAGAGGATTGAATGCTGCCAACCATAAGAGCCCGTAGTATGAATAGTCTAATACTAAGTGAAGTAAGTCTAACCTAAGTCAATATGTCTAATACTAAGTGAAGTAAGTAAAAAACCTGTACCAAATAAATCATATCTATTCTAGTAACCCAACAAACCTACTAACTAACACTTGTTAGCATAGGACTAACCCATATACCTTGTATCCCATTGTATGAGTCAATCCCTTGGTTGTATCTTTTCCAGAGACCAAAAATCTAAGAAATTTTTTAAGGTCCAGATACCAAGGTGTTATATAAAGGTAGATGGGTCAACACCTTTTTGAATAAAAATATATTTTCTTACTTTAACACTCCCCATGCAATTATCAGTGATGGTGGGTCTCAATTCTGCAATAGCTTATTCAAAGATCTGCTTGATAGACATAGTGTAAGGGATAATATGGTGATACCTTAGCATTATAAAACTAGTGGATAAGTGAAAGTTGCTAATAAAGAGATAATTTCTATATTGGAAAAGTCTTTAAATGCCAACATGCTTGGCTGGTCTAGAATATTTGATAATGCATTGTGGGCCTATCGGACAACTTATAATTTTGTGTGACGTGATGTAAAAAATTAGAGGTTAAGCTAGGTGAATGAGTTTGATAAATTTTGAATCTATGCATATAATTGCTCAGCCATATACAAAGAGATAATGAAGTTGTATAATGACAAAAACATCTATAATAAAGTAGTTGTAATCAGTTATGTGGTCTTATTTTATAATAAAAGACTCCACTTATTTCCTGGTAATCTGAAATCTAGGTTTAATGGGCCATTATTGAGGTTAAAGTATTCCCACATGGTGCAATAGAAATAAAATGTGATTGCCATATTCTATTCAATGTAAATGGGAAGAGATTAAAGCACTAGATAGGAATGTTGGAGGAAGTTAGAGTTTGTGTTAACATGGACCTTGGCAATATCTGAGTAGGAAATGGAACTGGGTCGCGCTGTGATGGTAAATCAGGCGCTCCTTAAGAGGAAACCAAAGGTACATGTATTCTTTGTGAATCCCAGGTATATTTTCACTTTCCTTTGTTTTGTATTTCTTTTGCTCATAGAGACCAGTGCACACGTTTTTAGTTAGGGTAAGATTTACCATAACCATCATGGGTTTTTAAAACTGTGCCTCTTTTTATATGTGTTGTGTTTTTGTTTAATTAAGAGATTTATAATAATTTAGGGCAGTAGTTATGATTTTTCATTGAGTTTTAATAAAAATGATACCCTTACAAAATTTATGTTTTAGAAATGTGTGAATGTATATATGTGTGTACTTTGTGGATCTTGCTATAGCATTTGGTTTAGGGACATGATAATCTCTTGCTAACAACTGAATGAACTGGATAGCTAGTATCTTGTAATATTGACTTTGTTCCATGTGTGTGTGAGATGCCAGTTTATTTCCTCTGTGTGTTGAATTTAGAACTTGCCCGGTTAGTTTTGCCTGGGTTGTAGGATAGTCAGTTAGGAAAGAATCATAGATCATTTTTTATTTTAGTCCACTTCTAGCCTAAATGACCTCCCCTATGTTAAATAGTATCCCTTGATCCCTATTTTGAGACTTATAACCTATTTTTCTGGTTTCATTGATTCACAATCAATTTATAGAAGAAACCACACTTTTGTCCCTAGATGACCAACCCGTAGAAGCCCTATATTTGTTCTTGAATTGGGAATTTTTCTTAGAGATAAGATAGTGTTTATGTTATATTTAATGGGTAGAAATAGTCCTAAAGTAATGTTTTAAGTTATGGAAATAGTGTAAAGGAAGGTAAAAAAACAAATTAACCTTAATAAAAAATATGTAGAAAACTCACTCCCAGTCGCTATTGGGTTTCGTAATGACTTGTGTGAACTGGTAATGAGTAATCGCCATGACTCATAGTTTGGGTAGTACCTAGGACTACCTCTACTGGTTTGGTCACGATTCACACCCTACGACACATGACCTCAACTTACGACTGGTAGGGTCATAGTAGTGATCCAAATAAGAACCTGAGTAATCCTCATTGGTTAATATATTATTAGTACCATAAAAATCATAATGAGTTATAACAACTAGTCACGTTAGTCGTCACCTGGTAGTAAGTTTAACACATATGAAATTTTTAGAGTCCAAAATTTGGGGTATTATAAGCCACTTCTACTTAGTCCCAACTACCACTTCGGAGCTAGTTGTAGCATCTTCAATGTCCCCTTGCCCCTCTACTACACTACTATCACAAATATAATAATAGTACCTTCAAAGTTTTTATAATGCTTAGTAAAGCAGGAGGATATTACTACCGTCTGACTTAAGCATGTTGACTTGAGCTTGCATTCTTCTATGGGCAGATCCAACCTTTGTTCCAAACAACATTAGATATTACTGAGACTAACATATGGTCTACACTCTGATAACGCTCAATCTACAGCTCTCGTAGGAGTGTGAAGCGGTTGTTAGCAAATATAGATCCCAACATGGGTTAGGTGTCGATCCCTCAGGGAATAGCTTAGCCAACAAGTAAGCAAAATTACTAAACTTTTGGTGCAAGTCTCGAAAAAGGCGGGAGTATTATCGTGCAAGTAATGTAAAAATAATGATGTAAAAGCTTAAAGTAGCAAAATAAAAAGAGAAAGATTGTCACGTAAGTTGTAAACAATGAGAATTGAAGCGTTGGGGTTATGTCCACCTTCTGAGTTATACGTCTCTATTGGCTATGAGTGTGCGAAATTCTGACATGCATGTGCTTATAGAGAATTGTATTCGTTGGTAAATCCAGGTGTCTTTCGACCTATTCGAGGATTATTTCACTTTAACTCTTTCAAGCTTAAAGCGTGTCTAACGGTACGAATTCTCAAAGAGGTTAATCCAGTTACGGCACTAACGTTTTAATAGGGGATGGGACCCTACTACCATGACACTATCTTTTTTCCAGACAAATAACCTTTCTTTAGAACAAGTTAAATGTTATACTGGCGTATTCTTGTGTTTGCAACCACAAAGAATGTTGACTAAAATAAAGAGAATAATGATATAAGCAGCATACGTGTCACGAACTCACAAACTCACAGCAATAGATAGTATCTCAGTTGGCTTCCATAACCTCAACAGAGAAGTTTAGTTACCCATGAATGCGAAAGAAATCACGATTGACATTGTTATCATACCACAATATAAATATTTCGTGTAGGCAAAGGTGGTAGGCATTTAGGCGAAAATTCCTAGGGAAAGTAATGATTCTTTTGTTGCGGAAATTAAGAATAGATGA
This sequence comes from Capsicum baccatum var. pendulum, assembly GCA_030864225.1. Lineage (NCBI taxonomy): Eukaryota > Viridiplantae > Streptophyta > Magnoliopsida > Solanales > Solanaceae > Capsicum > Capsicum baccatum. Next base: position 191,104,775 of record CM061559.1, on the reverse strand, counting down.
ATAGAAGAAGAAAAATAGAATTAGTGAAAAGATTAGAAGAGTTGTAGAATTATTTGTAGTGTAGAATAAGAGAAGAGTAGAAGGATGTCTAAGAGAAGAATGAATGAAAATCTCTAGCATGATAGGGTATTTATAATACTCATATCCTAATCCTACTAAGCTAATGAAATACTTAACCCAATTGTACTAGGTTAATGTAACATTCTCCTAATCCAAATAAACTAATGAAATACTTAACCCAATTATACTAGGTTAATGTATCATTATCCAAATCCAACTAAGTTACTGCAAGTCCCCAAAGTCTTCAGAAATGTTGTTTTAGCCCGGGACAGATTTCCCATGCATCACTTTTGGTCCTTTAGGCGTCCAAGCTCCCTTTCCTTCCTTTGTGAGCTTTCTTTTGCGTCAAGTAAGCCATAAAATGCTGAAGTCTACATCATTTATACCTGAAACTTTGCTAATCATGTTCGTTAGCTCACTTTCAGGAAAAAGGACTTAAAGTGCATGGAGTATATAATTTGTTCTCAAAACATGACACAAATATGGGCAAAATATATTGATATAGGCGCGTAATATCGCCTATCATCACACTCCAAGATGAGTTGTTAGAGTTTATTGCTGAGTTGTTCACTGATATAGGGAATATATAGGGGTTAATATAGTACGATGAGCCAAGATTGTGGTAGGTGTGTCTTCTAGTAGTGCACTAATCTCACAACTACCACCGCTAGTTAAGATACCCCTAAATAGGGACAATCATGACATGAATGCCTAGTATGTCCTAGGTATGTCCTTATTTCTTTGCTTTACATTATTTTTAGCACCAGTGGCAGCGTATAGTCTTTTATTTGATAGTGTTGCCATAGTTTTTGGTTGTCGTGCTTATTTTTATGTCATTTATGATATGATTATAGAATCGACATGTCTATGAAAATAATGTGTCGTATTGTGTTTTATTTTGTGTTGTGTTGTTCCTGTTGTAACTAAGAGAAAAATGAGCGTACAAGGCAGTTGATGTACTTTGTTTTGATTTTTGCGAAAAAAATGATACCCCTTTAAAACAATTTCGAAATGTGGGATATATATATATATATGACCATTGTGAATCTTGTTATGGCATTGGAATTAGGGACATAATAATCATAACTAACAATTACATAAACCGGATAGGTAATACCTTATGATGTAACCATGTTCCATGTTTATGTGAGTTACTTAGTTCACTTTGTGTATGGAATCCAAAACTTTCATGGATAGTCTTGCCTAGGTTATAGGATAGGTAGTTAGGAAAGGATCATAGGCCATTTTTGAAATAAGTCTATTCTTAGCATAAATGACCTTAAGAATATGAATAAGTCTCCCTTGATCACTTTTTGGAACCTGTATAGACTATTTTTATTATTTCACCTTATAACATCATATTTTTTTTACAATGAACATCTTTTTGCCCTAGTCCTCCTTGCATATTATGTATATCAACTCAGGCAAATCACCTAAGTTGAGGGTGGCTATCATTGAGGTGTGTAATGTCAAGTGGATATGAAAAAGAGTAAATAAGAGGAAAAAAAAGTAGGGCTGGGTATGTTAGAAAAGGCAAAAATAAATAAAAAAAAACTACAACCAACCTAAATGTGCAATAATAAGTAAAAAGGACTAAATAAGAATGGTATAAAAAAGGTTGGTTGATAAGTGGACCCCAAAAGTAAGTGTAGTACCACAGAGTCTTAATCACTAAATTCCTATATATACCAAACCAGCCCTCAAGCCTACATTAGAAGCCAAGTAAAGTCCTATAGTGATGGTAAACAAATAGTCTGAAAGATGGGGTAAGGAAAATAAGGACAATCCTATGGTATTCTGTGCACATTATTGGAACTTCCTTGTGAGTGTGAGTGTCTCATAATTGTCCATGTATTAATATGCATGATTTTATTGAGTGAGTGGCACTTATTTCTTATGAGGATACATGGGTTGTGTTTCTGGCTACTTATTTGTTCGGATTGTATAACTTGAACATATACATGATTAATTGTTACTTATGTAAATCCATGTTTTTATTTCCTTATGTCACATTGTTGTTCTTCATTGATACAAACAATTGATTTTGAAATGCTAAAATTAGAAATGGGGGAAGGTATAATGTTCTTGAGCTTAAAGCTGATGATTGACTACCATAAGTGTCTGAGGTTTCTCCTAGTTAAGAGTCGTTGTGTTGTTTAGTTGTGTGTTATAGCTTTAAGACATGTAAATATTCTAATTTGAGGGTGTTGATGTGATATGGATTCATAGCATTTTCGATGCTGAAAATTATGAAACAATGCAGTTACTTAGGTTGTTTTCTTAGATATGGTGTGTTTTGTGTTGTTCTTTGTAGGAAACATAGCTTTGGGATCTAAACGAGGAAAAATAAGTGAAAATTAAAGTTTTGGACCATCTATGTGGGCACTTAGGATCCATAGGTACTACCTACATGAAATACGTCCTAGAACAAGTGTCAAAGAGCTGAGAAACAGAGATTTAGAAGTTGGAAAATTTTACCCTATCACCTATGATGGGAACCAATAGCTGATAGCTTTAATCTACTATCTTTAAGTGTCAATACAAGTTTGTTAAGTTTGATGTTTCAGAGGCCCGATAGATATTTTGGGAGTTTGGCATCTACGTGCTACCACTTGTGGCCAATAGTGTAATTCCTGTACTTTTTTCTGAGATTGAAATCATCTTAAGAATGTTAAAACTTGTATTGAAATAGGAATACACTTTTGTACATGTGGTATTTTAATTATTTTCACTTTTTTTCACGTGGGAAATCAAATAAGTTTTCCATCGATACCAATTTCATCAAAGTCCGATATCCGATGAGGAAGTTATGACTGAAATATAGAAGGCAGTAAAACAACACAGGTGTGATGGAGAAGACTGACGGACCGTCAAACAAGTGATGGACCATTCACCACGACCGTCACATCGAGGCAGTAAGCCATCTCTCTGGATGAGTGCGATGGAGATACCCGACAGACCATTGATCTTGTGATGGACCATCACATTAAGGCAGTAGGTCCCAGTTTGATGGTGGGTCTGACGGACCATCGACCTAGTGACGGACCGTTACACCCCACCGTTGCATGGCCATCTTAATTATTTTAAGTCATTTTAACTGGGGTATTTTGTTCTCTTACCACCCACTTATATCCGACCTCAACTCATTTATTTATTATTATTTCACAACAACAAAATTAGGGTTTTCTCTCTAAGATTAATCCCCAAGAATAAAATCCAAATCTTCTTCAAGAAGTAAGAGATTCCAATCCTTCAAGTTCAAGGACTTTAAGAAACTCATTACAAGGTATGCATAGTTTTCATTGATGTACTCTTTTCTTCCATGAAGCCCAAGCATCCCTTTTATAAGTTCAAGTTTATAGATTTTCTTTATGAATTTAATGTTGGTTTGATAGTGTTCATGTTGATAATGACGAATTTAATTTTTATCCAAGTTTGGTGATAAATTTCATGTGGAATTTATTAGTACACGTGTAGTTTCATGTACACCTATGATTAAAGACTTGAATGATGAAATTAGAATTGAACCATGATAATAAATTATAGTACTTTGTTGTTTGCACATATTATGCCTAGGATGTGTTTTATTAAATGCCTATATGAATGAAAAGGGCCTAGCTAGTATGATACTATGAAATCCCAATGTATGTACAAGTTCATTTGTATCATATATTTGATGAAATGCTTCAATAAATGAATTATGGATTATGATGTTATTTATGTGTTCAAGTAAGTCATGCTTGTCAGTTTCCTTCTATCAAGTCCTAAGGAAACTTGTACCCAAAACATTAGTTATGTGCCTCGAGCTATGTCGTGTTTTCATGATACTCTCAGTCAAGCTATGATCCTTAGACTTTAGATAGTCTTATCACTCAGCAAATCTCAATAATCTCTTCAACTCATTCAGTTGTCAGGTATCAGTAGTATTCCGCCAGTCAAAAAAATTCAGTAATTCAGTTTATGTTTAGATCAGTAAATTATGTTCAGAGTTCATTTAGAAGCGAGTAGGAATTAGCATCGAGTGAACACATGAATGTGAACTCACTTGCTAATTGAGGGTGTGATTCCTAAGAGAAGTCCATGTATTCCAGAACTCATAGACTGTGTAGGTTGAGACATCATACATGCTAGTTGAGGGTAGATAAGGTGGCCTAACCAGCTAGTTGAGGGTTTCTACCATTCTCATTATAGTAACCTACTAGTATAGGGTTACTCACATGTTGTCCTTACCAGTGGCTCGGTATTGACACCCTTCTAATCATGGCACAAAGAGAATTTGGGGTATGTAGGTTAGATAACTACTTCCCACATTTTCAGTGTCAGAATCAGTCAAGAACTCATATAGTTCTTTAGATTTCAAGACTGTCAGATACAGTCAACTCAACTTAAGACAGAACTCAAATTGTTCTATCAGATTTTGAAATTTTAGGTACAGTCACTCTTTTTATTAGTTATATCAGTATCAGTATGTCATATTGTCAATATTCAGATTCAGTAATCCTGTTATCATGGTATAAATGTTAGTTATTACATCTTATGCATATATTCTCACGGTCATGATAGTTTCTTATTATTATTGTTCATGCATAGAAACCCTATGTATTTATCCTAACTCATATGCATACTAGTATATTCAGTCGTACTGATGCATTTATACTATGGCGTTTTATATCATATATTTTGAGACACAAGATCTAGAACATTAGTAGGTTCAAGATAGTAGTAGTCAGAGTTAGCAGTGAGTCCTCATCCTTTGAGAAAATGATAATTTCTTTATTATCTCATTAAGTAGTTTATTAGTTGGAGTTAGTTGGGGATAGGTCCTATTACTCCTTATTCAGAAAGTCATATTTTAGAGACTTCCAGACTACAGTATGTTCAGATAGATTACTTCAGTTTTGTTTTGGGTATTTCATACCCCATTTAGATGTTATATTTTTAACAGATATTATGTCTCAGTTTTGAACCTAATGGCCTTTTAGTTCATGTTTCCACATTTTATGTATATAGTGCAACATACAGTTATATATACTAGTCATGGGTTATCTTGTGGTCTTTTAGGGTCATGAGCACTGTGTAGCATTTCGAGTAAAAAATTTAGGGCGTTAAAAACTTGGTATAAGAGCCTAAGGTTCAATAGTGTCCTAGGAGGTCTGAAAGCAGCATCTAGTAGAGTCTGGTACATGGGTATGTTACGTGCCATATTTATGAGTAGGAGGCTATAAGTTGTTTTAGGAATAGTTTACTTTCTTTCAGTATTCATGTCGTGCCATTGAGCATAATCTCAAGTCAATATCTCACTACTCTTTCTTAGTTATTTGCTACACAAAATGAACAGCCAGCTATCGTGTCGGCTGATGATAGGCGAATTTACGTGCCTATATCAATATATTTTGCCCATATTTTAGCCTAGTTTTGAGAACTAATTATCTATTTCATGCACTTTTAGTCCTTTTTCCTATAAATGAGCTAACAAACATGATTAGTAAAGTTTTAGGTATAAATGATGCAAAATACAGCATTTTATGGCTTACTTGACGCAAAAGAAAGCTCACAAATGAAGTGGAAAGGAGCTGGACGCCTAAAGGACCAAATCTGTTGCATGGAAAATCTGTCCCGGGCTAAAACAACAATTCTAAAGACTTTGGGGACTTACAGACACAAAGCTGGATTTTTTACCAAGATACATTAACCTAGTGCAATTAGGTTATGTGTTTCACTAATCTATTTGGATTATGATATTGTAACCTTACCCTAGTACATTTGGGTCAAGGATTTCATTAGTATATTAGGATTTGGTTATTTATTTCATTAGCTTAGTAGGAGTAGGATAGGAGTATTATAAATACCCTATCATGCTAGAGATTTTGAGACATTCTTAATTCTAAATTCTTCAATTCTTCACTTAATTCAACAATCAATTTTCTTCCATCCCTCTCATCTTCTACTACAAACACTTCTAATCTACTCTTCTATTCTTAAATTCCACAATAAGAGAATCGTTACTTGCTACGGAATCACCAAAACCACACGCCTAAACACCTACTTTTCACGCCATCCACCATGCAAAACGTGATATCCTTCGCACTCATGGGTAACTAAACCTCTTAGTTGGGGTTATGAAAGCCGAATGAGTTACTATCTATAGCTGTGAGTTTGTGAGTTCAAGACACGTATATTGGTTATATCATTATTCTCTTCATCTTAATCTACATTCTTTGCGGTTGCAAACACAAGAATACGCCAGTCTAACATTTAACTTGTTCGAGAGAAAGGTTATTTGTCTGGAAAAGAGATAATGTCAAGGTAGTAGGACACCCTTTCCTATTAAAAAGCTAGTGCCGTAACTGGACTAACCTCTTGGAGAATTCGTACCGTTAGACACACTTTAAGCTCGAGAGAGTTAAAGTGAAATAGTCCTTGTTCAGGTCGAGAGACGCTTGGATTTACCATCGACTACAATTCTCTATAAGCAATTGTATGTCAAGACTCTACACACTCATAGCCAATAGAGACGTATACCTCAGAAGGTGGACATAACCCCAACGCTTCAATTCTCATTGTTTCACAACCTACGAAATACTCTCTTTTTACTTTGATATTTTCAGCTTTTATTTCATTACTTTGGTTACTTATTACAATCCCCCCTTCTTACGAGACTTGCACCAAAAGTCTATTAATTTTGCTTACTTGTTGGCCAAGCTATTCCCTGTGGGATCGACACCCAACCCAAGTTGGGTTCTATATTTGCTAACGACCGCTTTACACTCAAACGAGAGCTGTAGATTGAGCGTTATCAAAAATTGGTGCCGTTGCCGGGGAATACGAGTGTCAATCAAGTTCATTATAATTACTAGACCCTTTGGTCAAAGATTCTCGTACTTTTACGTTTAGTTTTTGTTTTTGTTTATTGCAGGTTTTTCTTTTAGTGCATGCCCCATACTAGAAGTTCTGGTCAACCGTTATTACCAATCAATCCTGAACCACAACGAATTAGAAGAATGGAAGCACAAGCTGAAATTGACAGGATGGCTGCTCAACACGAGCAAGCAAGATTAGCTGCTCTTGCCGCTGCTCAAGTCCAACAACAAGACATTGATAATCCTGGGCGAGCAACAAATCCTGACGATGAGGATTTAGGAGATGACGAGTTGATAAACCCAAGGCATGGCGCTGAAATTGCAACACCTGCCAACAGAAGAGGTCGACAAGCTCGGTATAGGTATGATCGCCAACCTTTGCAACCAGCTTTCGACGATGATGATGATGATCTTGATGGTGCCGGAGCCACTGAAGCCATAATTCCACCACCATTAGCGCCCGGAGCCAAGTTCAACATCACTAGCACCATGATTCAGTTATTACAACTCAAGGGGTTATTTGGTGGACTAGCAGGCGATGATCCGAATATGCATCTCATCAACTTTATTTCTACATGCAAGTCTTTTGACAATCCTGGTGTTGGTCAGAATGCTATTCGATTACGTCTATTTCCATTGTCTCTGTCTAGGGAGGCAACACTATGGTTGAATGGGCTGACTCCTGATTCAATTACAAATTGGAGGCAATTGAGAGACGCTTTCCTAGAAAGATTCTTTCCGCCATCCAAAAGGGCTCAATTGAGATATGAAATCAGCAACTTTCGTCAGCTTCCCTCTGAAGCTCTTCACGAAACATGGGAGAGGTTCAAGACAAAGCTAGCGAGATGCCCAAACCATCACATGACTAATGTTCACCTCATGGAGATCTTGTATAGATCCTTGAATTCAGTAACTAAACCAGTGGTGGACAACGCAGCTGGAGGTTCTTTTATGGACCTTACCTTTGGTCAAGCAAGCAATATGCTAGATCGAATGACTAAGCAAAGTAGAGCTTGGCATACCAGGGACTCTGAGGTAGCAAGCCCCACTTTATCTATTGGCATGTCTGCAGACCAAAGAAGAAGAGAAGAAGAACATGAGCAAGACATGGCGCACATGAAAACACAATTGGATCTTCTGACAAAGCACTTATTATCAGGGAAGACCGAAAAAGTGAAAGCTGTGGCGCTAAAAGGCAGAGACGAATCTGATTCGGAAGAAGAGGCCAACTACTTGACCAATCAGGGGGGTTTCCGTGGGAATGCCCAAGGAAACCAAGGTCGGAACTATTATGATAAATCTGGAATCAAAGACCAAGGTAGTTGGAAGAAAAATAATGAAAAGAATGGTTTGTACGTTCCCCCTGGTAGACGTGATACCACTACATCTGATTCCATGGAAGACATGATGGATAAGTTATTGAAAGGAGTAGAAGCAACGAGAGCAGGAGTTAAGGAGGTGATTGATGATTTTTCCTCCATGAAGCAATTAGTTGATTCTCATTCCACTTCTATCAAGCAAATAGAGCAGCAATTGAGCCAACTTTTATCAGCATTCAATCAAAGAAAGGCTGGCACCTTACCAAGCGATACTGTGCAAAACCCAAGGAATGATGGGTCATGCATGGCCATCACTACCAGAATTGGTAAGGTGCTGGAAACTTCAGCAAAAGGCAAGCAAGTGGTTGACGTAGCAGCAGACATTGACGCCACACCTAGTGACGTTACAAGAGAAGAAGCCGCAACAACTACTTCAAACGTCAAGGATGTTTTACCTAGTGACGTGCAGCCTGAAAAAAATAATAAACGGAAGCAAGAGGAGAAGAAAGCCATGGAGAGAACACTTCCATACCCACCACCACCTTTTCCACAAAGATTGATGAAGGTGGCCGATGACACTAAGTTCAGCAAATTTATGACCATGTTGAAGCAGCTGACTATTAATGTTCCGTTGGTAGAGGCACTTGAACAAATGCCTGGGTATGCGAAGTTTATGAAAGATCTTTTGACTAAGAAGAGGGCATAAAGTTATGAGCTGAAAGATGATGTGCACCATTGTAGTGCAATAGCTACTCAATCGATAGTTCAGAAGAAGGCCGACCCCGGAGCTTTCACGATTCCTTGCACCGTCGGATCTTTGGAATTTGCTAAAGCATTGTGTGACTTAGGAGCCAGAATCAACTTGATGCCATTATCGATCTATAAGAAGTTGGGGTTAGGAGATCCTACACCAACTAATATGAAGCTTGTGATGGCGGATAGGTTGGTAAAACGACCGGTTGGTATTCTATGCGATGTCTTGGTGAAGGTATCTTCATTCATATTTCCAGCAGACTTTGTCATCTTGGATTGTGAAGTAGATTCAGAGGTTCCCATAATCTTGGGACGCCCTTTCCTTGCTACGGGAAGTGTGCTCATAGATTTGAGAGCTAATGAGCTTTCATTCCGAATAAATGACTAAGTGGTTCGCTTTGATATTTGCAAATCAATGAAGCAACCCAAAGATCTGAGTGTATTTTCTGTGGCTGATGTTGTATTTGATGATGAGAACGAGTTACTTGCTGAAGAGCAAATTCTTGATGATCTTTTGGAGGTTTCGCTCATAAAAGGAGAGAATGATAATGCTGAAATTTCTGAAGACGATATTTGTGCTCTATTGGGATTAGGGACATATCACTATACCGACAAAAAGCTGGATCTTGATCTCAAGAATCGACCCACACCTCCAGCTAAGCCATCTATTGAAGAACCACCCACGTTAGAATTGAAGGATCTGCCAAGCCATTTGAAGTACGCCTTCTTAGGAAGCGGAAACACTCTTCCAGTCATTGTAGCAGCCGATTTGGGTAAGCATCAAGTTGTAGCTCTTATTCCAATCTTACGCAAGTATATTAGAGCTATTGGATGGACCATTGCAGATATTATTGGTATACCACCTGGGATTTGCACACATAAAATTCAGCTTCAAGAAAAGTGCACACCCACCATTGAACATCAAAGACGTCTAAACCCACCAATGCAAGAAGTGGTGAAGAAGGAGATTATCAAGTGGTTAAATGCAGGAGTCGTGTATCCTATTTCTGATAGTACATGGGTAAGCCCAGTACAATGTGTTCCCAAGAAAGGAGGTATGACGGTGGTTGCGAATGCAAAGAATGAGCTTATTCCACTCAGGCCCGTTACTGGATGGAGAGTATGCATGGACTACCGCAAGCTGAATTCTTGGACGCTCAAGGATCACTTCCCCATGCCATTTATGGACCAAATGCTAGATCGATTAGCGGGGAAAGGATGGTTTTGCTTCTTGGATGGTTATTCAGGTTACAATCAGATTTGTATTGCCCCCGAAGACGAAGAGAAGACAACGTTTACATGCCCATATGGTACTTTTGCCTTCAAACGCATGCCATTCGGGTTGTGTAACGTACCAGCCACCTTTCAACGTTGTATGATGTCTATTTTCTCTGATATGGTAGAAGACACTTTGGAGGTATTTATGGACGACTTTTCAGTTGTTGGTGAGTCTTTTGAAGCATGTTTGTCAAACTTGAGCATGGCATTGCAAAGATGTGTAGAGTTCAACCTTGTGCTGAATTGGGATAAGTGCCACTTCATGGTAAAAGAAGGAATCGTTCTTGGGCATAAGATTTCCGAAAGAGGAATAGAGGTTGATCGCGCCAAAATAGAGGTAATTGAGAAGCTACCACCTCCAATTTCGGTGAAGGGAGTTCGTAGTTTTCTTGGCCATGCTGGGTTTTATCGTAGATTCATCAAAGACTTCTCAAAAATTTCTAGTCCATTGTGCAAACTATTGGAGAAAGATGCGAAGTTTGACTTTAATGATGATTGCTTAAAGGCATTCGAATGCCTTAAAGAAAAACTCATTGAAGCCCCTATCGTGGTAGCACCAGATTGGACGCTCCCGTTCGAAGTCATGTGTGATGCTAGTGGTGTAGCCGTTGGTGCTGTTCTTGGACAGAGAAAGGAGAAATTATTTCATCCTATCTACTATGCGAGTAAGGTCCTCAATGAAGCCCAAAGGAACTACACTATTACTGAACAAGAGCTCTTAGCGGTTGTGTATGCATTTGAGAAGTTCCGTGCCTATCTATTGGGTACTAAGGTGATCGTTCATACAGACCATGCAGCTCTTAGGTATCTAATGACAAATAAGGATGCAAAACCAAGGCTGATTCGATGGGTATTACTGCTGCAAGAGTTTGATTTCGAAGTCAAAGATAGAAGAGGTTGCGAGAACCAAGTGGCTGATCACCTATCCAGACTTGAGAATGAGTATGTGGCGCAACCAGAAAATCAGATTGATGATGCATTCCCTGACGAGGAGATACTAGCAACAACAATGGAGAAATTACCATGGTATGCCGACTTTGCAAATTTCGTGGTGAGTAATGTGTTACCTTCCAATTTATCTTACCACCAGAGGAGGAAGTTTATGCATGACGTTCAGCACTACTATTGGGATGAGCCTTATTTGTTTCGAAGATGCGCGGATGGTATCATTCGACGATGTATATCCCATGAAGAAGTGCCTACTATATTGGAAGCATGCCACACTTCGCAAGTTGGAGGACATCATGCAGGGAATCGAACGGCAAGGAAAGTCTTGCAAAGCGGTTATTATTGGCCTACAATATTCAGAGATGCATATGACTATGTGCGAAGGTGTGACCAATGCCAACGTCAAGGTGCTATTTCAAAACACCATGAAATGCCCATGTCCAAAATTCTGGAGGTAGAACTCTTTGATGTGTGAGGTATTGATTTCATGGGACCATTCGTGAATTCGTTTGGAATGAAGTACATCTTGGTTGCTGTGGATTATGTGTCAAAATGGGTTGAAGCTGTAGCATTGGCCGACAACGAAGGAAAGCGTGTTGTAGCATTTTTAAAGAAGAATATCTTCTCTCGCTTTGGAGTACCTCGTACTATCATAAGTGATGGAGGATCTCACTTTTGCAACAAGCTATTCAAATCTGTATTGGCCAAGTATGGAGTCAATCAACACAAGGTAGCTACGCCTTATCATCCCCAAACCAGTGGACAAGTTGAGGTTTCCAACCGCGAGATCAAGCAAATCCTTGCCAAAACGGTTAATGCGAATAGGAAGCACTGGTCTCGAAAGCTAGATGATACACTATGGGCATATAGGACTGCATTCCAGACACCCATTGGCATGTCACCTTATCAGCTAGTTTATGGGAAGGCTTGTCATCTACCCATCGAGCTTGAATACAAGGCATTGTGGGCATTGAAGCACTTGAATCTGAATTGGGATGATGTGAAGAACCCGAGGTTGGAGCAGCTGAACGAATTAGATGAATTTCGTCTCCATGCATATGAAAGATCAGATTTATACAAGGAGCAGATGAAGAAGTATCATGATCAGCGGATTGTTCGACGAAACTTCCAAAAAGGTGACATGGTACTACTCTTTAACTCCAGACTCAAGCTCTTCCCAGGTAAGTTAAAATCAAAGTGGTCTGGTCCATTTAAAGTCATCCAAGTCTACTCGTCTGGAGTAGTCGAATTGGAAAACAATGAGGGTGTTATCTTCAAAGTGAATGGCCAACGTGTCAAGCCATATATCGGTCCTCTTGACTCATTGAATGACATAGCCATCACATATCTCGACGAAGTCTAAGTACTCGAGATTAATACGTCGAGCCACGACAATAAATAAGGCGCTAGATGGGAGGCATCCCATCGTACTAATCGTTTTCATTTTGTTTTAAGCAAATTAGGTGCAAGAAGTATGCGACGAGGAGATTGATCTCAATTGACGATTTGGACGCATTGTATGGTAAAGTTGGTAAGTTAGGAATGGTAATGCATAAGGCTATGAATTGAGCCTTTCTCACGTCATAATAGGATTCGAGGAAGGCTAGGCCTTGGTGAAAATAGGCCAAGAACGATGCACAACCTATTCTATAGTCTAAGGACTCAGAATCTAGTGTGCTATACACTATGCGCCGCCTATTCCTAGGTATGCTTTTGACTATGCGCCGCCTATGCTATGGCATTTGAAATACTGAGACCAAATGCCATAGACTATGCGGCGCATATGTCTAGAAATGCCATAGACTATGCGGCGCATATGTCCCATTATGCCATGGACAATGCGCCACATATGTCATTGATATGCCGAGAGATATGCGCCGCATATGTGGTGATTTTGTCCCCAAATCCTATTGTAAATGGGTCATAACCCGACCCATACTCTTCCTATATAAAGGGGACTTGGTTTTATAACACAACCACATTAGAAACAACCCTAAAGGCGCCGCATATCACTCCAAATCCTCTCAAAATTTTCTTCCTTTGTTCTTCCAATTCACAACAACTTCTCCACAATCTTCAAGCAAGTACGTACTCTCTTATCCTTCATCTATTTATCGTAAGTACTACGTTGCTATGCTTATTATATTTTGCTAAATCATGTGAGATTGGTGGTAATGTTCATGTGTTTGGATAATTGTTACAAGATCGTGTGATTGAATATATACGTAGGGAATTCTTGACTTGTTTCCGACTTGAATTTTGTTTCGATAGCATTGTTATGATAATTGCTGAATTGATATGGCTATGAATATTGCTTAAAATTGTTGGTTGGATGATTACATGATAGACTATCCCGGCCATCGGGATAAGGTTATAGTGCCTAACGACTTAGGGGGTTGTGCTTGTTGTAAGAATAATAATTCCATGTGGTAACCCCTAGGGTGTAGTGTTGCTATATCCACCATGAAAGTAGTCCAATGGCTACAAATAAGTGGTGTAATGCTGATTTTCTTGTCGGAATACAATCCTAAAACGTATGTCGACGAAATCTGAGTACTCGACCACTTTCACTTCACTGATTTGTGTTAACAAGATTAAGTGTGGGGTGTTACCCCTAGTGCCTGCATATAGATTGTATAAAGTGAGATTGTGCTGCAACTAACATTGTTTCTAGTCTCAGGTACAATGGCACCTAAAGCAAAGCAAGGCAAGGAGAAGGCTACCACGTCCCGAAAGGACAAGAAGAGAAGTCGAAAAGACCAAGGAGAAAAATCTTCAGCACACCTACCACGAAGAATGTTCGGAATAAAGTGGGTTCTTGAGGAAGAAGACAAAGCATGGTACAGCAGCAACAAAGAAAAGAAATATGTGCACGTCGACTTGATCAACAAGGAGACCTTAGCAAAGAAGGAGCCGCAAATGTTGGCTAAAATAATGGCTTTGAAGCTAGATTTCATCTTCCGCGACATGGGAGAGTGCAATCTTGACTTGACAAGAGAATTCTATGCCAACTAGTTGCCAAACACAACAGGCAACGAAGTCAAAATTCGGGGCCAAGTGTTACAGCTTACAGCGGAATGCATCAACTCTTTTGTTGGCCTACCTTCGGTCGACCCTGCACCATACAAAGAGCTGTATAGCAGGCCTCCTTACAGAGCGATAAGACACACGCTTTGTCGAAGCAGATCAATGGCAAGATGGGGCAGACATAAGGAAACAGGTCGTCACAACACCTTCCCCTATGCTCCACTAAATAGGGAAGCAAGAATCTGGATGCGCATTGTCAACTCATGCCTTATTCCTGGGATGCAATACACCAAGATATCGAGAGATAGAGTGTGTTTGGTTTATGCGTTGATGACGAATGTCCCTATCAACTTTGGGGCAATCATTCGATCTACCATGAGGAAGGCCAGACTCCACCGAAGGTCCCATTTCACATTCGGCAATTTGTTGACAGCAATGTTGTGGAAGGAGGATATAGAAGAGGAACCAGCTGACCACAAACTCTAACATAACCCAAAGAAGGTTGACCTCACCAAGGTCAAAGATGCTGAAACAACACATAGAGTCAACCTTACTACTGCGGAGAGATATGCTCGTAACGAGAGTTTCTTCCGTCATCTCTATGGCATGACACGATTCACTATGATGAGTGGTGGACGTATTCCAACTGCTGAAGAGCTCCAACAGCTGGACCATGACTACCCAATGAACAGGCATGCCCGGGAGATGTGTGGAGTGGGCGTATATTTTGAGGAACCTCTTGACGATGACGTGCCAACTGATGATAATAGACGCTTGCCTGATTCTGATGATGAGGAGAACTCAAACGATGACTCTTATGATGATTCAGACGAAGGGGGTATGACCCCCGACATTGATGAGGAGTCCGACTAAACCAGGTTCTTCGCATTTATTTTCCACTGAGGGCAGTGTCCCGTCTAAGTGTGGGGTGGCAGAATCTGCATGCTATACTTCTTTGTTTGCACCTATGTTTGTATGTTTGCTTGTTTACTTTGTTTTTTTTGTCCATTTTTTTGTTTTTTTTTTTTCGTTTGACGTTTTTTTTAATTTTTTTAGGAGTAAAATCTTTCTAGCTACGCATGAAATTATTTTGATAGGCAGCATGAGATTAGAACAAGAGTATGTACTACAATTGTGACTATTGAGACATTTAGGCTATAGTTGTGACTTATTATGTGATATTGTGTGACTCAATACCTTCACTTGTTGGGTCGAGAGTCTATATTACTTCCAATCAAGTCGACCATGTGCCTTGTGTGTGCGAGATAATAGTATATTCTATGTTTATGGCTGATGCTAGAACTTGCCTGGTATGTATGCAAAGCGAAAATAAGGAGTGTAAGTTTAGGATATGATTTAGGCATTTCTTTGGCAACCTATACATGTTTACCTTCAGTTTTACCTACCCATGTACATCATCCTAGTTAACCCTTTTGAGCCTTTAGCCTATTTCTTTGACAACCTTGTATGTAAGCCTAATCCATTTTTTTCAAGACCGTAATTTGATCCAAATTCCTAAGTGCTTTAAAGTGAAAAAGTCATGTGACTACATAAGAGGAAATTGGGTGAGTATGATGCTTTAAATTGTAATGGTGCTTGAATGTGTTATGAAAAAGAAAGTGCTGTCATAAGAGGTATGTTGTGAAAAGAAAAAAGGAAAAGAAAGCTGAAAAGTGAGTTGTGCTTAAAATTGAAAAACAAAAGAGGAGAAAAAGGGTGGTGGAACAAAAGAAAGAAGAAAGGTTGAAAGAAGAAAGTGTCAATGATACAATGTGATGAATTAAAGTGCTTAGGAACTTAGTCACTATTCCTGGCCAAAATAGTTGATCCTACCCGTCCCTTAGCCTACATTACAACCATCAAAAGACCTACTTGATCCTAATCTTAACATTCCGATATTTAGTAGAGTACTACATTAAAGGCAAGCTTATGGTCATTAGTTGCTACATATGAATTCTTTGTGAGAGTGAGAGCAAGGACATCTTGATACCCATGTTTGAAAAATATGCTATATTTGTGAGTGATTATGGGTACTATATTGTGAGACACACATGGTTGATGAGTGTTTGGATAGTTGTATATGATTCTAGGTACCTTAACGTTTGCATGCGAGCTGATCACCATCACGAGTCTATGCTTGAGGTTAAATTGTTTCTACTTATAATCGAAAAGCTACTCTTTGTTGATAATTGTTGTGCTTGTCTTGATAAATGTTTTGTGTTGTTGCTGTAAAAATCTTAAGTCGATGCTTAGAAGGACATGATATGTTGTTCGAGGATGAACAAAGCTCTAAGTGTGGGGTGTTGATGATAGGCGAATTTACGTGCCTATATCAATATATTTTGCCCATATTTTAGCCTAGTTTTGAGAACTAATTATCTATTTCATGCACTTTTAGTCCTTTTTCCTATAAATGAGCTAACAAACATGATTAGTAAAGTTTCAGGTATAAATGATGCAAAATACAGCATTTTATGGCTTACTTGACGCAAAAGAAAGCTCACAAACGAAGTGGAAAGGAGCTGGACGCCTAAAGGACCAAATCTGTTGCATGGAAAATCTGTCCCGGGCTAAAACAGCAATTCTGAAGACTTTGGGGACTTACAGACACAAAGCTGGATTTTTTACCAAGATACATTAACCTAGTGCAATTAGGTTATGTGTTTCACTAATCTATTTGGATTATGATATTGTAACCTTACCCTAGTACATTTGGGTCAAGGATTTCATTAGTATATTAGGATTTGGTTATTTATTTCATTAGCTTAGTAGGAGTAGGATAGGAGTATTATAAATACCCTATCATGCTAGAGATTTTGAGACATTCTTAATTCTAAATTCTTCAATTCTTCACTTAATTCAACAATCAATTTTCTTCCATCCCTCTCATCTTCCACTACAAACACTTCTAATCTACTCTTCTATTCTTAAATTCCACAACAAGAGAATTGTTACTTGCTATGGAATCACCAAAACCACACGCCTAAACACCTACTTTTCACGCCATCCACCATGCAAAACGTGATATCCTTCGCACTCATGGGTAACTAAACCTCTTAGTTGGGGTTATGAAAGCCGAATGAGTTACTATCTATAGCTGTGAGTTTGTGAGTTCAAGACACGTATATTGGTTATATCATTATTCTATTCATCTTAATCTACATTCTTTGCGGTTGCAAACGCAAGAATACGCCAGTCTAACATTTAACTTGTTCGAGAGAAAGGTTATTTGTCTGGAAAAGAGATAATGTCAAGGTAGTAGGACACCCTTTCCTATTAAAAAGCTAGTGCCGTAACTAGACTAACCTCTTGGAGAATTCGTACCATTAGACACACTTTAAGCTCGAGAGAGTTAAAGTGAAATAGTCCTTGTTCAGGTCGAGAGACGCTTGGATTTACCATCGACTACAATTCTCTATAAGCAATTGCATGTCAAGACTCTACACACTCATAGCCAATAGAGACGTATACCTCAGAAGGTGGACATAACCCCAACGCTTCAATTCTCATTGTTTCACAACCTACGAAATACTCTCTTTTTACTTTGATATTTTCAGCTTTTATTTCATTACTTTGGTTACTTATTACAATCCCCCTTCTTACGAGACTTGCACCAAAAGTCTATTAATTTTGCTTACTTGTTGGCCAAGCTATTCCCTGTGGGATCGACACCCAACCCAGGTTTGGTTCTATATTTGCTAACGACCGCTTTACACTCAAACGAGAGCTGTAGATTGAGCGTTATCATCGGCCAACCCAGTGTCAAATTCAGTCGCAACCAAGATTCAGGACTTCACCCGAATGAATCCTCCATTCTTTCTCGGGTCTAAGTCAGATGAGGACCCTTAGGAATTCATCGATCAGGTTCAGAAGGTGACTGGTATCATGGAGATTACTACTGCTGAGAGTACTGAGCTAGCCAATCCAAGTTGCAGCATATTGGTCATACTTGGTTCAAGTAGTAGAAGTCAGAGAGGGAAGTTGATGCAGGGTCAGTTGAATGTGATAAATTTTCCACTACATTCTTAGGTAGATTCTTTCCCCAGCAGCTTAGAGAAGCTAAGGTGCTAAAATTCATCAACCTCAGGCAAGGACACAATACGGTGAAAGAGTATTCTCGTAAGTTTACTTAATTAGATAGATATGCCCCTTATGTGGTTGCAGACGGTAGAGCCAAGATTAGTTAGTTCATTTTAGGGGTGAATGATACCATGGTTAATGAGTGCAGATCTACCATATTGAATAGTGACTTACTCTATCCAGGCTTATGACTCATGCTCAAAAGATAAAGGAGCAAAAGATTAACATATGGGAGAAGCAAAATAAGAGAGCAAGGATAGGTAGTTTATACATTGCTCAACCCAAGTTAGAAGGAGAAAACTATTCCAGTTTTCTCCTAAGTCATTAGTTCCAGCTCCTTCTTCATCCAATTCTCCAGTTCCTAAGTCAGATAGGGTAACAAAGATAGAGCAACAGGTTCTAAGTCTCAGGGTAGTGTTAGCAGTACCCACACCTATCCTCTTTGCTAGACTTATGGAAAGAACCGTCAGGGTACTTCCAAAGCTTGCAGTGATACTTTTTTTAGGTGTGGCAAGGCATGCCATAGAGTTAGAGATTGACCGCAATCAGGTCCTTCGAGTCAACAAAATTACCCCCCCCAGCTTAGTCCGATCACCAACATTAGCAGGGTGACACCTCTAGTGCTACTAGTGGGAAACGCCCAAATAGACTCTATGCTCTCCAGTCCCACCAAGATAAGGAAAATTCTTTCGATGTGGTTACTAGTACGTTATAGATCATTAATATGCATATTTACGCTTTGCTAGATCCAGGTGCTTCCTTGTATTTTGTTACTCCCTATATAACAGGCAATTTTGGAGTCAGTCCCAAAATTCTAGCAGAGCCCTTTTCAGTCTTTACCCCAGTAGGTAAAACTATCATAGCCCGATGGGTATACAGGAACTGCCTGGTTATGATATTTCAGAAAGTCACTTCAGTAGACTTAGTCGAATTAGAGATGACTGATTTTGATACCATTCTCAGCATAGATTGTCTTCATTCCTACTATGCCACAGTCTACTATAGAAATAAAATAGTCCAATTTCAGTTTCCGAATGAACCCATCCTTGAGTGAAAGGGTAGTGTATCCGATTTAAGAGGTCAACTTATTTCCTACCTTCGGGAAAAGAAAATGATATCTAAGAGATGTGTTTATCATCTTGTTCATGTTAAGGACTCTAGCTCTGAAACTCCTAGTCTTGAATCAATTCCAATCACTAATGAGTATTAAGATGTTTTTCCGAAAGATCTTCTAGGGATTCCTCCCAAAAGTGAAATAGACTTTGATATTGATCTCCTTCCAGATACTCAGCCTATATCTATTCCTCCATACAGAATGGCACTAGCAAAACTCAGAGAATTTAAAGAAAAGTTGAAGAATAATTTATATAAGGGATTCATCTGGCCCAGTATATCCTTGTGGCGTACTCCAGTCTTATCCATACACAAGAAAGATGGTTCTCTTAAAATGTGCACTAATTACCATCAGCTCAATAATGTTATGGTGAATAACAAGTATCCTCTTCCAAGAATTGATGACTTTCTTACAAAATTTAGGTGATAGCTATTTTTATAAGATAGACCTCAGATTCAGCTATCATCAACTCAGAATTTGAGAATGTGATATTCTGAAGACAACCTTTTGTACTCAGTATAGTCCCTTTGAATTATTAGTAATGTCCTTTGGTCTTACCAATGCCCCAGTAGCTTTCATAGACTTGATGAACCGTGTGTTCAATTAGTTCTTAGATATGTTTATCACAGTCTTTATCGATGATATTGTAGTTTATTCCTACAGTGAGTGTGATAATGTAGACCATCTCAGAATAGTACTTCAGACTCTTAGAGATCATCGGCTATTCACCAAATTTAGTAAGTGCAAATATTGGCTAAGGTTAGTAGCATTTCTTGGTCATACCATTTCAGGTTATGGCATTAGATTAGATCCTTAAAAGACCGAAGCAGTAATAAACTGGCCTCACCCTATCTCTCCATCAGATATCAGGAGATTCTTGGGTTTGGCAGGCTATTACAGAAGGTTTGTTAAGGGATTTTCATCTATTACATCCCTTATGTCCCGATTGACTCAGAAAAAAGTCAAGTTTCAGTGGTCAGATCTTTGTGTAATGAGTTTTAAGGAGTTGAAGACTCAACTCACTTCATCTCTAGTCTTAGATCTTCTAGATGGTTCAAATGGATTCATGGTATAGTGTGATTCGTCCAAAGTAGTGTAATTCCCAGCAAAATCGTCTTCCAAATTTAGCCTTAAAGTGTATTTGGTAAAGAAAAAATCTAAGTTTAAATGTTCCAGAGTAGTGTAATTCCCCACAAAATCGTTTTCCAGATTTAGCCTTATTATGTTTCCGAGATGCTTAAAGTCACCCCTCAGCAGCTGTGATGATGAATAAACATTTATGATACATAAATACTTTAGGTGATATCTTTATGATTGTGAGATACTTTAATGATTGTGAAGATGCTTGAATGATTGTGACAATGAATGAATGCCTGTGATGATACATGAATGATTGTGATGATGAACGAATAATTGTGATGATAATTGAATGATTATGATGATGAATGAATTATTATGCTTTAATTTTATGTCATCGAGTGCTGGGGGTATTTATACCAGATAATAGAGCTGTTGTTTAGAGCCCACGTTAGTTTTTTGATAATCTAGTCTAGCCATGATTCTCAGAACTCAGTGAACTATAGAACTCTATATCCTCAAACAAATGCATAACTTATGAAAGCTCAGTAATCTCAGTTATCTTTGTAAATTCTGTATCGCTAGTAATCTAGCTTCAGTCCTATAATTAGATCATATCTAATAATATTCAAGTGATTCAATTCTAATCTCAAAAGCAATTCCAGTAATCTGTTTAAAGCTCGGTATTGTCAGTCAGATACAATGATTTGATACCTTTTCCGTCAGTTACTAAACTAAATAATCTCAACGTAACTCAGTTAGATCTTTTGAGAAAAATAATCAATATCATATTCAGTTCAGTTGTATTTAGTTAAGATTTTCGTTCAGAGTCTTTCAGTTGGGAGTAGAAGCTAGAACCAAGTGAGGGAAGGGATGAAGGCTCTCCCATCAGAGAGGCCGATGCATCAGGAGAAATCCCTGAACTCCAGAACTGCGTAGCCAGCGCAGAATGCAAGAGTCTTCAGTTAGTATAGGCTATCACCGTCAGACAGGTTTAACTATTACATTGCCTTAGGCCAACTTCCTGGGAGGGTCATCTCTTCAGAGAGGCATGACTACAGAGTTCTTTACCCGTGGAACGGTATTAACATCCTTTTATTTGGGGTTATATGTTAGAACCCACCTGTGGTAGGTTGGGGTATATTGGTTAAGTAACTACTTTCCACAGTTGCAGTTTTAGTATCAATCTTCAGAAATTAGGACTGTGAGGTACAATTATCTATCTCAGTGAGAAACTCAGATAGTTCCATTGATTCATGGAACATCCTGTCAGATACGCTTGGTCTTATATACAGATACTTATTCTCATATCTAGATATCCCCCATCAGATAATCTTGATCTCATCTTATTCTTAGAGTCAGTTGAGTATTCATGCGATCATATCTAGAGATCTTCCATTAGAGAGGATTGATCTCAGTCTCAAACCATATTGAATATTTTTACTATCATATCTAGAGATCTCCTGTTAGATAGGCTTGATATCCATCTCAGATTCTATTGAGTACTCTTGTTGTCTGATTTAGATATGATCATACTTCTTATTATTGATTATTGCTTCAAGAATAATTTCTAATCAGTCGAAAGCAGTAAGATTAGAGTTCAGTGCTTGTTATAAGTAAATCTAGATCCTCAGTTTTCAGTATCAGATGAGTAAGTGATTAGCATCACAACGTCAGTAATAAGTTCAATTTACAATAATGTGGTATTCGAGTTTCAGTATCTAGAGTTGCGATGATTGTGTTCATGGTTTATGCATTCTCGTATGTGTTCTCATATGACATCTTCATGATTATTCAGTTTAGATATTGTGCATTCATGAGCCCATGCATTAGCCTTCCCCATCTACATACTCGGTACATTTCTATACTGACTCATTTGTGCTATGGTGTTTTATTTGACACCATAGATTCAGAGGCCCAGGATCCAGATTATCCTCAGTAGTTTAGTCCTAGTCAGCAATAGTAGCAGTGAGTCCTCTTCTTTTGAGGACGAATCTAAGTTTACTATTGTTGCTTTAGACTTTGTTTATTTATGGTTGACGGAGGTAGTTGGGGACCTATCCTATCAAATCCAAAGTTCATAAAGTTTTGAGACTTTTCAGATGGATGTATTAGTATTTAGTTTTTTGTAGTATGAGTATTTATAGATGTGTTGAACCTTATGGCTAGTTCTGCATTTATTTCAGATATTATGTTGTGTATAGGTACAAATATTAGTAAAGGGATAGCTTGTGGTCCTTTGGGGTCATTAGCACCATGTGATGTCATGGGATAGGATCTCAAGGTATTACAAGTAGGTTTGGGTTGTTTCCTTATGCAGTATGTTAAGGTCATAGGCTACATCCCCAGATAGCTTAAACCCCATGAGAAGAATTATCCGACTCATGATCTTGTTAGTAGCCATAGTTTTTGCCTTTAAGATTTAAAGGCATTATCTATATGGTGTTCATGTAGATGTCTTCAAAAATAATAAGATCCATCAGTATGTTTTTTCCTCAAAAAGATCTCAATCTATGTCAGAGAAGGTGGTTAGAGATCTGGAAAGATTATGACATGACTGTCCTTTATCATTTAGGCAGGCCAACTTATTGGCCGACGCTCTTAATAGACTATCTAAGGGTAGTCTTTCTCATGTTGCAGACCATAAGAAGAAGTCTACTAATGAAGTCCATCCACTTGCCCGACTAGCCATTCTCTTAGCCGATACAGAGATGGATTATATATGCGTTTAGAGTAGTACAGAATCATATCTATTTTATACGATGAATGAAAATCAAAATACAGATCCTAGCATTGTTAAGTTGAAAGAGTCAGTCCAAAATAAAAATATAGAGGTTTTCTCCCAAAGGGGAGATGGTGTTTTACGTTGTCATGGTTGTCTCTGTTGTCTAGGTGTAGATGACTTAAGGAAGCTGATTTTTATTTAAGAGAAATGGTGCATGCTACTATATTCATCCAGGGGCCACCAAGATGTACCGCAACTTGCGGAAGATCTACTGGTGGAGTGGGATGAAGAGACATATTACAGAGTTTGTGGCTATGTAATCTACATGTTAGCAGGTTAAGATAGAGCATCAGAAGACTAGCGGTCTTATGCAGGAGTCCATTATTCCTACTTGGAAGAGGGAAGAAGTGAATATAGATTTCGTGATGGGTTTGCCTTTAACTCGTCATTAGCATGATTAAGTCTGGGTCATTGTAGATAGAATGACCAAATCAACTCATTTCATTCCAGTTCATTCCTATTATTTATCCGAGGTTTATGCCAAACTCTAGATCAAAGATTTGGTAAGATTTTACATTATTTCGCTATATATTATCTCAAACAAAGGTACCCAATTCACCTCTCACGTCTGGAAAGCATTCCAAAAATGTCTTGGTACCCAAGTCCATCTCAGTACAACCTTCTATCGTTAGACAGATGGTCAAGCAAAAAGGACCATTCAGACTTTAGAAGATATACTAAGGGCATGTGCAATTGATTTTAATGGAAGTTGGGATAACAACTTTTCTTTAATTGAGTTTGCATACAACAATAGATATTATTCAAGTATTCAAATGGATCCTTTCAAAGCTCTCTATGGTAAGAGATATAGGTCTCCTATTGGTTGGTTTGAAGTTAGTGAGGCCCTCAATCATAGGGCCTGAATTGGCATTCGACGCCTTAGAAAAAGTCTAGTTAATTAGAGAAAGACTCTAGTCTACTCAGAGCTGACAAAATTCTTATAAAGATGTTAATAGAAAAGATCTCGAGTTAGAGATTGGTGACTATGTATATCTAAAGATCTCTCCCATGAATGGGTTAAAGAGATTTAGAAATAAGGGAAAGCTTAGTCCCCGATATGTCTATCCTTTCAATATTCTTAGTCATTTTGGCAAGGTAACTTATGACCTCAAATTGCCTTCAAATCTAGCCTTATTTCATCAAGTCTTCCATGTCTCATTACTCAAGAAGTGCATAGGTGACCCAGAAGTTGTAGTCCCTATTAAGAGTATAGATGTTCAGAACAACCTCTCTTATGAAGAGAATCCAGTCAAAATCCTAGACTATCAAACTCGTAGACTAAGGAGCAAATAAGTCCCTCTAGTCAAAGTTCTTTGGAGAAGCCAGTCCGTCGAGGGATCTACTTGGGAAGTAGAAGCAGACATGCATACCAAGTATCCCCACCTTTTCTCTAGAGGCACTACCAAACTGCGCTACATCCCTATCAATCGGCCGACAACAGTGTCATTGTAGAGAATCACTCAGATCAAGCTCAAGGTAACAGTTCTCTTTAAGCTTTTCAGTTTTATGTTTTGATTTTAATGACAAGCTTGATGTCTAGTTCATGCTCAAATATCAATTATAAACTTGGTATTAAATACCATTACATATTCAGTCATGCATTTATGTATCAATTCAGTTATATAATTATGCATCAAATATGCCTTCTCATTGTGAGAAACTTAGTTCCTCAGAACACTCAGTCATGCATTCATGAATTAGTTACACATGCATCAAATATAAATATTCAGTATGATATGTTCAGCTTATCAGTCATGTCAGTTATTGGATCATGTTCCAATTATTTATGTTCAGTATATATGTTAGTTTATGTTCTTCTCCTCTCTCTCAGTCTCATTCAAGGAGGAATGTTCTCAAGAGGGAGATATTGTAATACCCGTATATTTTTCCTAGCTTAAAATCATCTCAAGAATGTTAAAACTTTACTTAAAATAGGAATATACTTTTGTACACGTGGTATTTTTAAGATTTTCACATTTTTTTTCACGTGGGGAATTGAATATAATTTCTATCGATACCAATTTCATAAGAATCTGCTATCGGACGAGGATGTTATGACCAAAATACAGAAGGAAGAAAAATTTCCTAGGCATGATGGTACAGGCTGGTAGACCATTGAACAAGCGACAAACCATCGACCATGACCATCGCATAGAGGTAGTGATCTAGATCTTTAGATGTGTACGATAGAGATGCCCGACTTACGGTCGAGTAAGCGATGGACAGTCACACCCTACCATCGCACCAAGGAAGTAGGTCCCAGTTCTGTTCCCAGTTTGACTATGAGTCCGACGGACTGTCGACCCAGCGACGAACCGTCGCACCCTACCGTCGCATGTACAACTCAGTTATTTTAAGTTATTTTAACCGGGGTATTTTGATTGTTTACTAGCCTCTTAAATATACCTAGTTATAACCTTCCTCAGCTTATTTGTTCATTATTATTTCATAATAAAAAAATTAGGGTTTTCTCTCTACTATTAATCCTCAAGAATAAAATCCAAATATTTCTTTAAAAACTAACAGAATCCAATCCTTCAAGTTTATTAACTTCAAGAAACTCATTATTAGGTATGCATAATGTTCATTCATGGACTCCTTTAGTCCATGAAGCTCAACAATCCCTTTTCTAAGTTAAGATTATGGTTTTTCTTTATGAATTTCATGTTGGGTTGCCAGTTTTCATATTGATAATGAATAATTGAATTTATAACTATGTTTAGTGATAAATTTTAAGTGGGATTGGTTAGCACATGTGTAGGATTATATAAACCTTTGATTAAACCTTTAAATGATGAAATTAGAATTGAACCATGATAGTTAATTGTTGTACAATGTTTTTTACACATGTTATGTTTACCATGTGTTTTATTAAATGCCTATATGAAGGAAAAATGCCTAACTAGTATGATACTATTAAATCCCCTTATATGTACAAGTTTATGTGTATCACATATTTGATAAAATGCTTTATTAAATGAACTATTGATTATGATATTAGTTATATGTTCAAGTAAGTCATGCTTGTCAGTTTACTTCTGTCAAGTTCTGGGGGTACTTGTACCTGAAACATTAGTTGTGCACTCAGATCTATGTCATGTTTTCAAGATACTCTCAGTCAATCAATGATCCTTAGACTCCAGACAGTCTTATAACTTAGAAAATCTTAACAATCTCGTAAACTCAGTCATTTGTCAGGTATCAGTAGTATTTCGTTAGTCAATGGAATTCAGTAACTCAGTCCATGTTCAAATAAGTAAATCATGTTCAGTGTCCATTCAGATGGGATTAGGAATTAGCACCAAGTGAACCCAAGGATGGAAAATCTCCTGTAGTTGAGGGTTTGATTCCTAGGAGCAGCCCTTGCATCCCAGAACTACATAGCCAGCGTAGGTTGAGACATCATACCTACTAGTTGAGGGTAGATAAGGTGGCTTAACCAAATAGTTGAGGGCTCCCACCATTCTCATTAGAGTGACCTACTAGTAGAGGGTTACTCATATAGTGGCGCGGTATTGACACCCTTCCAATAAAGGCATAAATTTGACACTAGATCTTCTATTATGGTGAATTTGGGGCATGTCGATTAGGTAAGTACTTCCCATAGTTTCAGTATCAGTATCAGTTAAGAACTAAGGTAGTTCTTTAGATTTCGAACTGTCAGATACAATCAACTCAGCTTTGTATGGAACTCAGATAGTTTCATCACATTCAGGACTGTCAGATATAGTTACTCATGTTATCAGTTATATTAGTATCAGTAATTTATGTTATCATTATTCAGATTCAGTAATTATGATATAATGATATCAGTGTCAGTTATTATGTCTCCTACATATATTCTTATACTTATGATAGTCTATTATTATTATTTTTCAGGCATATGAACCCCATGCATTTATCCTACCTCACAGGCATGCCAGTATATTTAGTTGTAATGACACATTCATGCTATGGTGTCTTATACCATAGGTTCAAAAACACAAGCTCGAGAGCATTAGTAAGTTCCAGATATAAGCATTCAGAGTTAGTAGTGAGTCCTCATCCTTCGAGAACATGATTATTTCTTTATTATATCATTAATTAGTTTATCAGTTATAGTTAGTTGGGGATATGTCCCATCAACTCCTTATTCAAACTATCATGTCTTAGAGGATTCCAGAGTAAAGTATGTTCATATACTTTATTTTAGTTTTTCTTTGGGTATTTAATACCCATTCAGATGTTATATTCTTACCAATTATTATGTCTCAATTTTGAACCTTATGGCCTTTCAGTTCATGTTTCCACATTTTATAGTATATTATGCAGTATACAGGTACAAATATCAGTCATGGGTTAGTTTGTGGTCCCTCATGGTCATGAGCAACATGTAGCGTTCCGGGTACCTAATTCAGGGCATTACACATACGTGACACCTACGGCTCGTAAGTGGCTCCATAAGTGGCCACCAACTTATGATTTTCTCTTTTATTTTGTATTGGTTTCCTAGGGTTTCTATGTATTCTATAAATAACCTTTTTACATATTTAAGGTTGTTTACACACTCTTAATATTCACAAACATAGAGTTTGGTTCCGAGATTTATTTTTGATCTTGGAATTGTCTTCTTAGATTTTCGTTTGTCATTTAATTTAAGACTTCAAGTTCTCATCATAAATTATTGTGACATTGATTTCATTCTTTCAATTATGAATTCCATTGATTGTTTAACAATAAGGAGTGATAAGTTTTCTTAGCTAGGGTTGTGGGAATCCTGGCTGATTAACAAAGTAGGGGAAGTGTACAATCCTTCTAACTCATTTTCATAACATGCCTTGAGTTTTTTATTACTCTTATTGATTTCTTAACTATTTTAAACATTAGTATCCAACAGTATTCCCTACAAACTAGAGAGAGGTTGGGTTTTGGAAAAAGAGATTCTAATTGTAATTTAAAGTTAATTATTGACATAAGCTAACAATCCTCATCTACTAAAGCTAATAATGTCCATCTAATGTACTTAAGATTTAGAGGAGATAGCTTAATTGGGGTCCAATTCAAAGGTTAGTAAAGCGACACTCTGAGAATGAGAGGAGATATGTGAAATTTACCAAAGGGTGTCTAGAGGCTATTAGTGATACATAAATTGCTAGATTCTGCATATACATCAGTGAGGTAGTTGGACAGGAAAAGACAAACCTACAAAGTAGAAGCAAGGGGGAACATATGCCTAAGTTTCATTTTTTATTGTTTACAACCAAAATCATTCGAGTTTTGTTACATTTTAATATTCATATAAAAAAACCCAATTTTCTTTTTTATAGTACTTGATGATTTCAGCAAGTCTGAGAGTGTAACACACTAGGATCTGGACTCTAAATTTTCCTTGATATTTGAACTCACTGTCAAAGGTATGACTCAGGTGATAAGTCGTGAAAACTTCTTATGAGTCATATGGAGCTATTCATAACTTAAGTAGTGAGGTTTCTTTAAGATCTTATTTGGGTCACTACTAGGACCCAACGAGTCATATGTTGACATCACGAGTCGTGGTGGGTGACTTGTGGCTAAAATAGTGTAGTTTCCCTGATCCACTTCCTAAACTATTAGTTCACGCAATGACTTGTATCCAGTCACAATAAGTAATCACCTGATCTATAGCGACTGGCGATAACTTTCTGCACTTTTAGTTAAGGGAACTTTGGTTATTTCCCTCTTTTTTTACATTTAACTTCCATAACCTAAATACCCCAACAGACCTTTTTTTTCATTATTTTACAAGTCATAAACACTCTCTTCCCTCTCAAATTCCCAAGTCAAGAACAAATCTAGGGTTTCTAAGGGTTGGTCATCTAGGGCTCAAAGTGTGGTTTCTTCCTCAACATCTTGGTATTTTCAGGCATGCATCTTTTCCCGGATTATGTTTTATAAAAAAAATGTGTTTAATCATGGTGTATATTAATTTAATTGTTGGGTTTTGAATGATGGGTTGAGGTTTTTGTATGACTACTACTTGGGTATGTTTACTATGGTTTTGGAATTAGTTTTAATGTTTTATCCCATATTATTTGAACTAAAATTGTGCATGTTAATTGTAGATAGTAAAGGGGTCCGATATTTACCTAATTTTTATGAAACATGGTTTGGAATTGGTATCAACCTCAACCCACATACATAATTGGTTTTGGAAAATGGAAAATTGCATGGTTTTGTTTACATTACTAAACTAGTGCATTACATTAACAGCTAAATGGATAAAAATGGCTTTGAAAGGCCTTGTTATCCTTTGATTGATTTTAAACTAAAACTTTGTAGTCCTATGGCTAATCGGTTTAGTTTGAAAAAGTGGAATTGTCTTGCAACCATAATTAATTGGTATGATAATACTATTCGATAAATTCCTAAATGGATGATTCCTTTTTAAAATTAATTGATTATGCGTAAATGTTTTAAGTGGGCATAAAGAGGGTTATGCTTCTCATCGTGGAAGGTGAAGGTAGTAGGGGGACTAATACTAAGAACCATATTTTTTGGTGTAGGGGTGCATGTGATGCCTGGAAAATTTTTTTTGTTAAGATCTCAGACGAAAATGTATTGAATTCTGTTCTTTATCATCATTAATAATTTTTAGGTTTGGAATTTCTGGATATGCAACCCGTCATTGCGTAAAGCATTGAATAAGCTTTCCAATGATGTCTGGATCACCCAAAATGGTCACTCGAGCGATGAGTTCTGATCATTTCGATCTAATCGTGAATAGTGGTGAAGAGTAAATATGTAGGAAAAAAAATACTAAGGCCAGGCGAATTTTAGGGTAAACTTCAAACGATCATAAATACTTTTACATAATTATCTGGGTGAGCTACTATATATCAACAGAAATCACCGAAAGACCTCTTTCCAATGAAATTGGTTTCATCTAATTTGGCCATTGGAGCAAAAAGTTATGGTCGATCTACTTCAGCCTATCAAAACAGTCCACCAAAGGACAAATTTAATATTATTTGATTTTTAAGGGTATTTTGGTCATTCCCACTCCAATCCATCTGGGTAAATCATGTATTTAAGTCCATTAAGAGCATTCTATAGCTCATTTTTCTCCAAAATTACCTAAGGCTCAAACCCCAATCCTACTACTCCAAATTTCATCCTTTTATGTCTCTTGATTGAACCATAGAAATTTTAAATTGATTTGGGATTCGATTTGATCATGGTAAGGGCTTCGTGAAGCAACCTTTATTTTCTTGAATAAAGTTCCAGAGTTGGAAGTTCTTATTTATCTTGCATTTTTAGGTATGTAGGGCTTTGAACGAGATCATCCTTTTGATCTTATGCCTGGTATTTTTGTTGAATTACATTGACATGAGATTTTACATATTTTAGCATGAATTGAAAATATAATTTTATATCTTATATTACTGTCCATGAGCTATGGGATTATGTCATCCTATATGTGTATGATGTTGAGATGGAGTTATGTCAAAAAAGTATTTGATTATGAGAGTATGATAATTTAAATTGTTAAGCCTTGATTTATACTATTATTTCACTATTTCCTTAGTATGAATTTATAATTGATATTGGAAATTCTATATCCCTACTATGGTTTGATGTCTTAAGTACCTTTAAATGAGAGTTGGATGGCAAATTTAGAAATGTTGATATTGAAGTTACAATGAGTCTTGGTAGTTTTTGGATGGTTTTAATGAGTTAAATTGTTGAAAATATTATGTATTTAGTCTTCATATGCTTGTCCAAATGTCGAGTCGGTTATGGTTCAACGCATTCATACCTTGCTGATGTTGGGAAAAATTAAAATGTTTTGAGCTAAAATGTGTCGAGTTAGGAATCCACAAATTGATATGATTTGATAAATGAGAAAGTGATTTGATTAGGTCTTTATGATAGTCCCTTGTGAGGTTGTGGTGGATTTCCTAATGAGTTTTGAGTTTTTCAGGGAGTAGCACTTAGCACCGAGAGGGAAATTTGGTATTTCCCCAAAGCTATGTGCCACCGTAGGGTTGTTTGATGATGACATTATTGGCCAGAGAGTTTGATTATAATTATTGCACTTTTAAGGTCATAATCCCTGGCAAAGAGTATGACGCTCCCGCCAATGAAGGTTTCAAATGTTTGTATTCCACGTAGCTCATGTGGGGTTATCGGTTATAGGAAACTCCCCTGTCCATAAGAGTCATGTTTATTGAAATACCAAGTTACTATGAGTTTTGATGTGGTAAGTCAAGTTGCCTATGATGATCTATAATGATTTATGAGGTTTTTCTCATACATTTCCTATCTAAGATTTTATGAGCTGCATGATTCAATAGCACTTAAGCCAGGTGTGTCATTATGGTTTGTATGTATATTTTATGAAATTTAGGATATTGTTTATATTTTGCATACGACCCAACATAATCAGTACTTATCTTGTCCTAACCAACATATTTCTCTACAGGCTACATTCTTACCATGATGTAGGTTCAGGTACTCAACTGCAGTCGTGACATTGATATCTGAGTGCCACATCTATGTTTCTTCAGTGGTGAGTCCTCATGGTTCGAGGACCAAGTTGCTAGTTTTAGTGTTGTTGTTATGCAATCCCTTTGGTCTATTGAGTCAGTTGGGGGTTTGTACCAACGGATCGTTGATTTTTTTGTATAGAGGCTATATTAGACCTGTGTATTATTGGGTTGTTGTGTGTATATACATTCCTCATATATACATTCAAACGATATTCCATGCCATGTGCGATGTGATATGATATGTACTTATATATATTTATATCCTTAGCGTAGAGTGTATGTTGTCGTGTTGGAACCCAAGGGTAGTTTTTTAGCTTAAAGGGTTAGCTTGAGGCTACGTGTAGCCTTGGGTACCGTGTAGCATCTCGGGATGATATATTGAGGTGTGATAAACTTAGTATCACAGCCTATGGTTGTGAAGAGTCCTAGGGAGTCTGACAAGCTGCGCTACATAGAGTCTTAAGCATCGGTGTGTAGCGCTCCACACCTATGATGAAGAGGTTGCAGAGCATTTTAGGAAAAGTCATTTCTTTATTTCTATAAAAGTCTATCATGCTTACAACTATTTTCTTCTATTGTTGATTCATGTGTTCTTATGACAGAAAATGCCTCCACGTCGACCTCGCAGAAACAACAACTAACCTTAACCCGTTTATCCGTTACTTGAGATGGTATCCCATGCCAAATTTCAAGCAGATTTTTAGATGCTAGCCTAAGCAGTTACCGCCAATGCTCAGGCCAATGCTCTACCTCTGTAGGAAAATAATTTGGCAGCAGCTTAAATTCTTAACTTTATGCGGATGAATCCGCCAGAGTTTCATAGGTCGAGAGCAGGTGAGAACCCGCATATATATGTTGATAAATATAGAAAATTACATAGATTATGAACGTGACCAAGGAAGAAAGTATGGAGCTGGCTTCTTATCTGTTGAAGAATGTTGCCTATGACTGGGTGCAGATATGACATAAGCGTAGAGAGGAAGATACCACTCCGGTGACATGGTAATTATTCCTAGATGCTTTCTTGGATAAATTTTTTCCTCTTAAGTTATGGAAAGCTAAGATAGTGGATTTTATAAATATGAGACAAGGCTCCATATCGATTAAGGAGTATTGTCTTAAGTTTAATCATCTATTGAAGTACCCTCCTAATATGATGGCTGACTCGTGGACTAGTATGAGCAAGTTTCTAACTGGGGTGTCGATTTATGTGGTGAAATAATGTAGTTCTGCTATGCTCAACAGGGAGATTATTCTTCCTAGGTTGATGATCCATGCCCAACAGATTGAGTCAGACAAGATAAAGGAAAAAGAAAAGTAAATGGGATTAAGAGCATCAGATCAGAGCAACAGGGGTCTGGTCAGACTAGATTCTTTGGAGGGAGTCGCCCTTAGTTTAAAAGGCGTCCACTTATACCTGCATCTTTCTCAGCTAGTGCTCCCATATATCGGGGTAGGCAATATCTCGAGTATTGGTCAGTACCTTCCAAGTCTCATGATAGTGTAAACAACCGGCCTCATCCTTCTTCATTTGCTAAGTATGGTAAAGACCATTTTGGGGAGTGTTATATGGAGCAGCGAGGCTATTTTGATTGTGGTAAGTTGGGCCACATACTTAGAGACTACTCGTATGCTACATAACAGAGTCGTGATGCCCGTCCCCAGAGTCAGGCTGCCAGTGCCCCACCTCCTATAGCCTGTCTAGTTCCTCCTCAGGGTGCTTTATCTAGTACTGCTGGTGGTCAATGCCAGAATTATTTCTATGTTATACAACCTCATCAGGAGAAGGAGGAATCTCCCTATGTTGTCGCTGGTATGCTACGTATTTTCTATTTTGATGTCTATGTGTTGATGGACCCCGGTTCGAGTTTTTCTTATGTGACACCTCTAGTTGCTGTAAATTTTAAAAAGGATCCTGAACTAATTTTTTAGCCTATTTTGGTTTTTACTATGGTAGGAGAGTTTGTCATTGCTAAGAGGGTTTATAAGAAATGTCCCATTACTGTCTTTCATCGGGTTATGAATGCTAATTTTATTGAGCTAGATATGGTGGACTTTGATATCATTCTAGGTATGGATTGGCCTTACTCATGCTATGCGTCCATTGATTATCGTGCCCATGGGATCATGTTTCAGTTTCCTGATGAACCTATCCTCAAATTATCCAGGAGTTCTGTGATTCCTAAGGGTTGTTTCATATCCTATCTCAAAGCTATGAAGTTGATTTCCAAGGGTTTCATCCATCATTTGGTCTGGCTTAAAGATATTAAGTATTAAACCCCGACCATTCAGTCAATTAATGTTGTTAATGAGTTTCTTGATATCTTTCCGGAAGATCTCCCCAAGTACTTCTTGATAGAGAGATAGAGTTCAGGATTGACCTTCTTCCTGATACTCAGCCTATTTCCATTCTTCTGTATCACATGGCTCCCGCAGAACTTAAACAGTTGAAGGAACAACTGAAAGATCTTTTAGACAAAAGCTTTATCAGACCTAGTGTGTCCCCGTGCGGTGCGTCTGTCCTCTTTGTGTGTAAGAAAGATGGTTCTTTGCGGATGTGTATTGATTACTGGCAGCTTAAAAAGGATACTATAAAGAATAAATATCCACTTCCTCGAATTGATGATTTATTTGATCAATTGCAAGGTGCGAGTTACTTTTCAAAGATAGACCTCAGATTCGGTTATATGGTTAAGGAATGTGATATTCCCAAGACAGCCTTCCAAACTCATTACAGTTATTTTCAATTTCTAGAGATATCTTTCGGGTTAACTAATGCTCTAGTAACTTTCATGGATCATATAAACCGTGTATTCAGAACATATCTTGATTTATTTGTAATAGTCTTCCTTGATAATATTCTTATTTACTCCGAAAGTGAGGGTTGTCATGCGGATCATCTCCAAAACATGTTGAAAACTCTTCAAACTCATTAGTTGTATGCTAAATTCAGTAAGTATGAGTTCTGGTTGAACTCAGTCACGTTCTTGGGTCATGTTGTTTCTTTTGAAGTTATTAGAGTTGATCCTCAAAAGATAGAGGCTATAAAGAGTTGGCCTAGACCTATTTCTCCTTTTGATATATGAAGTTTATTGGGTCTAACTTGTTATTATTGTTGTTTTGTTAAAGGGTTTTCATCTATTGCGTATCCTATGACACGTTTGACCCAAAATAAAGTGAAATTCCTATGGTCCAAATCTTGCGAGAAGAGTTTTCAAGAGTTTAAGACTCGACTCACTTCAGCCCCTATGTTGACTTTGCCTGATGGTTTTGATGGTTTTGTGGTGTATTGAGATACTTCCAGAGTCGGTTTGGGTTATGTACTGATGCAAAAGGGCAAGGTTATAGCTTATGCTTCCAGGCAGCTAAAGCCTGATGAAAAGAATTATCCTACCCATGACCTTGAATTAGTTGCCATGGTTTTTGCTTTAAAAATCTGGAGACATTGTTTGTATGGTGTCTATGTCGACGTATTCACGGACCATAAGAGCTTGCAGTATGTATTCACCCAAAAGAAGTTTAATCTTAGGCAGAGATGATGGTTAGAAATGTTGAAAGATTATGATATGATCGTGCTATATCATTTGGGCAAGGCTAATGTAGTAGCAGATGCCCTTAGTCGGAAGTCAATGGATAGTGTAGCACATGTGGAGATTGGTAAGAAGGAGTTGGCTTGTGAGGTACATCGTTTGGCTAGATTAGGGGTTAGGTTGTTTGGTGATGTTGAGGGTAGTATAGGAGTGCAAAGCAGTTCCAAATCCTCTTTAGTTTCGGAAGTGAAGGAGAAGCAAGACAGTGATCCTACCCTAGTTAGGTTAAAAGAGTCAGTTAAAGACAAAAAGGTGTAGGTTATGTGTTCCTGATATTGATAACTTAAAAGTAGAGGATTATGGCGAAAGCGCATGGTACGCGATACTCCATCCATCTTGATGCTACCAAGATGTACCATGATTTTCCAGAAATCTAATGGTGGAACGATATGAAGAAGAACATAGCAAAATATGTGGTGAAGTGTTCCATGTGTCAATAAGTTAAAATAGAGCATCAAAGGCCAGTGGCGTGAGGTAAGAGTTTAGCATTCCTACTTTGAAGTGGGAAGAAGTGAATATGGACTTCATAGTTGGTTTGCCTCCTTCTCATCATCATCATCATTCGACTTGGGTTATCATGGATCGTTTGACGAAATCAGCTAATTTCGTGCCTGTGCATTCATCGTATACAACTGAAGATTATGCTAGAATATATATTCGGGAACTCATCAGACTTTATGGAATCCCTTTGGGTATTATTTCTGATAGAGATACTAAGTTTTGGATATCTTTCCAGAAGGGTCTTAGTACCTTAATTTGTTTAAGTTTTGCTTTCAATCGACAAACAGATGGTCAATCCGAGTGGGCCATTCATACTTTAGAAGATATGTTAAGGGCTTGTGTACTTGATTCTAAAGGTGGTTGGGATGAGCACTTATCATTAATCTAGTTATCTTACAATAACAGTTTTCATGATATTATTGGAATGGCTACGTTTGAAGCTTTGTATGGTAAATGGTGTAGATCACCCATTGGTTGGTTTGAAGTTGGTGAAGCTGCCGCGACTAGACCAGATTCATTGTTCGAGGCCATAGAGAAGGTTAAGTTAATTCGGGAAAGGTTGAAAACCACCCAAAGTTGTCAAAAATCATACGCAGATATAAGGAGAGAAGACCTTGAATATGATGTTGGTGATTTAGTGTAGTTGAAAGTTTCACCCATGAAAGGGGTGAAGAGATTTGGAAAGAAAGGTAAACTAAGTCCCCGTTACATTGGTCTCTATAAGATTGTGGATCGCAATGGGAAGGTAGCGTATAAGGTTGAATTACTCGTAGAGTTATCTGATGTCCATTGCTGATTAAGAAGCCTATTGGTGATTCTGTTGTGATTGATCCTTCCGAAAGCTTGGGTATTCAAGATAGTCTTTCATATGAAGAGATTCCAGTTGAGTTTTGTGACTTTCAAGTTCCTAGGCTAAGAAACAAGGAAGTTCCTTTGGTTAAAGTGCTTTGGCAAAATCAATCCGTGGAGAGTGATACTTGGGAAGCCGAAGCGGATATGCGTGCCAAATATCTCCACCTCTTTCCTACGAATTCTGAGTATGTTAAAGGTATCGTTCTCTTTTGATTTAATCTTTATTGCTATGTTTATCTTGGCTTTTGTGTTTGCTATGATATTCAAAAAATTAAAGAATGTAATTTATGCTTTGGCAAGATGATTTTTCTCTATATACTCATTTTCATAGTATTCCTGACCTACCTATCAACATTCGAGGACTAATGTTTCCAAGGGGGAGATGATGTGATGCCTCGAAAAAAAATTTTCCATTAAGATTTCCATTGTGATTAATAATTTTGTTGTGTTGAATTTCTGGATATACGATCCATCATCGCGTAGAGCATCGAATAAGATTTCCAACGATATGGGGATCATCCAAAATGGACACTTGAGAGATGAGTTATGATCACTCCGATCTAACCGTTAATAGTGGTGAACGGTAAATGTGCAGGAAAAAATACTGAGGCTAGGCGAATTTTAGGATCAATTCAAACGATCATAATTCCTTGTACATAATGATCTGGGTGAGCTACTATATATCAACAGAAATCTCTGAAAGCCCTCTTTCCAATGAAATGGGTTTCATCCAATTTGGCCATCAGAGCACATAGTTATGGCATATCTACTTCAGCCTATCAAAACAGTCCACCAAAGGACAGGTTTAACATTATTTGATTTTTAAGGATATTTTAGTAATTCCCACTCCAATCCATTCGGGTAAACCATTGATTTAAGTCCATTAAAAGCATTCAATAGCTAATTTTTCTCCAAAATTTCTTAAGGCTCAAACCCTAACCCTACTACTCCAAATTTCATCCTTCTATGTCTCTTTATTGAACCATAGAAATTTCTAATTTATTTGGGATTTGAGTTGATCATGTTAAGGGCTTCAATAAGACCCTTTATTTTCGTGAATAAAGTTCCAAAGTGGGAAGTTCATATTCATCTTCCATTTTTAGGTATGTAGGGCTTTGAAAAAGATTATCCTTTTAATCTTATGCCTGGTATTTTTGTTGAATTACATTGACATGAGATTTTACTTGTTTTACCATGAATTGGAAATATGGTTTTATATCTTATATTACTATCCATGAGCTATGGGATTATGTCATCCGATATGTGTATGATGTTGAGATGGAATTATGTCCAAAGAGTATTTGATTATGAGAGTATGATGATTTAATTTGTTAAGACTTGATTTATACTATCATTCCACTATTTCCTAATTATGAATTTATAATTGACATTGGAAATTCTATATCCCTACTATAGGTTGATGTCTCAAGTACCTTTAAATGATAGCTGGATAGCAAATTAAGAAATGTTGATATTGAAGTTTCAATGAGTCTTGGTATTTTCTGTATGGTTTTAATGAGTTAAATGGTTGAAAATATTAGGTATTGAGTCTTCATATCCTTGTCCAAATTTCGAGTCGATTATGATTCAATGCTTTGATACCTTGTTGATGTTGAGAAAGATTAAAATGTTTTGTGTTAAAATGTGTTGAGTTAGGGATCCACAAATTGATATGATTTGATAAATAAGAAAGAGATTTGATTTGGTCTTTATGATAGACCCTTTTGATGTTGTGGTGGATTTGCTAACGCGTTCTGATCTTGTCGAGGAGTAGTACTTAGCACCGAAAGGGAAATTTTGTATTTCCCCAAACCCATGTACCACCGTACGGTTGTTTGATGATGATATTATTAGCCAGAAAACCCATTTGTAAATATAGCAATTTTAAGGTCGTACTCCCTAGCAAAGAGTATGATGCTCCCGACAATGGGGGTTTTGAGCATTGGTATTCCACGTAGCTCAGGTGGGGTTGTCGGTTATAGAAAACTCCCTTGTCCATAAGAATCGTGTTTATTAAAATACCTAGTCACTTCAAGTTTTGATGTGGTAAGTCAAGTTGCCTATGATGATCTATAATGATTTATGAGGGTTTTTTCCTACATTGCCTATCTAAGAAAGATGTTATGAGTTACATGATTCAATGTCACTCAAGTCAGGTGTGCATTATGGTTTGTATGTACATTTTTATGAAATTTATGATATTATTTGTATTTTGCATGCGTCCCCACATACTCAGTACGTATGTTGTGATGACCCATAAATTTATCTATAGGCTACA
This sequence comes from Capsicum baccatum var. pendulum, assembly GCA_030864225.1. NCBI lineage: Eukaryota > Viridiplantae > Streptophyta > Magnoliopsida > Solanales > Solanaceae > Capsicum > Capsicum baccatum. The sequence continues at coordinate 191,065,746 of CM061559.1, read as the reverse complement.
TTCTTACCATGAAGTAGGTTTAGGTACTCAGCCGCGACAGTGATATCCGAGTGCCGCATCTACGTTCCTTCAGTGGTTAGTGCTTATGGTTCGAGGACCAAGTTTGTAGTTTTGGTGCTATTGTTTTCTGATCCTTTTGGTCTATTTAGTCAGTTGGGGGGTTTGTCCCAATGCCTCATTGATTATGTTGTATAGAGGCTATGTCAGACTAGTGTATTGTTGGGTTGGTTTGTGTATAGGCATTTCCTATATGTACAGTCTAATGATATTCTGTGCCATGTGCAATGTGATATGATATGTACTTATAAATATATCCTTAGCATAGCGTGTATGTTGTTATGTTGGAACCGAAGGGTAGTGTTTTAACTTATAGTGTTAGCTTGAGGTTACGTGTAGCCTTGGGCACCGTATGGAATCTTGGGATGATATTTCATGGTTTTACAGTGTAACACCCCACAGAATTCCTCATAGTCTGAGCCTTAGAGCATGCTCAATGAAGCGTAAATTCAGTCCCAAAAGTTTGAAAGGTGTCGTCCCTAGTGTGAAATATTTTTAATCATGTGGAATTTACCTAATATCAACTTTTTTTATTTAAAGAATTGAATAAGATTTCCATCAATAACAAATTCATCAAAATCCGACATCAGACGAGGGAGTTTTGGCCACTTTACGGTAACAGTCTGATTCTAAACTTCCAAGGTGCGTTGTCCGATAGACCACAGCCATGGGATGGACCGTTGCACCCTTCTGTAGACTCGTGGCAGTGAGTTCGCTCTCTGGAAGAGTGCGACGAGGAGGTACGATGGACTGTCGCACCCCACCATTGTGATGAGGCAGAGGATCCTAGTTCTGGCCATGTGTGATGGTCAGGACCGATGGACCGTTGGGACTCTTATGGAATGTCTCATCCCACCATCGCAGTTAAGGTAGAATCCCCTATTTTGGACGGTGTCCGATGACAGGGATCGATGGATCATCGAGCATCCGAAGGGTTTTCGGATCCCACAGTTGTAAGCCCCATGCAGAATTTTCAACTTATTTAAAAAGGGTATTCCAGTGTTTTCCCTTATTTTAAACCCTCCTATATATTCTATGTGAAGCTGTTGCCTCATTTTCCTATATCTAACACTAATGAGCTAGGTTTTCTCCTCTAAATCAAATCAAAACAACAATTCTTCTCCAAGAAATCTAAGGACTCAACATATATTGTGCAAGTGAATTGAGAATTGAGTTTCCCATGTTCAAAGGCTTCAAGAACCCACTCCCAAGAGTAAGAGGAGGTGGTTTAGAGCAAGCTTGTTCATCTAATTTCATTATCTAAGGTATGTGGGATTTTGAACAAGGGTAATCCATTCACCTTTCTGCCCAAATGTCTTATTTACATCATGATTTACCTGAAATCAAAGAGTTTTACGTGAATTTGAATTGGAGTTTTCATCCAATATCATTGAATGAATTATCTTGATAATTTCCTTGAATTGAGAGTAAATGATGTGATTTCTGCATGTTTTCTTGAGAAATTATAGCAGGGTATAAACCCCATGATTTGAATCTTTGAGAAACTACGATTTTCCATGTTTGATTTACTGAACCATATGACTATATTGAGATTTTGAGATATATTTATGAAATGCTCAGATTTCCATATGATTTATTAATTTATATACTATCTATTATTCTTTTGGTTAGTTTTAACTTGAGGTTGAACTATAGGTTATTAAGACCTACTTGAGACTTGTGAATTTATGAACTCTTCTGCTATAAGCACCCATAGTTTGAGTATTTTAAGATGATTGAGAAATTATTTGGTCTAATGGTCCTTGAGCTTTGAAATCCACTTCACTATATGAGATTATTGATTTTATTACTAGGTTCATGGTGAACCATAAGATTATTCTAAAAGTGGATTTTATGAGAGGAGTACAGATAATCTAAAGAGAGTAGTATTTATCACCGAGTGAGTAAGTTACTGTAGTTTCTTACCCCAAAACTATGTGCCACCATAGGTTGATCCTGAGGCCGAGTTTATGATAATTATGATTTGTCCGGAGGACCAGTTTCATTTTGTGATCATTAGACCTAGGTTATAATCTATAGCATGAGTATGATGCTCCTTCCCAATGTAGGGTCTCTTCCTTAGGAGGAAAAAATGTTGGACTCCATGTAGCTTGTATGGTTTATGTCAGTTACGAGAATCTCCCTTGTCTTTTAAACTTGAGAACAACTATTTCTTTGGAAACCAAAGTGTTTTCCCTCCTATGAGCTATTTTCCTACTAATGAGGTTGCAACAATTATTTCTTAGATAAAGTATTCCCTGATATGAATTGTCTCATTAAAAGGATGTATTTTCCCTTGATTTGCTATTTCCCTTGAAGCCTAGAGATGAGTTATTTTCACTAAACTAGAGTATTTTCTTTTTGAGATTGAATGATTTCCCTAAAAATTGAAATGAAATACTTTCCTAAAGTGAATGAAATTCCTTCAAGTATGTTTTAAAGTTACATAATTCTGAATTCCAAGTATTTTAGTTCAGAAGAGTAATGAGATCTTGAGCATTAATGAAGTTCTACTCTCTATGAGACATATAAATGATTTGAAAGTATTGTGTAAAGTTCTCTTATCTCTTGAGTATTGACAATAAGAGATGATTTATTATTTCAAGTTAATGTATGATGAATCACGAGATTTTTGTTACACGCTTCATCCTACATGATTTATGAGCTTTACATTTTATACTTGTTCAAGCCATGGTAGTCATCCTATATTGCATGCATGATTTGATTGAAAAAGATTTATACTATTTTAAACATATGCATTTACCCCCACAAACTTAGTACATCCTCAAAGTACTGATCCACATATACATCTATGTGCTATATTTTCTCATAATATAGGTACAAGATTGTAGCAGATCTAGAAAGTCCAATAAGTTCACAGCTTCCATTCATCACGTGATGGGTCCTTTGATTCAGGGCCATGAGTCAGTGATACAGTAGAAAAGTATTGTATTTCTCTTATTCAACCATATCGAGTTGGGGTAGTTGGGAGTCATGACCCAGCTACCCATGGTCAGTACTAGTAGAGGCTTCATAGATAATCAATAGGAGTCGTTGTATTGAGTTTTAGTTTTATTGCAAAAGTAGAGTTGTAACCTTGTGGATTTTGTTTTATAGTGAGAAAATTCATAATCGAGTTACCTTCTGCTTTGTTCTTCTGGATTTATGTATTTTATTCAGTTATTTATCTGTTTTACCAAATGAAGGGTTATCTTGGGATCACTTGTAACCCTAGGCACCGTGTAGCATCCCAAGGGGTGATTTCAGGTCGTTACAAACTTGGTAATAGAGAACAAGGTTCAAGTGTCCTAGGGTGTCTATGATGTTGTGTCTAATAGAGTCTTGCGAAACGGTATGGAGACGTCTGTACTTTTCTTAGAGAGTCTACATTGAATATTGTTGAATTTATATGTATATATGTATTGCTGAATTTTGTTGTATGTGTTTGGGCTCGTAATGAAGTGTTATGTTCATGCATGTTTATTTGTGTGAGGTAGAGATGGAGTCAGTAGTTAAGGGGAAATATTATTTGTTGATTTATGAAAAGAATTATTGAGGGTAACTATTATGTTGTTGATTTAGGCATTCCTAAGATTGTAGGTTGGAGTTCAGTTGAGACTTATAGAGCAATGAGCTATGTTAGAGTTGTATAAATCGGTGGATAGTAATGTTGTGTAGAAGGAGGATGTGTTGATGAATTGGAAATAAGATGGTCCATGTGATTGCGATTGATTATTGTTTCCTATGAAGATCGTGTGGGCATGTGAATTTGATGTTTTGTTTTCATTACATCCGAGTAAGACTAGCGCTATACACTAAGCTTACACGATTGGTGGTCACACAAGTGGAGTCGACGATAACTTGTTTAATGGTACCAGTTATAGGGGATTGATCTAATAGGATTGAACAGTGTGTGCAAATGCTTAAGTCTGTTTGATCCATAATCAAGTTTGATGTTGTATGTTTGATATAGAGGCATGCCCAAGGTGCTATAGGGCTGCATTATTTTCAAGGATCATTGCATATTGTTTGATTAGTAGTAACACTGAGTTGCAAGGTGGGACTAGCAAGATAATGAATGATGTCCATGTTAGCTAACTTAAGGAGTTTTGAATGAAGGTGTTGTATATGATTTCAATTTTCATGTTTTAGAAACATAAGTTATATGTGATGTGGTGATAGGCTATGGCAAGAGTGGTGTGGTCCATTAGAGATTTGGAGGTGCCCGTTCTAAGTAGTAAATAATGACTATTAGGGCAATAGATGGATGATGAGTATCTCAGGAGGTAGTTTTATGAGTTGGCATTATGCTTTGGGGAGTGATGTGATAGAGTGTGACATGGAGCAATAGTAGCTAACTGAGGGCATGACCCAGAATAGGAAGAGTTGGAGGAAAAGTATTAGGATAGAGGTCTAAGGTTGTGGATGAGTCATAGTTCGTAATTAGGTGGACTTTGATGTCCTCGGTTTTATAATGTGAAGTTTTTTATGTATGTCGTACCTATGTTGTTTTATGGTGATGGTAGTCCAAAAGAAGATAAATCTTACAGAAATATCTAGCACCCTGAAGATGATCAAAAGATTATCAATCCTAGGAAGAGGGTACATATTATTTACTATCTCCTAATTGAACTGATGATAATCTATACACATTCATGGAGACCTATCTTTCTTTTGTATGAAAAGCATAGGAGCACCACACGGAGAAAAACTAAAATGAATGAAACCCTTATTAAGAAGATCATTTAACTGCTTCTTTAGTTTCTTTAGCTTAGTTGGAGCCATTCTATATAGAGGAATGAAAATAGGACTAGTATCAAGTAGAAGATCAATCCAAAGATCTATTTCCCTAATGGGAGGAATCCCAGGAAGATCATTAGGACATACTTCAGGAAACTTATGAACCATAGAGACAAATAGCAATGATGGACTTTCAGAGTAAGATTCCTTAACCCAAACAATATAATATGGAAACCTTTTTAAAATTATTTTTTGAGCTCTAACATAAGATATAACCCTCCTTTTAGATATAAGAAACTCCACTCCGATTCAATCATCAGTTCATTAGAAAAGTAGAAATTGAGCTTTTGGGTCCTATAATCCAAAGAAGATAGCACAAATAAAGCCAATCCATCTCTAAGATCACATCCAATTCAACCATATCTAACTCTATCAAATCTATTAATGTATTCCTATGAAATATGGACACCACGCAACCCCGATAAATTTTTCTTTCATCTATAGAATCACCCACCAGAGTAGAAACAAAAGAGGGGTCAAAAATATATTTAGGACAAACACCAAAATGTATATCCGTATAAGGGGTTACATGGGATAGGGTAGAATTCGGATCAAGCAAATAGTAAACATCACAAGAGAAGAGCTGTAATATACCTGTAACATTAATAGGAGATTCCTCAGACTACTAATGAGTAGCAAGTGAATAGAGATGATTTTTGCTATTCCCAATACCAAAAGTGGAACCATTTGGCATGGGAGCCAAATATGTGGCAACCAGAACTTTATTAGCCCCAGAGGCAACCCTAGTTGAAGGATAATCTCCCTACATATGACCAAGATGACCATAATTATATCACCAATTTCTCCCCTCCTAATAATAACCATGGTGAAGCTATCCACAAAAATGACAAGGAGGATAAGGTGTAGTGACTGAGCTCCACTGGCTTGAGACTGGGAACCCTGTTCCTTAGAACTAACACTGGCCTAAAAAATAAGATCACCTGAAGTCTTAGGATAAGGAGCACCAATAGGATAATATGAATTACCCTAGTTTTTTTTCTTGGCCCATTGTCTACCATCTTTCCTATTGTTTTATTGACCCCCCACCTTTATCTAAATACCTAAACTTATTATTTTGTCTCCCTCCCATCTATGTTTTTTTTCTTTTTTTAATTCTTTACCTGCATTATATAATAGTTCATGGAGGGGTAACCGTTTTATCCTTCTATGGGGGGGTAGTTTGTGCATTATCAAAAGTTTATAGTGATCGTCTCCAAATTCTACTAATTAATGGGTAATCTGTAAATCAAACTACTTGATCTCTGATGCGCATACTTCACCTACTTACGACATAAGCCACGAGCAACAAAATCTGCCATATTCTTCTTCATACCACTAACTAGTAAAGCTATTTCAAATCATAATGCATCTTCGACACATCTGGATAGATAGAATATTTTGAATAATATGACTCCTCCAAAATCAGTCCTACCCATCCACGAACTCTCAATACACAAACTCAGCCTCTGATTCACAAATCTCAATCAAAATCAGGAGATGTCGCCCAACCCTTGCCATTCAAAATATTATCTTAAATCACTCTCGATCTCTCATCATTAAATTTTTGAGCTTAAATTTGCTCTATCAGGGAATATCTAGCATCCACAGAGGCTAAAATAAGCTCAGGTATCGAAATATCAAGCCTAACTATCTAGATAGTTAAGGAATGAACCTCTAAGGCTAAAGGCCACTTTTTGGTAAAAAGATGAGCTAAACTTCTCATACTAGTTGACTTTTAGCTCAAGGCATCTGACATCATATTAGCCTTACCTGGATGATACAAAATAGTAAGGTCATAATTCTTAAGAAATTTAAGCCAGCGCCACTACCTCATATTAAGATCTCATTATCTGAAAAACTACTGATGGTTACAACGGTCCGAGAAGTTCTCCCAAGGAATATACAAGTAATGATGCCAAAACAACAACACAAACTCTATGGTTTCCAACTCTAAATAATAGGTAGGGTAATTTCTCATGTGAGGCTTCAACCAACGTTGGGAATAAACAATCACCTTACCCTCATGCTTCAACATCAAACCTAAAACAACACAAAAAATATCACAAAACATGATTAAAAACCATAGTCTCCTAGGGTAAAATCATGATAGGAGCCAAAGTTAACAACTCTTTGAGATCTTGAAAGCTCTTGTCATATGCATCCGACCACTATAAGCCCATATTTTTTTAGTCAACTCGATCAAAGGAATTGTAATGGATGCAAAAGTCTCTACTAAAGACCAATAATAACCTGTCAAACTAATGCAAATTAGAATCTAAGTAGGAGAAATAGGTCTAGCCAAATCATGAATCATTGCTATCTTTGTTGGATCAACGACAATACCATCATTAATCACCACATGACCAAGAAGGAGATAGAATCCAACAAAAAATAAAACTTAGAAAAGTTAGCATATAATTTCTCTACATGCAACCTTTGAAGTACAATTTAAAGACCCCGCAGAATTCCAAAGCTTAATTTAGTCCTTTAAACTTGTCAAAGGGGTCCCAGACTTAGTAAATTCTATCTAAGTTTCCAGACATAGGTTATTTTATTGGCCTTTGAATGTTGGCAATCTTATTTCGCAACCTTAAGGTCCTTTAATGGTTCATTTTCTTGCTAATTATTTAGGGAGGTCAATAGGTGTTCCTGAATAAGTTTCAAATTTTTTAAAACTCATTTAGACCATATTTGGTGTCCCAAAAAGGGGAGCAATGTGGTCTTGGTGCACCGCATCGCCTATCGCGTTAGTTAAAATTGTTGAAGGTTCCCAGAGCCAAAAGTATTGAGGCTTAGTGTGATCATAGCACGATGCATCGAGTATCATGTTGTTGCCATTGATGCACTGGGTCACTGATATCTTTGATGCCCAGTTTTATTTATTAAATAACCACGTCCTTAAGGGTAATTAGGTCATTTTCCTTGACCTTCAGCCTTCTTAAACAAAAAATTTATCCCTTTTTTGGTTAAATACACTCCTTATTCAACAATTGCTCAAGAAAAAGAAACCCTTGGTGATCAATTTAAAGAAAAGGATTCAAGTTTTGTTCCATCAATCTTCATGAAATCATCCACCTAGTTATATAAAGTGTTAACCCAAGGATCCCTTTCGTCATTGGAGTTCAAGAAACCATTTTTTAAAGCATAAATAATGATGATCATGTTGTGGATTGAAATTGTATCCATGTTGTTTATCTGAATGGTTTCCATGATGGAATCTAAATGTATTCCTTGATATTATGTTTGCATGTGGATTGAATTTTATGAAATTGAGTTGATTAAAGTAGGCAAGACATAATTGTTTAGTGTTCATGCCAAAGCCTAAGTATATGTATCCCATGTGTTTGATAAAATGCCTAAGTGAGTAGAATTTTGTTTCATAACCCTTTGTAGATCAAAATGATGAACTTAGGCTACAACTAGATGTTCAAAATAACTCCCATGCTAAATATATGTCTTATAGTTATTTGATGGAATGCTCATGTGACTAAGAATTTGTAAATTATGGTATGTTTGAATGCATTCTTATACATGTACAAGATTATGAATATCAAGTACTTCATGAAATCCCCCAATGATTGTATTAGGAATTGTGGCCTATGGTTATATATTCAAAGAAGTGTCATGTCTTGTTAGTTTCATGATATCGAGTCCTGGGGGTAATTGTACCCAATAATTTAGCTGTGTGCCTAGAACCAGCGTCAGTTTTCAATATACTCTCAGTCAATACATGATCCTTAGAATTCCGTCAATCACATGACTCAGGAAAACTTAGTAAATTCAGTATCAGTCTAGTCCTTCACAGTACTTAGTAATCTTAGTAACATCAGTCAGTTATTAGATATTAGTAGTATTCTGTCAGTCAACGAAACTTATAGAAATCAGTCTAATTTAGTCAGTAACATGATTAGTTATATATCAGTCAAGCCTAGTACGAACTAAGAAACCAGTTAAGTGTCTATTCAGTTAGGAGTAGGATTCAGCACCGAGTGAACCTAGAGAGGAGGGCTCACCTATCAGCCGGTAGAGGGTGTGATCCTTAGAAGTAATCCTTGTGTTATAGAACTACGTAGCCAGCATAGGTTGAGATTTACCCCTACGAGTCTAGGGATTATACATACTATTTAAGTTTTTCTACTTGGAGGCTTTGATAAAAGAGCTCCTTCTCAAAGATGGTTAACTTAGAGCTTATCATTTCCTGTGGCACAGTACTGACAAACTTCCAATTGAGGTTACAGGTTGGAACCCACCAATTCATATTTGCGGTATGTCAGTTAGATGATTACCTCCCATAACCTCAGTCTTAGTCTCAGTTAAAGAACTCAGATAGTTCATCATATTGAGGACTATCAGATAGAGTCACTCAGTTTAGTACAAAACTCAGCTAGTTCAATTAGAATAGGACTTTCAAACAAAGTCACCCAGTTAACAGTATATCAGTTATACAAAACTCATGTTATTAGTATTCATACTCTGTAGTCAGTATAATCATGATCTCATTTCTAGTTATGTATTCAGGTATGTATTTTTACGTTTATGTTATTTAGTAAGTTAATATTGTTCATTTATATGAACCGCATGCATTCAGCCAACCTCATTTTGAATACCAGTACATTTAGACATACCGAAATATAATTTTCTTATGTACTATAGTGTTTTATACCATAGGTTAGGAAGCTCAAGTTCCCGATTGCATTTAGGTTCAGATTCAGCCAGCAGCAGTAGATTTGTAACAAGTCCTTATCATCCAAGGATATCATGATTATTTTATTTCTTTTTTATTTTATTTTTAGTAGAGGGAGTTAGTTGGGGACATATCCCATAAAATATACAGTTTTCAGACAATTTAGAGGCTTTCAGACTAGTATGTTTAGATAGTTTGTTTCAGTTTTTGTATTGATATGTCGTATTTCCAGATATTATGTTTTTATCAGATATTTGAACCTTATGGCCTTTTATCCCTTATATTCTGCATGTTATAGTATATTACGTAGTGCTCAATTACATATATCAGTCATGGGTTAGCTTGTGGTACTTTAAGGTCATAAGCACCATGTATTATTTCAGGTACCAGATTTGGGACGTTACAAACTTAGTATCAGAGCCTAAGGTTCAATAGAGTCCTAGGAAGTCTGAATAACCACATCTAGTAGAGTCTTGTGCATGGGTATGTTATGCGCCACAGTTATGTACAGAAGGCTATAAGATGCTTTAGGAACAATTTCCCTTCTTTCAGTATATATGTCGTGTCAGTGAGCATGAGCTCTAATTTAACTCTCAGTCTAATATATTTCTCCCTTTTCAATTATAGAACATGCCTCCCAAAAGAAAAAAGAAAAATCAGTCAGCCCCTCAGCATGTTCAGGTAGATCCCCTAGAAGAGTATGTCTCCCAGGAAAAATTTAAGACTGAATTCACTAATCTACCTAAGTCAATCATAACTCATAATGAATGGTCAGCTACTATTCCAGCCAACTCAGTGGTCAATACTTCTGCAGCCAGGACTCGGGACTTCACCTAAATGAATTCTCCCCAATTCTTAGGTTCTAAATCCAAAGATAATCCACAGGAGTTCTTCAACCAAATTCAAAAATTCACAGATATCATGGGAGTGACTTCTAGTGAGACTGCTAAGTCAGCCTCTTATAATCTATAAGATATAGCTTATATGTGGTTTAAGTAGTGGAATGTAGAACAGGGTACAGATACAGAGCCCATATAGAGGGAAAAGTTTGCTACTGCCTTCTTAGATTTATTCTTTCCCCTAGAGCAAAAAAGAAACCAAAGTGTTTGAGTTCATCAATCTCAGACAAAGTAGCATGCGCATAAAAGAATACACCTTTAGGTTTACTCAGTTAGCCAAGTATTCTCCCATTGTAGTAGCAAACAGTAGTTCCAGAATGAGCAAGTTTGTGTTTAGAGTATCAGATAGAGCGGTTATGGAGTGTAGGACTACAATTTTAATTAAGTATATGGACATATCTTGGCTTATGGTATATTCTTAAAAAATTAAAAAGAAAAATTTTAAGAAGGAGAGAGAGAATAAAAAAGCCAGAATAGGTAGCTATAGTTTTTCTCTGTCAGGGTCGCAGGGTGATAATCGTTCTTACCATAGTAAGAAGTTTTTATTCCCAGTTCCATCCTCAGCTAGTGCACCAGTACCAAAGTTTAGAAAAGACCGTAGCGATGGGGCGCCAAGCTCTAAAGCCTAGGGTAGTGAGAGCTGAAGTGTTACTAATCCGCTTTGTGAAGAACATGGTAAGTATCATAAGGGGGTGTGCAGAGCCGGAAGTGATGTGTGTTTTGGATATGGAGAGTCAGCTCACAAGGTCCGAGACTATCCTAAACCTAGCTCTTAAAGTCTGTACGATAATCCTTCAGCCAAGTCTAGTCGCCTAAATTATCAGGGTAAACATTCCAGCGCTATCAGTGGGAAATGCCAAAATAGACTCTATGCTCTTCAGTCCCAATAAAATTAGGAAAATCCTCCTGATGCAGCCACTGGTATGTTACTGATTCCCCATTTACATGTTCACATTTCTTTAGATTCAGGATATTGTTTTCTTTTGTAACTCTTTACATAGAAGTAAACTTTTAAGGTCAGACCAAATGTTAGCAAGACCTTTCTTAGACTCCACCTATAAGGTAAGCCCATCATATCCCGGCAGGTATATAGGAACGGTCCAGTTACGATATCTTAAAAAGTCAGGACTTCAGGTTCTAGTAGTAATACTAGTATTTGTATGAAATCCATAAGGGAATATGAAACTCAGTGGAAAGTTTTCTACTTCAACCATCACAATACTTATCCATTCTTTATGTTTCAGTCCCACGAATATAGCTTATATCCACGCGTTTTTCATAGAATAGTGTATGTTTCAAGTTCTTAGAATGAGGAGTTCCAGTTAACCCGGTGTTATGAATCATGTCCCATGAACACATAAATTCTAGGCTCAGGTCATGCAGCTAATGACTCATGCTCCACTGCTAGAGATCAGCCAAACTTGGATTATGTCACGTATACTCTTAGTTTAGATCCCTCGGTGAATCCGTATTTTTGATGCTTTATCTCTTAGGACTCAGTTACATCATTAGTTTAGTAATCAATATTCTATAAAGGAGTCAGATAGTCCTACAAGACCATAGCTTTAAGTTATTAGTTACTTAGTCATCAGAATATAGTACTTCAGTACCAGTCTAAACCTCGATTATTAGAAACTAGATTCAGTTTTACTTACAGTCTAGTTATAGTTACAGTCTCAATTATCATCTTAGCTACAATCTTAGACCCAGTCCTATCCCAGTAATTAGTTCAGTAACTTATTTAGTTTTAGGATTTCCTGTCCATAACATATGGCCATTAGTTACTTAGTTATTAGTATTTTAGGACCCCAGTTTACAGAATATTTTCAAAATATGTTAGACGTCTGATATTTCATTCTTAAGGTAATATAGTTTTAACTCACTCATGCTCAGTTACCTCATGTTATCAAGTCAGTTCTTACCTTCTATGTATTATACTCTACAGTTTCAGTCCGGTTTTTCAGACTAAGTTCAATTAAGTCTTGCAGACCTAGTATTCATCTATCAGTCCTTCAATTGAACAGATGAGTAGTATATTTAAGAAGTCATGCTCAATACCCATGTTAATATTTTTGGTAGTCTCGAGTGACGTGTTGTACTAAGGTGGAGAGAATAGTTGAAAGAGAGACGAAGAAGTACTTTATTTAAGTATAAGTTTATAGTATGAGTTAGTTTAAGCAGCCAATAATTAAGTTTAGTAGTCAAGAGAATAAGTTTGGATGGTGTTATTTCCCTTTATTCCATCTAGTCGCACTATCCGGAGTCCCACAAATGTGATCATTCTAAGATGTACCAATGAGGTAGTTGCGTTCTCATCTTACATCATGTATCATGCCTTAGCTTCAAATCCCAAATATTCAGTCGCAATTCAGTTCATAGATGCCTTTTGCACAGCCATAGTTTTCCTCAGTATCTCAGTAAAACCAGTGTTCTTTGAGGGACCTAGTATCCCATGGGGGAGATATACTATAATTACCCAAACTTTCATAACATTAACATGCCACTCTCTCTCATCATAATTAGTATAATTAGGAGTAAGGGTTACTCATAAGTTGACCCTCAAACTCCGACCTCATCCGTAAGCCATATATTCAAGGTGCTCAGTTCAGGTTCCGATAATTAGTTTGTATACCACATTCCATGCTCAAATATGTTCCCACTTTCCTATGTTCCCATTCACACGTTCCCAATAAGTGATATCGGGTTTATCAGCATTTTCAGTTTAAGGTAACATTTTTCTATGAATTCACTCAGTTCCATGTTCAGATTCTATTACAAACTTGGTATTAAGTTTCATGCTCAGATTCCCATTATAAACATGGTATTAAATACCATTAGATATTCAGTCATACATTCATGTGTCAGTTCACTCATGTATTCATACATGAGATATGCATGCTCAACTTGATAAATTCAGCTTACCATTAATCCCGATCATATATTCATTAAGTCAGCTATTCAGCATCAGATATGCATGTTCAATATAATACATTTAGCTTATTAATCATGTACTCATGTTTTAGTTGTTCATGTTCAGTATGTACTTCAGCTTATTATTTCACCCATATTAGTCAATCCCATTCGAGGATGAATATTCCGAAGGAGGAGATATTGTAAGACCCTGCAAAATTCCTAAGCTTAATTTAGTCCTTTAAGCTTATCAAGGGGGTCGCAGACTTAGAAAATTCTAGCTAAGTTTTCAAGGTTAGATAATTTGTTGGCCTTTAAAAGTTGGCAATCTCATTTTGCAACCTTAAAGTCCTTTAATGGTCAGTATTCTTTCTAGATTAGGACCTGGGAGGTCAATAGGTGTTCCTGAACAAGTTTCACATTTTTTAGACCTCGTTTTGACAATATTTAGTGTCCTAACATAGTGGACCAATGCGATCTTGGCGCGTGATAACGACCAAATTACATCTCTCGTTAGAAAGTGTAAGCGGTCAATGTCAAATATAGAACCCAACTGGGTTGGGTGTCGAATCCTACAGGGAATACTTGGTCACTAAGTGTTGCAATAATTAGTAGACTTTTGGTCAAAAATTCTACGGAAAAGGGGGAGTTTGATTATGCATGAATTACTAATATCAAAGTAAAGAATGAGGCGAGTTGTTTAGTAAGATTTAATCACAGAGATTTGTAAGTTAGGGTTATGTCCACCTTGTAAGTTCTACGTATCTATTAACTGTGAGTAATGCGGAATTTAGACATGTATGCACTTATAGAGATTCGTATTCTAATGGTAAATTCTAGTGTTTCCCAACCATCAAGGATTATTTCCCTTTTAACTTTCCTGAGCCTAAAGTGTCTAACTAATGGTACGAACTCTCCAAGAGAGTTAATCCGGTTAAGGCATTAACGTGTAAACAGGGGTTAGAAGCCCTATTTACTTGTCACGCTCTCTTTTCCAAACATGTAACTTTTCGCTCGAACAAGTTAATTGTACAATGGCGTGTTCCATATGTTTGCAACCATAAGAATTTAATTAAAACGAAGAGAGTGATGATATAAGTAGCATGCACATCAAGAATTCACAAACTCATACCAATAGATACTATATTACGAGGCTTTCATAACCCTAACAGAGAAATTTAGCTACTCATGAGTACAATGGAAACCAAAGAAGACATCATCATCATACCCAAGTTAGAGTAATCTCATTATAGGGATGAGTTTGGAGTCAAACAAAGGGTTGACGTTTTTCTTCCCTCTAGCCGTTCTTAAGTGTAGTGTATTTCTCTCCCTAAAACTTACAGAATCTGTAAACTGAATAATGTAAGATTAAACTTGCTGAAAAATTCAGCAATAGGGTTTTTATAATATCCTTTTCTACTAAGTTACTGTTGCACCCCTAAGTATTTAGAAATATTGATTTTTTCCTGGACAAATTCTCCATGCGTCATATTCAGTCCACAAGCTTCCAAAAGCTGCCTTCCCTCTTATGTGAAGTTTTCCTTTGCTGCCCAAAGGTCCACAAAGTGATAAAATCTTCATCATTAATACCTGAAAATATGCTAATCACATAGGTTAGCTCACTTACAGGAAAATGGACTAAAAGTGCAGGAATTATATATTTTATCCTCCAAACTTAGCCTATAATATGGGTAAATTATGATTCTTAGGGGCATAAATAAGCCCAAAATCACCACCCCACACTTAAAGCTTTGTTCGTCCTCAAACAAAATATTACGTCCATGAAAACATCTAACTAGAATTTCACAGTAGCAACACAAAATGTTCAACAAGACATGCACGGTAATTAATAGGAAAGAGTAGTTTTCTTGATTGCTTCTAGAAACAATTCAACCTCCAACATAGACTATTGATGATGATTAATACGTATCCATAAGTTAAGTCATAAAAAATCATACAAAACTACCCAACAATCATCAACCATGTGTGTCTCACACAATATATCACCCATAATTACTCACAAGTTTTGCATTTTTCGAAACATGGGTATAAGACTGTCCTTGCTCTCTCTCTCACAAGAAATTCATATGTTGCAACTGATAACCATAGGCTTGCCCTTAGTGTAATGCTCCACTAATATCAGAATGCAAAGCTTAGGATCAAATAGGTGTTTACAGGTTGTAATGTAGGCTAAGGGACAGGTAGGACTATTTTGGCCAGAAATAGTAACTATGTTCCCTAAGAGCTTTAATACATCACATTATGCCATTAACACTCTCTTTTAAACAACCCCTCTACTTTCCTTTCATCCACCACCCCTTTTCACCTATTTTGTTATTCAATTATAAACACGACTATCTTTTTATTTTTCTATTTCTGTTTTTTTTTCTTATTTGATTTATTTATTTATTATTATTTTTTTTTATAAAACACCTCTATGATAACAACTCTATTTTACAGTAATTTCAAGTGAGGTATCACTCTCACCATTTTCCTCTTATTTTATCACATGACTCTACAATTTAAAGCGCTTAGGAATTTGGATCAAATTATGGTCTTGAAAAAAAATGGATTAGGCTACATATGAGGTTGTCAAAGAAAATAGTTAAAGGCTCAAAGGGGGTTCACTAGGACAATGTACAAAGGTAGGTAAAATGAAGGTAAACAAATTCAGGCTGCCAAAGAAATTCCTAAATCATCTCCTAAACTCACACTCTTTATTTCGCTTTACAGACACACCAGCCAAGTTCTAGCATCAGTCACAACACAGAATATACTATAACCTCATCCACACAAGGCACATGGTTAACTTAATTGGGAGCCTTATAGACTCTTGACCCAACAGATGAATGAATTAAACCACACAATTATCACACAGTGAGTCACACTTAGAGCCTAAATGTCTCAATAGTAATGATTTTAGCAAAAACTCTTGTCATAATGCCATGCCGCCTATCAGAACTAAAAAATCTAAAAATCTAAAAATTTAACTACAAAATAGAATAAATACTGGCAAAGAAGTACAATACAACATACAAATACCAGCACCCTACACTTAGACAGGACATACTGCCCTCAGTGGAAAATAAATAAGGAAAACCTGATTAGTCGGACTCCTCCTCTATGTCTGGGGGTCATACCCCCTGCATCGTAATCATCCTCAGAGTCATCATCATCAGAGTGGTCCTCCATGTCTGAGTCTAGCAATCGGCGATCATCGTTAGTCGGCATGTCATCATTGAGAGGTTCCTCAAAATGTACCCCTACTCCACACATAGCCCGTGCATGCTCATTCATCGAGTCCAACTTCTGAAGCTCTGCATCAGTTGGAACATGACCCCCACTCATCATGGTAAACTGAGTCATGCCATAAAGATGGCAAAAGAAACTTTCACTATGAGCATCTCTTTCTGCAGTGGTAAGGTTGATGCCATGCCCAGTTTCAGGATCTTTCACCTTCGTGAGATCAACTTTGTTCAGGTTGTGTAGAAGATTATGATCTGCAGGTTCCTCTTCAATGTGCTCATTACTCAATATCACAGTCAACAAATTGCCAAAGCTAAAATGGGACCTCTTGTGCAGCCTAGCCTTATGCATTGATTATCGTATTAGCGTACCAATTTTGATGCGAATATTAGTCATCAAAGCGTACACCAAGCATACTCTATCATGTGTGATCTTTGTGTACTGTGTACCAGGAATAAGGCAAGAGTTGGACTATCCTCAGCCATATATGAGCTTCTCTATTCAAGGAAGCATACGGGAAGGTATTGTACCGACCGGTATCCTTGTGACGAATCCACCGGGCCATGGACCTTGTTCCACAATGTGTGTGTCTGATTTCCCTGTAGGGAGGTCTTTATAAATCTCCTTGAGCATTGATGGATCCACATATGGAAGACCCAGAAAAGAGTTAAAGAACTCCGCATTCAGTTTCTTTGGGGACCAATTGGCATAGCACTCACGCGTTAGATCAAGATTGTATTCCCCTATATCTCAGAAAATGAAATCAAGATTTAGTGCCATGATTTTAGCCAAAATGTTGGGTTCTCTCTTTGATAGACTCTCCTTCTGCATCAAATCCACGTGAACATATTTTTTTACTTGGTTGTTCTTGTACCACCCCTTTCCTTCCTCCTCTAGGACCCACTTTATCCTGAAAGTGCGTCGAGGTATTTGTTGCGAGGATGACTCAGCTTGATCTTTTCTTCCCTTTTTCTGACCCTTCTCTGAGGTGGACACTTTTTCTTTTCCTTGTTATCCTTTTGGTGCATTCTTCTTAGTGATGGTTCCGAAAGATGAGTTTGCAAGATTAGATGAGCAAAAAGAAAATTTTTGAGAGAAATTGGATGGTTGGGAGGCGCCTATCTTGAGCAAACAATAGGATTGTGTTCTAAGATTGGGAATCTATTTATAGACTAAGCCATGGGTTGGCTTTTATCCATGTAAAATCGGGTTAGGAGATAAAAAGCGATAAGTAGACGGTGCCTAATGCTTTGCCTATGCTTATCAAAGGCGGGGCCTTTTGCTTTGCCTACTTAGGCATAGGCAGCTCCTATGCTATAGCCTAGTTGAGCATAGACGGCCCATATGCTATTGCCTAGATAAAACAGTGATCATAGGCAATGGCACAGGCGGTACCTTTTGCTTTGCCTAGATTTGCATAGGTGGCGCCTATGTTATTGCCTAGATTTGCATAGGCAATGCCTTGTCCGTTTCCTAGTTGAGGCAGTGAGCATAGGCAATTGTATAGGCCTTGCCTTGTCCATTTCCTAGATTTGTATAGGCCTTGCCTTGTCCATTTCCTAGTTGAGGCAGTGAGCATAGGCAATGATATAGGCCTTACCTTGTTCTTTGCCTAGATTTGCATAGGCATTGCCTTGTCCATTGCCTAGATTAGCATAGGCAATGCCTAACCAATAGCCTTTGCTCCTTCATTCCTAACTTACCACCTTTAACATGGCTCACTTTCAAATCAAAATTTTTGGGAGTGATCACCTCATTTGTACATCTTGCACCAACACTTAATCAAAAACAACAAAGACAATTAGAAAGATGGGTTGACTCCCACCAAGTGCCTTAGTTTTGGTCGTGGCTTGACTCTTCTTTTTAGATTTTTATTTAACAAAAACAAACTCCTAGTAAAATAGAACTTATTAAAAATGATGGGTTGCTTCCCATGTACCGCTTGATTTATTGTCGCGGCACGACATAGTTATCTCGATTACTTAGACTTCATCGAGATAGATGATGGCTATGTAGTTTATCGAATCAAGTGGACCAATATATGGCTTCACTTGTTGGCCATTCACCTTAAAAACACCACCATCATTGTTTTCTAACACCACTACCCCAGACGAGTAGACTTGGCTAATTCTGAATGGACCAGACCATTTAGACTTCAACTGTCACGCCCCAAATCCTATTAAGGCGGACTGGCACCCGTTGCCGGTAAGGCTCGGGAGAACCAACCTGTAGCAATACATCACCTATGAACATTATAAGTTACTTTTATACTAAACATGCCCTCAAAAGATAAATGGAACTAGCAAGCCAAAAGATGTTGTATGACTAGGCCGTTGGAGCCACAATGTCTACGATACGATACATGACCATACTATACTTTACATAGTCTACAAAGCCTCTAGACAAGAAACATTATCTTATAAGGGTCGGGACAGGCCCCGCCTCATGATAAGATACTATACAATGCAAAAAGATATGATAAGACTCAAAGCCCCGAAGCAACCTGGAGCTCAGTGACTGCAGTTGATATCCTGTACTCTTACTGGGGAGGTTTATTAGCTTCTGCACCTGCAGCATGGAATGCAGGTCCCCCAACAGAGACGTCAGTACGAAATAATGTACTGAATATGTAAGGCAACATGTACCATATATGAGATAAAAGCTCAAATGAAACCATACACTGCTGTAAGGTAAAAGACCACCTTTATGAATATTGTGGAGTCATGCATCTTATAACAATTATGTTACTTTACTCTTATCACTTGTATAATCTGTGCACATCATGTAATACAAATGACCAGCTGATCAGTGGTAAATCTATATCAGGATCGACCCATGCTAGGCTTTCCTTTCACCCCTGGGATACCCCCTGTAATACTGGGATTGACCCATGCTAGGTGATTCTTTCACCCCTGGGATACCACCCAACAGAAGCAACTGTATACATATATCTTCTTATTACTTTTGATATGAATCTTTGGTGGTCGTAAAATTTGAGCTATAAGACTATAAGCATGACAAGTGACAAGTATGTGACCATGTAACATCATATCACAATGAAAAGAGTGGGTTATACAATTAGTGAAACATGTAGGACATAAACAACGTATGAACTTTATTTTGCTAAAAAGAAGACTCATATGTCATGGTGTCCAATGTATGTATGCAGCAGTGACAAGGCTCGAATCTGGACACACAAATACATGTGAAAGAGTGGAGTGGTTATATCGAAGTTTGTAAAGATCTCTATGTGCCAATAAAGACTTTGGATTCCATGCCAAATAATAAGAGATCGAATAGCCTTACATACCTCGACATATCAACTTGTTTTTACCTCGAAATGACTTCTTTTCTTCCAACTATTTATCTACAATATCATGTTTTAAAGCTAGTATTAGCAGCTAATCAATGCATCTGGACAGCCCAATCTCACAAAACACAACACTTTGGCAACAAACGTATAACCATCGACTCAATGGTGTTATTCCGACTTTCTCAATTCTAACTGTCTTCAACCAGTACACATTATCCTATACATGATTTACACAGCCTATATCAGCTCTACAACATGCTGGCAACAGTCCATAACTACAACACAGAACCATTTTACAAAATGCTCAACTAAGAAGCACAACATCTCGTCGTCTCCCTACATTTCGTCGTTAACAATTCATACTTGTCCCAACTTTGAACCAGATGCTCCCAACATATATATACATCAAATAAACCTTAACACAGTCACAAAATAGCTCAAAACACGGGGGGGGGGGGGGGGGGGGGGGAAACGTGAAACATCAGCCCCCTCATCAAAACAGTCCAATACCATTTTGGAAGCACATAAGATCATATAAGGATACTTGTTTCCAAAGAACTAGCAAAACAGTCCAGCAACCTTGGCAACCATATACACACTATAACATATTAATAACCTCAACTTTATATCATATCAAAGTCAAAAATCAGGGTAAGAATCGTTCCAAAGCCAAGAAAATCAAACAACAACTTTCAGGACACAAGCTGTCCAGAAATTCCTGCACAGTACACCAGCCAACTTATCTTGTTTTCCATGGAAACTTCATATCAAGTATATGGTTATTTTTACATACCTTAACTCCCAAGGTTTAAGTATAATTCAAGAACTCAAAAAGTAGCCTTTGGTTGCCTTCCAAGGTGAAGAAATGCCAAGAGAAACTTAGAGAGAAAAGCTGAAATTGTTTTGGTCTCCTACTAGTTAACCTAAGGAGCTCGGTTTTGGTCCCTTTTTAAAGGGGCCTTAGACCGACTTTCTCCTAATATTTGCAACTGATTAACTCAAGTTGGTCAATGACCAATTTTCACCTTTCACTTGGGCCTTTTGGATCTCTAAATCAATGGGCTTTAGTGGCCCATTTTCCTTAATCTTGCTTGCACTTTGTTTGGGCCCAATTTTCTTAGTAGTGAATGAATGTAGTTGGGCCTATTATATAAAAATCTTGGGCTGAACATCTTGGCCCAATATAATGCTAAACCATTGGCTTTAATAGCCTCCCTAACTTGGGCTTCGTTTGTCGCAAGACTTGGAAAGTTTCGGCGTTAAGCCTTGTCTTCGTTCCCCTTTCTTTTTACTAACGTCTAGACTTCAAGTGAGTTCACTTATGAATGAATTATTCTCCCTCATGTATATATACATTTTTTTTAAGCCAACCACACAGGTGACTCACTTGCTAGCTTCCTAAGTTCCATAAGCACGTCAATGATTTTCTCCGTTTAAGGCCACAGTCTCTAAATAGACTTCCATATAGTGCCCCAATCTAACACTTGAACACTTGAAAAAAAAGTTTTGGTAGTAATTAAATCAAGTCGTATGTCATTTTATGTGAACATTACTAGTACATGCAAAATGTGGGGTGTTACATCCTCCCCCCCTTAGGAACATTCGTCCCGAATGTTAACATAACTGTATAGTCTAGGCAGGTTTGAATTTCTGGTCACACAACTGTTAATAACATAACTAGTATTCAAACACATACCTATTAATGTTCCTCCTCTGTATCTTTTAGTCCCTCCTTGTCTTCAAATAGATGAGGGTATTTGGATATCATTACTTCCTCCGGTTCCCACGTTATTTCTTCTACTTGGTTGTTTCTCCAGAGTACCTTTACTGATGCAATTTCTTTGTTCCTTAACTTTTTAATTTGGCGATCTAGAATAGCAACCGGTACCTCTTCATAAGTAAGATCCTCTGTGACCTGTACATCTTCTATAGGAGTGATACGAGAGGGGTCACCTATGCATTTTCGAAGCATTGACACATGAAACACTGGATGAACCATTGAAAGTTCCTGGGGTAGCTCTAATTCATATGCAACTTGTCCGACCCTCTTAGTAATCTTATATGGCCCTATGTAACGTGGGCTTAGTTTCCCTTTCTTACCAAATCTCATAACCCCTTTCATCGGTGATACCTTTAAAAATACCCAATCTCCAATAGAGAATTCCAGCCCTCTTCTCCGCATATCTGCATATGATTTATGACGACTTTGGGCTGTTTTTAGCCGTTGTTGTATCACCTTAACTTTTTCCATGGCTTGTTGGACTAAATCTGGCCCGAGCAAGGTGGTTTCACCCACTTCGAACCAACCAATTGGTGACCTACATTTCCTCCCATACAAAGCTTCGTAAGGCGCCATCTTGATGCTCGAATGGTAGCTGTTATTATAGGCAAATTCAATAAGGGGCAAGTGTTCTACCCAGCTACCTTTAAAATCTAATGCACAGGTTCGCAACATATCCTCAAGTGTTTGAATAGTACGCTCTGCCTGGCCGTCTGTTTGGGGATGGAAGGCTGTACTCAAATTCACTTGCGTCCCTAAACTCCTTTGAAAGGACTTCCAAAATTTTGCCGTGAATTGAGCTCCTCGATCAGATATAATAGAGAGTGGGACCCCATGTAGCCTAACTATCTCTTTGAGGTATAATTTGGCATATTCTTCAGCTGTATAATCACTTCTAACCGGCAGGAAGTGCGCTGACTTCGTGAGTCTATCAACTATCACCCATATGGAGTCAAACTTATTAACTGAACGAGGCAAACCAGTTACAAAATCCATATTAGTCATATCCCACTTCCAAGTTGGAATCTCTATACATTGCATGTAACCACCTGGCTTTTGGTGCTCTACTTTGACTTGTTGACAAGTAGGACATTGAGCCACAAACTCTGCAAGGTCCTTTTTCATGCCTCCCCACCAAAACACTCCCTTTAGGTCATGATACATCTTAGTAGATCCTGGGTGGATGGAATATCTTGAATGATGGGCTTCTTCCATTATTCTCTTTCTGAGTCTGTTAACATCAGGAACACACAATCTATTTTGGCAATAAAGTACTCCATCTTGTGTAAGCCTAAACTCCTTCATTATACCTTGACTTACTTTCTCCTTAAGGCATTGTAGAATAGGATCATAATACTGTTTTTCTTTCACTTCCCTTATCAATGAAGAATCGGCAGCATTATGTACAATAATGTCCTTTCTTGGAGTTTCGAGTAGACGAACACCCAGATTGGCTAGTTGACGCAGATCCTTAGCCATGCCTTGCTTTACCCCTTCCTGATCACTGGTACCCATGAGTGTCTTACGACTTAGAGCATCAGCCACCACATTTGCTTTCCCTGGATGGTGTAATATATCAATATCATAATCCTTTATTAACTCTAGCCACCTCCGCTGCCTCAAATTTAGATCTTTCTGCTTGAAAATATACTGTAAACTCTTATGATTTGTATATATGTCCACGTGCACCCCATACAAATAGTGGCGCCATATCTTTAAAGCGAATACAACCGCTGCTAGCTCAAGATCATGTGTTAGGTAGTTTTTCTCGTGTGGTCTCAATTGTCTCGAGGCATAAGCAATCACCTTACCATGTTGTGTTAGTACACACCCCAAACCAACTCCGGAAGCATCACAATACACTGCATATCCCTCTGAGCCTTCTGGAAGCACTAGCACAGGTGCTGAGGTTAGCCTGCTTTTCAACTCTTGAAAGCTCCTTTCACATGCATCATTCCATTGGAATTTGGTTTCCTTGTGAGTTAGCTTAGTAAGAGGTGCAGACATAGAAGAAAAACCTTCAACAAACCTTCTGTAATAACCTGCCAATCCAAGGAAGCTTCGAACTTCTGTAGGTGTCGTTGGCCTTGGCCAATCTTTCACAGCCTCTATCTTTTGTGAATCCACCCTTATTCCTTCATCCGATACAATATGGCCCAAAAATGCCACTGATTTTAACCAAAATTCACATTTGGAAAACTTAGCATACAACCGGCGATCACGGAGAACTTGTAGTACTAGTCGTAAATGATTTGCGTGGTCCTTTTCTGACCTTGAATACACCAGAATATCATCTATAAATACTATCACGAACACATCCAGGAAAGGCTTGAATACCCTATTCATCAAATCCATAAACACTGCTGGTGCATTCGTTAGCCCAAACGACATAACAAGAAATTCAAAGTGACCATATCTGGTTCGGAAAGTTGTCTTAGGTATATCTTTTTCCTGCACTCTCACCTGATGATAACCTGATCTCAAATCGATCTTTGAAAAGTATTTAGCACCCTGTAACTGATCAAACAAGTCATCAATTCTGGGGAGGGGATATTTATTCTTAATTGTCACCCTATTCAGTTGTCGGTAGTCAATACACATCCTCAATGTGCCATCCTTTTTACGCACAAATAAAACCGGTGCACCCCAAGGGGACACACTAGGTCTTATAAAACCCTTTTCTAACAAGTCTTTCAGTTGCTCCTTTAATTCACGTAATTCTGCCGAGGCCATTCTATATGGAGGAATAGAGATAGGCTCGGTGCCTGGTAATAAGTCAATACCAAAATCTATTTCTCGTTCTGGAGGCAAACCAGGGAGTTCCTCAGGAAAGACATCAATAAATTCATTCACTATTGGAACAGACTGGATAGTTGGTGATTCTGCCTCCATGTCTCTCACTCTAACGAGATGACATATATATCCCTTTGATATCATTTTTCTGGCTTTAAAATAAGAGATAAACCTCCCTTTTGGTGCCCCAATATTGCCTTCCCATTCAAGGACTGCTTCATTTGGAAAGTGAAAGTACATCCTCTTGGTTCGGCAGTCAACGGTGGCATAGCAAGAAGCCAACCAATCCATACCCATTATAACATCAAATTCTACCATTTCTAACTCGATAAGATCAGCTAATGTATCTCGGTAGCAGACAGTCACTATGCAATCACAATAGACTCTTCTAACTATAATTGACTCCCCAGTTGGTGTAGACACCGCAAGTGGTTTATTCAATAATTTAGGTGTTCTACCAAGCTTCCCAGCAACTAATGGAGTAATATATGACAATGTAGAACCAGGGTCAATTAATGCATACACTTTATGTGAGAAGATGGACAATGTACCTATAACCACATCGGGTGAAGCTTCCAGGTTCTGTCGAGTCCCTAGAGCATATGTGCAATTTTGGGCCACGCTGGAACTAGCTGCCCCTCTAATACCTCTGCCGCGACCTATGGGAAATTGCTCACCTCTACCTGATGGAGGCACTGATGATGATGATACAACAGCTGATCTAGTAGGTTGTGCCATATCACCCCTGCGTCTTCTTGGGCAATCTTTTATTACATGCCCTGGCATACCACACCAATAACAAACATCTGTTCCCCTGCGACACGCACCTATATGATATCTCCCACATTGTCTGCAAGGCTGCCTAGGAGGCATTTGCTGGCTTCCCGAATATCCTGTTGTCCGTGTACCTTGGCCCTCACTTCTCTGCCCAAATTGATCATTTCTAGACCCTTGAAGTGGTGGTGGAGCACTAGCTGTAGAGTAAGAGGATGATGGCCTGGGTGGCCTATGAGAAAATCGTGGCCTAAACTCACCCTGGGGTGGTGTAAACTGTCCTGTAGATCTGGCCCTCTTGAATTGCCCCCTTTCTATTTCTTGTGCCCTCCTTCTTTGTCTCTGATCCTCCAGTTTCTGTGCAAAAGCTTGCATCCTCGCTATATCCATGTCTTTATTTAAAGAGGCAATGGTACAATCTCTAACCAAATATGAATCCAACCTATCGACATACCGATGGACTCTATCTGCCATAGTAGGAACAACATTAGGAGCGTACCTGGCCAGAGAATTAAATATAAGACTATATTCCCTCACGCTCATATTCCCCTGATGGAGGTTCAGGAACTGATCTGCACGGGCCTCTCGGATCTCTAATGGCAAGTAATGATCAAGAAAGGCCATTTTGAACTCCTCCCAAGTAGTTGGAGATGTATCTATGCCTTTGGAATGCTTCCAGGCTTCGTACCACAGTATAGCCACACCCTTCAATCTATATATTGCCAACTCAGCAGCTTCCGAACCACTTACATGCATAACATCTAAGGTGCGTTGGATCTGATCAATAAAATCTTGTGGATCTTCATTTGGATCTGTCCCAGTGAATGATGGGGGGTCTAAGTTGAGGAAATCACGTATTCTCGTACTGGCTGCCCTACCTGCACCAACTGCACCTGCAACTGGGCCTTCTTGTCTTTGACCTTGGCCAGCAACTATACAAGTCAACAGTTGAACTGCATTTCTCAAATCCTGCACAGAAGCATCAACAGGTGGTTCTCGGGGGTTTTCACTACTTCCTGGTGCATCAACAGATGGAGGGGTTGGAGATGTCTGTGATAGAGACTCATCTAGAGCCTCACTCTGTCGTCTCGCCCGATTGGGTATACCAACTACCACTTCTACTTCCTTTCCTTTACCTTTACTCTTCCTTGTCTCTGGCATACTTACTGTACAAAATAATTCAGGGATTAGACATGGTACACTTATAATATTTGGCTCTATGGCACGATCTAAAGAATGAAAAGAAGTGATAACTCCTAAATGCCACGTAGCCTCTTGTTTATAAATGTGGTGCACAACACATCGATAAACATGATTCTACATAGACACGGCTTTGTAGACTCCCTAGGACAAACCGCTCTGATACCACTTCTGTCACGCCCCAAATCCTATTAAGGCGGACTGGCACCCGTTGCCGGTAAGGCTCGGGAGAACCAACCTGTAGCAATACATCACCTATGAACATTATAAGTTACTTTTATACTAAACATGCCCTCAAAAGATAAATGGAACTAGCAAGCCAAAAGATGTTGTATGACTAGGCCGTTGGAGCCACAATGTCTACGATACGATACATGACCATACTATACTTTACATAGTCTACAAAGCCTCTAGACAAGAAACATTATCTTATAAGGGTCGGGACAGGCCCCGCCTCATGATAAGATACTATACAATGCAAAAAGATATGATAAGACTCAAAGCCCCGAAGCAACCTGGAGCTCAGTGACTGCAGTTGATATCCTGTACTCTTACTGGGGAGGTTTATTAGCTTCTGCACCTGCAGCATGGAATGCAGGTCCCCCAACAGAGACGTCAGTACGAAATAATGTACTGAATATGTAAGGCAACATGTACCATATATGAGATAAAAGCTCAAATGAAACCATACACTGCTGTAAGGTAAAAGACCACCTTTATGAATATTGTGGAGTCATGCATCTTATAACAATTATGTTACTTTACTCTTATCACTTGTATAATCTGTGCACATCATGTAATACAAATGACCAGCTGATCAGTGGTAAATCTATATCAGGATCGACCCATGCTAGGCTTTCCTTTCACCCCTGGGATACCCCCTGTAATACTGGGATTGACCCATGCTAGGTGATTCTTTCACCCCTGGGATACCACCCAACAGAAGCAACTGTATACATATATCTTCTTATTACTTTTGATATGAATCTTTGGTGGTCGTAAAATTTGAGCTATAAGACTATAAGCATGACAAGTGACAAGTATGTGACCATGTAACATCATATCACAATGAAAAGAGTGGGTTATACAATTAGTGAAACATGTAGGACATAAACAACGTATGAACTTTATTTTGCTAAAAAGAAGACTCATATGTCATGGTGTCCAATGTATGTATGCAGCAGTGACAAGGCTCGAATCTGGACACACAAATACATGTGAAAGAGTGGAGTGGTTATATCGAAGTTTGTAAAGATCTCTATGTGCCAATAAAGACTTTGGATTCCATGCCAAATAATAAGAGATCGAATAGCCTTACATACCTCGACATATCAACTTGTTTTTACCTCGAAATGACTTCTTTTCTTCCAACTATTTATCTACAATATCATGTTTTAAAGCTAGTATTAGCAGCTAATCAATGCATCTGGACAGCCCAATCTCACAAAACACAACACTTTGGCAACAAACGTATAACCATCGACTCAATGGTGTTATTCCGACTTTCTCAATTCTAACTGTCTTCAACCAGTACACATTATCCTATACATGATTTACACAGCCTATATCAGCTCTACAACATGCTGGCAACAGTCCATAACTACAACACAGAACCATTTTACAAAATGCTCAACTAAGAAGCACAACATCTCGTCGTCTCCCTACATTTCGTCGTTAACAATTCATACTTGTCCCAACTTTGAACCAGATGCTCCCAACATATATATACATCAAATAAACCTTAACACAGTCACAAAATAGCTCAAAACACGGGGGGGGGGGGGGGGGGGGGGGGGGGGGAAACGTGAAACATCAGCCCCCTCATCAAAACAGTCCAATACCATTTTGGAAGCACATAAGATCATATAAGGATACTTGTTTCCAAAGAACTAGCAAAACAGTCCAGCAACCTTGGCAACCATATACACACTATAACATATTAATAACCTCAACTTTATATCATATCAAAGTCAAAAATCAGGGTAAGAATCGTTCCAAAGCCAAGAAAATCAAACAACAACTTTCAGGACACAAGCTGTCCAGAAATTCCTGCACAGTACACCAGCCAACTTATCTTGTTTTCCATGGAAACTTCATATCAAGTATATGGTTATTTTTACATACCTTAACTCCCAAGGTTTAAGTATAATTCAAGAACTCAAAAAGTAGCCTTTGGTTGCCTTCCAAGGTGAAGAAATGCCAAGAGAAACTTAGAGAGAAAAGCTGAAATTGTTTTGGTCTCCTACTAGTTAACCTAAGGAGCTCGGTTTTGGTCCCTTTTTAAAGGGGCCTTAGACCGACTTTCTCCTAATATTTGCAACTGATTAACTCAAGTTGGTCAATGACCAATTTTCCCCTTTCACTTGGGCCTTTTGGATCTCTAAATCAATGGGCTTTAGTGGCCCATTTTCCTTAATCTTGCTTGCACTTTGTTTGGGCCCAATTTTCTTAGTAGTGAATGAATGTAGTTGGGCCTATTATATAAAAATCTTGGGCTGAACATCTTGGCCCAATATAATGCTAAACCATTGGCTTTAATAGCCTCCCTAACTTGGGCTTCGTTTGTCGCAAGACTTGGAAAGTTTCGGCGTTAAGCCTTGTCTTCGTTCCCCTTTCTTTTTACTAACGTCTAGACTTCAAGTGAGTTCACTTATGAATGAATTATTCTCCCTCATGTATATATACATTTTTTTTAAGCCAACCACACAGGTGACTCACCTGCTAGCTTCCTAAGTTCCATAAGCACGTCAATGATTTTCTCCGTTTAAGGCCACAGTCTCTAAATAGACTTCCATATAGTGCCCCAATCTAACACTTGAACACTTGAAAAAAAAGTTTTGGTAGTAATTAAATCAAGTCGTATGTCATTTTATGTGAACATTACTAGTACATGCAAAATGTGGGGTGTTACATCAACTTACCTAGAAATAGCTTTAGTCTGGAGTTGAAAAGAAGTACCATATCACCCTTCTGAAAGTTTCATTGGATAATCCTCCGATCATGGTACTTTTTCATCCGTTCCTTGTATAGGCCTGATCTTTCATATGCATGTAGACGGAATTCATCCATCTCATTCAGCTGTTCCAATCTCAGATTAATAGCATCATCCTAATTCAGGTTAAACCGCTTCAATGCAATGCTTTATGTTCGATCTCAATTGGCAATTAACAAGCCTTCTCATAAACTAGTTGGTAAGGGGACATGCCAATTGGTGTCTTGAACACAGTCCTATAAGCCCATATGGCATCGTCCAGCTTCCGAGACCAATCTTTCCTACTAGCATTAACAGTCTTAGCAACGATTAGCTTGATCTCCCGATTAGAAACTTCTACCTGCCCACTAGTTTGTGGATGGTAAGGTGTAGCTACCTTATTTTGCTTGACCCCATATTTCACCAACACGGCTCTGAACAGCTTGTTGCAAAAGTGTGATCCTCCATCGCTTATGATAGTACGTGGTACCCCAAAATGAGAGAAGATATTTCTCTTTAAGATTGTTACAACACGCTTGCCTTTATTATCAGCCAACGCTACTGCTTCGACCCATTTGGATACATAATACAAAACAACTAGGATATATTTCATCCCAAACGAACTCATAAATGGGCCTATGAAATCAATACCCCATACATCAAATAGCTCTACTTCAAGAATTTTAGACATGGGCATCTTATGGTGCTTTGAAATCGTGCCTTGCCTATGACACTGATCATATCTTCTCACGAAATCATAGGCATCCTTAAATAATGAAGGCCAATAATAGCCACTTTCCAATACCTTCTTGGTTGTCCGATCACCTGCATGGTGAACCCCAACTTGGGAAGCATGACTTGCTTCCAATATGCTAGGCACCTCCATATTTGCAACGCATCGCCTAATAACACCATCAACACATCGTCGAAAAAGATACGGTTCATCCCAGAAGTAGTGTTTCACATCATGCATGAACTTTCTCTTTTGATGAAAGGAGAGATTCACAGGCATCAATTTACTTACCACGTAGTTTGCAAAGTCGGCATACCACGGTAAATCTTACACCATAGTGGCTAGGATCTCTTCATCGGGAAATGCATCATCAATCTCAAGGTCGCGCTGCGCTATGTGCTCACTCTCAAGTCTAGATAGATGAACAACTACTTGGTTTTTGCAACCTTTTCTATCCTTTTCCCCGAAATCTTGGAGCAATAACACCCACTGAATTAGCCTTGGATTAGCATCCTTCTTTGCCAATAAATATCTCAGTGCCGTATGATCTGTATAAATCACCATTTTAGTTCCCAACAAGTAAGCACAAAACTTTTCAAAAGCATAAACAACTGCTAGAAGCTCTTGTTCCGTGACGGTATAGTTCTTCTGGGCTCCATTTAAGGCTTTGCTTGCATAGTAGATTGGATGAAATAGCCTTTCTCTTTTCTGACCAAGTACAACACCCAAATCTACCCAACTTGCATCACACATAACTTCAAATGGTAGAGACCAATCGGGTGCTACAATAATAGGAGCTTTAATTAGCTTCCCATTCAGGCATTCAAATTCCTTCAAGCAATCTTCACCAAAGTCAAACTTTGCATCCTTCTCCAAGAGTTTGCATAATAGACTAGCAATCTTGGAGAAGTCTTTAATAAACCTCCGATAAAAACCTGCATGACCGAGGAAACTACGAACTCCCATTACAGAAATTGGAGGTGGTAATTCCTCAATAACTTCAATCTTGGATCGATCAACTTCAATTCCTCTTTCAGAGACTTTATTCCCAAGAACAATGCCTTCCTTAACCATAAAATGGCACTTCTCCTAGTTTAGCACTAGGTTGAATTCAACACATCTCTGTAATGCCATACTCAGATTTGCCAAGCACGATTTAAACGACTCACCTAAAATTGAAAAATCATCCACGAACACCTCCAAGGTGTCTTCAACCATATCAGTAAAAATGGACATCATACAATGCTGAAAACTGGCAGGTGCATTAAATATCCCAAATGGCATACGTTTGAAAGAAAACGTACCATATGGGCATATAAAAGTGGTCTTCTATTGATACTCAGGAGCAATACAAATCTGATTATAATCGGAATAACCAACTAACAAACAAAACCATCCCTTTTCTGTCAATCAATCAGACATTTGTTCCATGAATGGCATTGGGAAGTGATCCTTTAGCGTCCACGAATTCAGCTTTTGGTAGTCCATGCACACTCTCCTCCCTGTGACAGGTCTGAGTTGAATTATCTCATTCTTTTCATTTGCAACTACCGTCATGCCCCCTTTATTGGGCACACATTGTACCGGACTCACCCATTTACTGTTCGAGATTGGATACACCACCCCTGCATCTAACTACTTAATAATTTCTTTCTTCACCACCTCTTGCATAGGTGGATTCAAAAATGGTTAATGCTCAATGGTGGGCACGCAATTTTCTTTGAGATGAATCTTGTGCATACATATCCCAGGAGGGATACCAATTATATCAGCAATAGTCCAACCGATGGCTCTCTTCTACCTCTTTAGGACAAAGATGAGAGCCGCTACTTGCTGCTCACCAACTCAGCCGCAACAATAGCCAGAAGTGTCTTACTACTTCCCAAAAATGCATACTTCATATGACTGGGTAGTTCTTTCAATTCTAGCACTGATGGCTCTTCAATAGATAGTTTTGTTGGTGTTGAAGGCCGATTCTTAAGATCGAGGTCTAGTTTCTTAAAAGCATGAGAATATGACCCTATTCCTGTTAGGGCACAAATAGTTTCTTCCTAATCTTCAACATCCTCAAGCTCAAAAGTCATAAGCACAACAGCCAATGGATCAACAATAAGTTGCTTCTCTACAGATAATTCTTTCTCAGCTTCATAATAAACTTCAGCTATAGAGAACACATTCATATCTTTAGGCTGCTTCATTGATTTGTAGACCTCAAAATGAACCACTTCGTCATTCATCCAAAAAAAAGGCTCATTAGCTCTTAAATCAATAA
This sequence comes from Capsicum baccatum var. pendulum, assembly GCA_030864225.1. Taxonomy (NCBI): domain Eukaryota; kingdom Viridiplantae; phylum Streptophyta; class Magnoliopsida; order Solanales; family Solanaceae; genus Capsicum; species Capsicum baccatum. The sequence goes on along the minus strand of CM061559.1, from coordinate 191,033,314 downwards.
GCACACTCTTTGTTGCAAGGAAAGGATGCCCCAAGATTATGGGTACTTCAGAATCCACCTTGCAGTACAAAATAACAAAGTCTGCAGGAAATATGATGGTAGAAACCTTCACCAATACATCATATAAGATACCAACAGGTCGTTTTACCGACCTATCTGCCATTACAAGCCGCATATTGGTTGGTGTAGGATCGCCCAACCCCAACTTTCTGTAAATAGATAGCGGCATCAAATTGACGCTAGCACCCAAATCACACAATGCGTTAGCAAAATCTAAAGATCCAACCGTGCAAGGAAAAGTAAAAGAACCAGGATCTTCCTTCTTCTGAACTAACGATCTTGTAGCGATTGCACTGCAATGATGAACATTATCTGCCAGCGCATAGCTTGCTGCCCGCTTCTTTGTCAAAAGTTCCTTCATGAATTTAGCATACTCAAGCATCTGTTCCAGCGCCTCCACCAAAGGAATATTAATAGTCAGTTGCTTTAACATGGTCATGAATTTACTGAACCTGGTGTCATCAGCTTTCTTCTCCAGTCTTTGAGGAAAAGGTGGTGGTGGAAGAGGAATTATTTTCTCCACCACTTCCTTTCTATCTTGCTTTCGATTATAGATCTTTTTAGGCTGCAGACATCTAGGGCTAACATCATGAACGCTCTCTTCAGCTTCTATGGCATCATCACACTCTACATCAATAATGTCATCTGTTATATCATCAACTACCTGCTTGCCTTTGGATGGATTTTCCAACACTTTTACACTCTGGGTAGTAATAGCCATACACGATCCATCATTCCTTGGATTTTGCATAGTGTTGCTAGGTAAAGTGAACGCCTTTCTTTGGTTGAATACCGCTGATAGTTGACTTATTTGTTGTTTCAGCTATTTATTGCAGTAGAATGTGAGTCAACTAATTGATTTATTGATGACAAATTATTCTTTACCTCAGCTACTCCCATGTTGGTTGCCTCCACTCCTTTCAGCAGCGTAGCCATCATATCTTCCATGGACATCTTTCCAGAGCCAGACACCATAGCTTCACGATTTCTAGGAGGAACATACAAACCACTCCTATCAGTCTTATTCTTCCAACTACCTTGATCACGGTCCTTGTATTCGGATTTATCATAATAGTTCCAACCTTGGTTTCCTTAGGCATTTCCTCGAAACCCCCCTGATTATTCAAGTAGTTCGCTTCCTCCACAGAATCGGATTAATCTCTTCCTTGCGATATAATGGCTTTGACCTTTTTTGTCTTCCCTGATAATAAGTGCTTGGTAAGAAGGTCCATCTGTGTTTTCATGTGAGCCATATCTTGATCACGTTTCTCTTGTCTTCGCCTCTGTTCTGCTGTCATACCAATAGATAAAGTAGAGCTTGCTACCTCAGAATCCCTGGTATGCCAAGCTCTACTCTGCATTGTCATACGATCTAGCATATCACTTGCCTCAATAAAAGTAAGTTCCATGAATGATCCACCTGCAGCATTATCAACCACTGGCTTTGTCACCATGTTCAAAGTCCTATATAATATTTACATCAAGTGGATATTGGTCATCTGATGATTTGGGCACCTCATAAGCTTCTTCTTAAACCTCTCCCATGTTTTGTGGAGAGCTTCAGTTAAAAGCTATCGAAAATTGCTTATCTCATCTCTTAATTGTGCTCTCTTGGATGGCAGAAAGAATCTTTCTAGGAAAGCGTCTTTCAGTTGCCTCCAATTACTAATAGAATCAGGAGTTAGCCCGTTCAACCATAGAGTTGTATCTCCATATAAAGACAATGGAAATAAGCGCAACTGAATTTCATTTTGTACAACTCCTGGATTGTTAAACGACTTGCATGTTGAGATAAAGTTGATCAGAAACATATTCGAAACATCGCCTGCAAGTCTACCAAATAACCCTTTGAGCTGCAATAATTGAATCATAGTGCTAGTAATATCGAACTTGGCTCCAGGTGCCAAGGGTGGAGGAATAATAATCCCGGTGGCACCATCTCCATCCAAATCATCATCATCATCATCAAAAAGAACCTACACAGCTCGGTGTTAAGGTCTTATTCTAGCTTGATGACCTCTCCTATTCACAGGCGCTGCCACCTCATCTGCACGCCTTAGATTAAGTAACTCATCATCACCCTGGTCCTCATCATCAGGATTTTTTGCTAGACCTGGGTTATCAATATTCTGTTGATGAACTTGAGCATTGGCCAATGCAGCTAATCGAGCCTGCTCCTGTTGAGTAGCCCTTCTTTTAATGTCTCATTATGCATCCATTCTGCCAATAAGTTGAGGTTCAGGATTTATAGGTAATAATGGCTAACTAGAACTTAGAGTATTTGGTATGCACTGAACAGAACCTGAATAAAACAAAAACAACAACTAAAAGTAAAACTCGAGAATATTTGACCAAAGGGTCTATTCATTATCACCAACTTAGTTGACAACCGTATTCCCCGGCAATGGTGCCAAAACTGATAACGCCCAAACAACAGCTCTCGTTAGAAAGTGTAAGAGGTCGATGTCAAATATAGAACCCAACTGGGTGGGGTGTCAAATCCCACAGGTAATATTTGGTCACTAAGTGTTGCAATTATTAGTAGACTGTTGGTCGAAAATTCCACGAGGTGTCAAATCCCACAGGGAATATTTGGTCACTAAGTGTTGCAATTATTAGTAGACTTTTGGTCAAAAATTCTACGGAAAAGGGGGAGTTTGACTATGCGTGAATTAATAATATCAAAGTAACGGATGAGGTGAGTTGTTTAGTAAGATTTAATCACAGAGATTTGTAAGTTAGGGTTATGTCCACCTTGTAAGCTCTACGTATCTATTAACTATGAGTAATGCGGAATTTAGACAAGCATGCACTTATAGAGATTTGTATTCTAATGGTAAATCCTAGTATTTCCCAACCATCCAGGATTATTTTACTTTAACTCTCCCAATCCTAAAGTGTATAACTAATGGTACGAACTCTACAAGAAAGTTAATTCGGTTAAGGCATTAACGTGTAAACAGGGATTAGAAGCCCTATTTTCTTGTCACACTCTCTTTTCCAAACATGTAACTTTTCTCTCGAACAAGTTAATTGTATAATGTCGTGTTCCTTATGTTTGCAACCATAAGAATTTAATTAAAATGAAGAGAGTAATGATATAAGTAGCATACACATGAAGAATTCACAAACACATAGCAATAGATAGTATATTACGAGGCTTTCATAACCCTGACAGAGAAGTTTAGCTACTCATGAGTACAACGGAAACCAAAAAATCCATCATCATCATACCCAAGTTAGAATAATCTCACGATAGGGATGAATTTGTTTTCAAAGAAAGGGTTGACGTTTTTCTCCCCTCTAGCCGTTCTTAAGGGTAGCGTGTTTCTCTCCCTAAAACTTACAGAATCTGTAAACTAAATAATGTAAGATAAAACTTGATGAAAAATTCAGCAATAGGATTTTTATAATATCCTTGTCTACTAAGTTACTGCTGCACCCCTAAGTATTTAGAAATACTGATTTTGCCCGGGACAAATTCTCCATGTGTCACATTCAGTCCACAAGCTTCCAAAAGTTGCCTTCCCTCTTATGTGAAGTTTTCCTTTGCTGCCCAAAGGTACACAAAGTGCTGAAATCTTCATAATTAATACCTGAAAACATGTTAATCACATAAGTTAGCTCACTTATAGTAAACTGGACTAAAAGTGCAGGAATTATATATTTTATCCTCCAAACTTAGCCTAAAATATGGGTAAATTATGGTTCTTAGGGGTATAAATACGTCCAACATCAGCGCGCCACATCGTCTATCACATTGGTTAACATTGTTGTAGGTCGCTAGAGCTGAAAATACTTGTGGCTTTGTGTGATCATGGCAGGATGCATCGATTATCGCATTGGTACCATTGATGCATTGCGTTGCCAATTGCGTCGATGCCTAATTTTAGTCATCAAATGACCACGTCCTTAAAGGTAATTAGGTTATTTTGCTCGACCTTCAGCCCTTATAAACACAAAATTTATCCCTCTTTTGGCTAAATACATTCCTTATTCCACAATTTCTCAAGAACAAGAAACACTAGGTGATCAATTTCAAGAAAATGATTCAAGCTTTCCTCCACCAATCTTCAAGAAATCATCCACCTAGGTATGTAAAGTATTCATCCAAGGATCCCTTTCATCCTTGGAGTTCAAGAAATCATTTTTTTAAAGCTTAAATAATTATGTTCATGTTGTGAATGGAAATTGTATCCATGTTCTTCATTTGTATGGTTACTATGATGGAATCTTTATGTATTCCTTGATATTATGTTTGTATGTGGTGTAAATTCCATGAAATTGAGTTGACTAATGTAGCCAAGATGTAATAGCTTATTGTTCATGACCAAGCCTAAGTATATGCATCCCATATGTTTCATAAAATGCCTATGTAAGTAAAATTATCTTTTATTTGTTGGTATAAATGGTGAACTTAGGGTATTACTAGATGTTCAAAATGATTCTCATGCTAAATATATGTCTTATAGTTGTTTGATAGAATTCTCATTAGACTACAATTGTGAAATTATGATGTGTTTTAATCCATTCCTATACATGTACAAGATTATGAAAATCAAGTGCTTCATGAAATCTCCCAATAATTGTATTATGAATTGTGGCCTATGGTATTCAAAGAAGTGTCATGTCTTGTTAGTTTCATGCTATCAAGTCCTGGGGGTACTTGTACCCAACAATTTAGCTCAATGCTTAGAGCCAGTGTCAGTTTTCAATATACTCTTAATCAAACTATGATCCTTAGAATTCAGTTAGTCACTTGACTCAGGAAAACTCAGTAAATTTAGTATCTGTCTATTCCTACACAGTACTCAGTAATCTCAGTCAGTTACCAGATCTCAGTAGTATTCTATCAGTCAACGAAACTTAGTGAAATCAGTCCAGGTCCATCAGTAACACAATCATTGACAGCTCAATCAAGCATAGTATGAACTAGGAAGTTAGTTTAGTGTCTATTAATTTGGAAGTAGGATTCAGAACCAAGTAAATCTAGGGATGAGGGCTCACCTGTCATCCAGTAGAGGGTGTGATTCTTAGAAGCAATCCTTGTGTTCCAGAACTACGTAGACAACATAGGTTGGGATGTACCCCTATGAGTATAGGGATTATACATCTCATATGAGTTTTCCTACTAGGAGGGGTTGACGTAAGATCTGTCTATCAGAGAGGGTTAAATCACAGCTTGTCTTCACCCATGGCACGATACTGATACCCTTCCAGCTGGGGTTACAGGTTGGACCCTATCTGTTCAGATTCGAGGCATATTAGTTCACAGATTACTTCCTACAGTCTCAGTCTTTGTCTCAATTAAAGATTCAGATAGTTCATTAGATTCAGGACTGTCAAATGCAGTCACTCAGTACAGTACAAAACTTAACTAGTTCCATTACAATCAGGACTGTTAGAAACAGTCCCCTAGTTAACAGTATATTAGTTATATGAAACTCATGTTATCAGAATTCAGACTCAGTATTCAGTATTATCACGATCTCATTTAAAGTTATATGTTCATGCATGTATTCACACGTTCATGTTATTAAGTTAGTTATTATTGTTCATGAATATGAACCCCATGCATTTAGCCTACCCACTTTGCATACTAGTACATTCATACACACTGACACATATTTTTCTTGTTTGCTATGGTGTTTTATACCAAAGGTTCTAATGCTCAAGTTCCCAATCACACTTAGTTTCAGATTATGCCAGCAGCAATAAATTTGTAGAGATTCCTTATCATTTGAGGATAGCATACTTATTTGATAACTTCATTATTTCAATTTTAGTAGACAAAATTAGTTGGGGACATATCCCATCAACTCAACAGTTTAGAGGCTTTCAGACTAGCATGTTCAGACAATTTATTTCAGTTTTGGTATTGATATACCGTATTTCTAGATATTATGTTTTTATTAGATAATTGAATATTATGGCCTTTTAGCCCTTTTATTCCACATTTATACAATTTATTAAGTGGTGCTCAGTTACAGATATCAATCATGGGTTAGCTTATGGTCCTTTGGGATCATGAGTACCGTGTAGCATTTTGGGTACCAGATTTGGGGTGTTACAACAATCCTTAAATACTTCACATAGTCAGCCTTACTCTTGAAATAAATCAAGATGTCGTCTATTAATAGAATCACAAAAGAGAAGATACGGTCAAACACCCTGTTTATCTACTCAATGAATGTTGTTAGGGGAATTCATCAATCTAAATGGCATGAAAAAGAACTCATAATTTTTTTATCGATTTTACAAATCCATCTTCAAAAAATCCAAATCTCTAATCTTCATTTGGTAATACCTGAATGAGAAATCAATCTTGAAAAACACCAAAGATTCCTAAAGTTGTTTAAAAAGAGCAACAATGTGAGAAAGAGGATACTTATTCTTAACTTTCACTTTATTCAACTGCCTAATCAATACAAATACAAATAGAACCATCCTTATTCTTCTCAAAAAAAATTGGAGCACCCAAGGAGGTACACAAGGTCTAACTAGCCCCTTACTCGACAATCTTTACAACTGCTCTTTTAACTCCTCCAACTCGGTCGGGGCTATCCTACAGGAATCAAAAGAAATAGGCTTGGTGATCGCTTCACATCAATAGATAAATCAATATCATGATCTAGAAATTCATGGGAAACACTTCTATGAACTCATGGACAACCCGAATAAAATCTGTGGTAAGTGGTAAAGTAATGCTAGCATTATAAATATTAGCTAAATAAGACAAATACCCTTTCTTTATCATGCAATAAGCACATAGAAAAGATATAACACCCTTTAGACAAAAATTAAGCCTGCCCTTCCAAGACAACCTCAGCACACACTCAACAAAGCTAAGGTCATAATCTTGGCATAATAATCCAAAATTGCTCAATAAGGAGCTAACCAATCCATAAGTAATATAACATCAAAATAAAACATATCAAGGACAATCAGGTCTACCAAAATCTCATGACCAACAAAGAAAATGACACAAGATTAGTACAGTAGATCTACTACTAAAGAATCCCTACGAGGAAAGAAACTTAGCTAAAGTGACTAAACTAGCAACTTTACTAAGTTGTAAAGTTGTCGGTCAACCTCAAAAGATTCATTCAAAATCTTGTGAACATGGACGAACTATGCTACAAGGATATTTTTTATGTTCCAAAATCAATGGTGTCGTTAGATTTTTGAAAAAAAAAATTTAACAAATTACCGGCGAGACCTCTTTTTACTATTTTCGAAATGAACCATCAAAATTCAAGATAATGATTTTGAACCCGAACCAACCACACTATAATCCAAATTAAACATTTTGGACCTGCTAGAATAGTCAAAATTATCATCCAATGCTCAAAACAATAAATGTTGACTAAAGTCAACTATATGACTTCTCCTGAAAACTACAAAATCAAACAAATCATTTCTGATCGCATTAGTAATCATGCCAAACGTTGCCATATCTCAAAATTAACATATCGTAACTACAAGAAAGAAAAACTAGTCAAAATATATAGAAATAAAAAATTCACAAATTCAGGTCATTATATATTGTGTCAGTAATATACATGTCACACGTGTACATCAAAGAGAAGTTCAAAGTCAAGAGAAATCAATTTAAGGAAATAGAATCGTATAATGAGGATTCTAGATCTAAAAATTTTGTCAAACAAGGACGAGGAAAAATAATGTGTCAATTAAGTTCTTGGGGAAAAGCCCATAATTATCACTATTATATAAGGAGAAGACTTTAATGTGAGAGAGGTATCTATTGCACACATTGAGAAGGCAATATGCTCAGAGAGTAGTCGAACACAAAGGTGGTAAATATTTAAGCTTTAAGAATAACATTGAATTTATTATTCTAGATATCGATTGTAGGACGTAAGAACTGATTAAGTCTTTAATATATTAGATATTGAGTTATAGTCATTATATTGTGGTGGTTGTTTTCTTATTTGCTAAAGCTTGTAACAAGAAATGAGTTTGACTTCTTAGAGAGTTTTGTACAGAACATAGAGTTATATTTTTGGTTAGTTACTAGAGTTTGTTTCTTTAAGTGAAGGTTTATAATTAAACTTGTTCTATTGAAGTTGGTGGATTTTGTCTATGAAATCATACACATTGTAGATCGTGGTTGTTACTTTCATGAACAAGGAGGTTTTCCATGTTAAGTTTTATGCTTTTTAGTTTTCTGTTATTACTCACCTATAAGAACCCAATTCGTGTGTTAGTAGTTTACACTAGTTCTTTTTAGATTTTAGATCACTCATTTTATTAATACGCTAGTGTTAACATGCCTATGAAGTACAATCTTATCATAAATATTTATGATATAAAATCTTCCTTGCTTGATGTCATCACACAATCCAATTGTACATTACAATAAATTTTGACTATCAAAAATCATAATTAAAATTACAGTCCTACTAAGGGCATAGAATCAATCTACCAAACTAACCTTTAAAAGATAGACCATTTATAGAAATTCCATTAATTAAAGTAGTAGGATAAGTTACAGCTAAGCATTGAATAGGTATTGTATAACCTCAAAAATTAATTGGAAATGTGTGAATTCCTTGATGTTTCCTTCTTAAATTCTTGGGGAAAATCATATGAATTGATGTTCTACAGATGGTCCCAAATGCACCGTGAACATCCAAAGTGGGGATGATGTAGTTGTATGTTGGAGAACTCTTTGGTACGTACACCTCATAATGAGCATATATAGTGCACTACAAATTTTTTGTGATAATTTGGATTGCAACTCATTATTGGATATGAGAACTGGAGAATCCATTACCTACACAAAATACTACTAAAAAAGTATTTTACAATAACTATTGATTTCCTGATGCACCTTTTCCCATATATCATCTTTTATTTTAAAAATAATAAGGTATGGTTTACAGGTATGGGATCAACATATGCTTTGAAGTAGAACCATTTCTTAAGTGGGCAAAATAGTTGTAAAGTAAACAATTACCTTCAAAGATGAAGAATTCAAAAGGTTAATTAAAGGTTTGATCATATGATTCTTTTTTATTACAATGCTAAGGGATCATATGTATAAGCATTCTACCAAAAGAAGAACCATATGATCAAACCTTTATCCTTTTGAATTCTGCATCTCTAAAGGCAATTTTGCACTTTACAAATATATTTTCCCCTGAGAAATGGTTCTCCTTCAAAGCATATATTGATCTCATGCCCAAACCATACCTTACTTAATATTTTGAAACCAAAAGATGATATATGGAAAAGGTGCATCAGGAAATCAATATCTAAGTGTGCAAACCTCTTTTTGTAGTATTTCCTATAGGTAATGGATTCTCCAGTCCTCATATCCAACAATGAGTGGTAATTTAAATTATCTAAAACACTGGTAATGTAGAATATACGATAATTGTGAGGTATAAATATTAATGAGTTCTCCAACAAGAAGTTCTTCTCGCTACATTTACAAACTTGTGTAGAACAACAATTCATATGCTTATCCCCAATAACTTTACTAGAAGATATCAAGTGTCACTACCCAATTTCTCAAGTCATGATGGTGCCTTTAATAACCCACTAGCAGGAAGCCAAACCCAGAGTCCAAAATGTCTAGTAACGCACTACTCAAATATATAAAGGAAGGAAATGTGAAATATATGAAATAAGATCAATATATAATATAATCCCAAAATCCGATGGTATTAGTAAAAGATCTTCTAATATAATAAGGAGTCGATTGGTAGAGTGTATTGGAACGTGAATACATGCATTAGTTTAATGTGTATTAGTAGTACTATGTTTGGTATACCTTTTTACCCTATGTATAACTAATGCAAGCGTTAGTTATACACTCTATTGTGTGTTGAGGTGTGTATTATTAATTCCCCAAAATTCATGCCATTAGTAATGCAATGGATCTAATGCATGCATTAACGTGCTTAAAAACCCTATTACCCCTCAAAAAATTGTCTACATCCTTTCCAACATATATATTGAGTGTATTATGTAATAAAAAAAATTAAATTATGTAATTCATATGTTTTTAATACATCTAACCAAACACTGCAGACGAAAAATACAAGCATAACTAATGCAAGCATAACTAACACAAGCATTACTAATAAACCATAATTTGCATTATTCTTACACAATCTACCAAACGATCCCTAAGAGTACAAAAGTGACATATCAAAGGAATTACACAAGAGAGAGATAAGTAATACTCCAAATGTTAGGAGCTCTCTCTAAGTCTCTAAATCATATCAGGTCCGCACGATGTACACATCAACGACGATAACCTATACTATGATTTTCGGGCTACAGAAGTGTAGTATGAGCAATAAATGAATAGTACTCAATAGGAAACTATCAATTGAGCTCTAAATATAAAGCAAATATATATAGCAGATAAACAAGATTGGAACTATACCCAAAAGTCCTAAAATCATATAACAAGTCAATGAGATACTAAGGATAGACTATTCTAGTCATCTCCAAGAGATTTTCATAATAAGGCGAAGGAAGTATCAAGGATGAACTATCATATTCCATCCATATTTGTGAATCTAAATACTAATATATGAATAAAGGATGAAAGAAGGACTGATAATAATATACAAAGTCGAGGAATGAATATACAATATGAACAAATGAAGGAAGAGATATATGGCAGTACCATATATAAATATACCTTGGTATATATTTTGATAGACATACAAATATGAGGTAAACTCAAAGTATAAGTTAAATTATAATGTTCTTATTTTAAATCCTTTTTATAAACCTATCAGGATTTAATACTATCATACTCAGGATTTCTAATCCACATGGATAGATATGAAATAATCCTACATAATAATATAATAGTAAGATAGAAGAGACCGAAAATATAGCTCAAATCTCTATTAAGAATCAATGACCAATCAGTCATAACTAGCCATAATAATGGTTATAACATTATAAATAACAACACGAGTAATTGGCTATTTCGAAAAACCAAAAACCTAGTCATGTCTATGCATGCCCCCACTACCCTAGACTTAGAAGTTTCAATCAGCAAACACCAACACAAGGCATAGTCAGCACCTATTTCTATGCAACCATTCCATACCAGTTGATATACATAAGTGCATAATGGTTATAGGTGATGTGCATGCAAGAATGAATGCAACGTATATAATTAATATCACAATCTCATCATTATAACCATCTCCATTATAATTGTCATCATCACAGCCATCGTCATCATAATTAACCTCCAGCCTTGCCGGGTATCAATATATTATCAAAGTGTTCTTCGGCCTTACCGGTTATCAATATCATCATCACAGTGATCTCCGACCTTGTCGGCTATCAGTATTATTATAACAGTATCCTCCTGCCTTAACAACTATCAATATCATCATAATAGTATCCTCCGAATATGTCAGGTATCAATATCATCATAACCATTAATACACACACATATATAGATATATAATAGATGTACGGACTCAAGTTAGGGATAAAAAATATAAATCCATAAGTCTCTTGGCCATAGTGAACTTTGGGACTAAATCATTGTACAAGTGTAGAAAGGGTAAAATATCTCATAATCGGAGTAAATAATAGTGTCAAGTCATGGACCAGAATCTATCTTGGACAAATATTTAAAACAACATTATTAACCTAATTTATTTATAAGTTATCCAATAAGTTAGGCCTTATTTTTGTAGACAAATCCAATTTTTAAAGGTAAAAAAGGGTTTTAACCCTTATTTAGGAAGAATAGTGATAAGATCGTATTTCTTCTAGGATCATATCAATTACAGAAATAATAATCATGAATGTACCACATTTATGCCTGAAATCACAATATTTAATCAGTGGCATCATAATCGTCATACGGTATTTTCCTCCATACTATACTTGAGAGATGCGGATATATACATAAAAATATTTATCCATATTTCACAATCGTATCCTTTACAAGTATAATTACTTCCCAGATGTCCAACTAATATCATAACATGGCCTTTGTCCCAATACTATGTTTGGAATAAACATGACATTAATATCATGTCTTTAGGCCCACATACGTATCCGAAACTCATATCAACAATCATATTTATAAGTCATGGCATGTCTGTAATCATCTTATATGTAGGAGGCATCTTACATCTAGGAGGCATAACATCAATAAGCATATCTCATTTATAAGACATCTCATATCAATAGTTCCATTATCATGACAATGAGAAATATCACCTCTCTTGGGAAATTATCATATCTAGGAGTAATATCATATCTATAGCCCAGTAACCATAACTACGAGGAAAATCATCTTGAAGGACCTAAAGTCATGTCTAAAAGGAAATAACATCTCTATGACCAGATATCAAGTCTAATAGGAAATATCATATCTATGGACCAAATATCAAGTCTAAGAGGAAATACCATTTATATGTGACAAATATCAAGTCTAAGAGGAAATAGCATCTCTATGGGCCAAATATCAAATCTAAGAGAAAATTGCATTTCTATGGGTGAAATAACATATCTACAAGGAATATCATCTCTAAAGGCCCAAATTATAACTAAGAAGAAATAAATTCTCGTTAGGCTCAATATCATATCTAAGAGGAAGTAACATCTCTCTAGGACCAATATCATAACTAAGAGGAAATAACATCTCTATAGGCCAAAATATCATTATCTGGGGGAAAATACATCATCACTCAACAAGACACAAAGTAACCTTATACTAATGTTTACTAGTCTCAACTAGGTCTAATATCCCAAACTAAGTCCATATGGCTAGCACAAATCTTGGCCTAAGTAGGCCGGACAACCCCACTTCTAATCTACAACTTCCATATTTAGGCAAATTATTCCCCAAACTAGGGTATGGTATCTAGTTCAAATTCTAGATGACAAGTAAGCCATAACTAATTCTAAGATTGGAACTCTACCTAGAAATATGGGCATTCAAGTCACTCTACCTAAATTACAGTTTCAAGACCACTTGACTAACCCAAAACGTTAATCATACTAACCCATGGTACCAGCATTTAAATCACATCTCAAACCAAACATTAAATCATATCCATGCTAAATTAGCTCAATCTTGGGAGAAAGCAATAGGAGTCTCAAAGGCTCATAAACACACCAAATTAAGGGTCTAAAAAACCTCATCTAATCACCAAATGTCAACGATCATGGTAAGTCATTCTACTCATAATCAAGCCTAACATTCATAATCATATGTCATATATAACACACATCGTCTTTGAAAAAGGGTAGGTAGAAGCCTACCTCAAGGCCTAACCACAGAATCTCATATCATTAACCAATGATCATCTCCACTTCACAAGCCCAAAATGCCATCACACTACCAAAATCATAATCTACTCATCAATATGAGAATAGTGATAACCATATTGAACCATTTTGTTTTGGGTCCAAAAATGACAACAAAAACCCCAAATGGGTCCCACTTGCAGAAAACGTGTTTTTGAGGTCAACCCAACCCTTAGAAAACATTAAGGACTCATAACCCTCAAAAAATGGCTACAAACCAAGAAAACTTTAGGCAAAAAACAAGCCCTAAGAAGATTAAGGGTTTTAGGTCAAGAACTAACAAATTCACCAAGATATTGATGAAATCTTACCTTAATCTGGATGAAAATCATGATAATAGATGTTTAGCAAGATCCCAAGTAACCTGCAATGTTCAATTTTGAGCTATCACACTCATTTAGGGCTTCTAAGTACAAAAAACAAGGCAAAATGACCAAAACGCGGCCTAGGGTACCCTTTCATACCCCTACTAGGTGTGGAGAATTCGGGATTGCCATCCATGGGTTGCTATCATGCTAGGGCCATCGCCATACCATTTTTCGTGATCGTGGTATCTCCCCGGGTACCATATGACAGCAAAGTCAAAAACTTGTTTTTGAACCTCAAAACTTATTTGGAAACTATTGAACATGATCCAATAGTGAAATTTGAGTGTAAAAAACACTTCAAATCCATTGGAATCGTCAAAACATTCATTCCAGATCATTGGAAAAAGTGGGACCCATACCTATAGTTCTACTTTTCATGAAATTTGGTCAATAGCCCAAAATAACTCTGGGATCCTAGGGGTCTAAACCAAAGGGTCCCCTCGCCTAAATTTGGCATTCTAGATGTGATCGAGAAGTCAGATTTATCATCATAGGTTGTTTAGACCAAATATGGGTCCCACACCAATATTCTTGATTTTCTAACTTTCTGACTAATAGGTCAAAATGAACTCGGGTGGATTGGGACCCGAATCAAAGGTTAGCTATCCTAAAAGTGATATTCTGGAGCTGCTAGCGTAGTCAGAAATTGAATCTGAGATTTTTTACTAAAGTTTAATCCCAGTGGCCATTTGGAACTAACAAAGAGTTCAAAATAAGGAATAGGCTCTAAAAACCAAACGAATGTCCAGGTAACCGAACTGCCAATCCCAGGAAGTCAAAAATGACTTAGGGAAACTATGGAGAAGCTCAAATATAGAAGATGGCCTAAATATGAAAAATGAGCAAAAGGGTCAATACAATATTCAATACTAAAAGGACATTCGTCCCTGAAAGTCAATGTATAGAAAAAATCTCAAAAGCTGGAAAGAATGAGGTACTGCTCGCGCATGTTCTAAGCATGACTTCCTTTATAACCTCAGCAAAGAGAAAATGCTTCTAAGGGATTTTTCCATAAGTATCCCTTTTTCAACCAACACTCTTACTTCATATCCAAACATCCAAAAAATAACTTCAACCACTGACTAGCCTCCAACTGAACCAAATACTATGATGCACAGAAACTGAACCACAATATACTAATACCATCTTGATACCTATGCAAATAAACAAAGGCTCATCCAAGCCAAAAATAAACCACGACATGAGTCAAGCCACCGACTCCAAATCCAAATATACACTTTCTTACCATTCCACAGCTGTTATCCTCTCCAAACCTGGAGAAAAAATCTCCTGAGTCTCTTTTGGACGATCTCATCATAGAGAACTCAAAAAACTGAAGTTGATCCATTAAAAGTCCATATGATAAACATGAGAATATGCCCATAAGGCGTTATTTGGGCAAAAAAATTGAGATAATCAAGGAATACAGTCCATGCAAATTTTGCAACCAGTCTGAATGAAAATCATACTGAAATTCTAAAGTCTAAGGTATAACTACTCATCACTGAATATTTTACTCCAAGATGTCCCATCAATCGAGAATGAAGATATACTAAATCGAACTCAAGTATATTACTCCCACTGAGTATATCATCAAAAATTCCCAAAGAAAATTGGAGACTCAAGGTCAAAGTTATCTGAAGTTGAGAAGACTGAATAGGCAACCACAGAGTAGGCTCAAATAGCTTATAAATTAAATCTAAACAAAGACAAGCCTAAAACGAAGGTTGTACACAAGTTCTACAACATCAAGTTGAAACCTCAACACTAGGGCTAAATTTCTCGATCTCAACTACGCAAAGCAAAACTGAAGACGGGTAAGCATTCATATTCTAGCACTATCTGAACTTCTGAATCACCATTCAAAGGCGTCAAGTCAAAGCTGAACTAATAAGCCTATAACATTGCCAACCATTCAAATTGACTTTAGTATTCAAATCTCACACATCTAAGATAAAATCATACCAATCCATAGTTTAGACGTGTCTGAAAAAACAAAAACTAGCATAGGGATAACCATCGACTGAAACAGAAACAACCAACGCTATATCAGCTAAAGGGTATGAATATAGCCAGAAAAAGGGAATCATGCCAAAGGATTAATCACCAGCTGAAAATGTAAATAACCTACTCCATAATTATTGGAGGGCATGAACTATCCAAACATAATCAAAAACTCCCCAAGGCTGCAAACCACACTAGTAAAGGCAAAAACTCTAGCAACTCGAAGATTGCAACTTATGTAGGAGCTAATCAATCCAACACTTTACCTTATAAAAGAATGGATATAGGCACATATCATTGAGTAAAATCACTCCACCAAACCTCATTAGGACAAATAAACTCTGAAATAGGGATTTGCTAAATTCGTCAAAGAATTATATCATCGAAGAAGTAATATACCGATCTCAAAACCAAGGTCAAAGTTAAGACCACCACTAGAAAATCAACAACTCAAGATAAAGAACTTCTAATTTGCTAACTCAGGAAGTGATCATAGGAAAGGTCACACAGCTATAATTTTCCAACTCCACTAGACAAAACCATAGCATAGTAAGAAAGAAGCATCAAACCTCTATTCTAATAAAGAGGGAAAACCATCAAAAGAGAATAAACCCAACAAATCTAAAGGATTAATCCATAATATCTCAATTAGAAAATCAATATTGACCGATGAACTAGCTACAAATGAAGAACAAACCGAAAAACTATCCCAGAATAAAATAGGCTATATGGAAAAGAATAGCCAAAATGAAAACTTTCAAAACCAAAAAAAAAAAACAAGGATCCCAAATTCAAAAACAAGAAATACAAAAAAATTGCTGACCCTAGAATTATAATAGAGCCACCAAAGGTCAACCTACCTTTGATATCCCAATACATCCCCAAATTAATCTAACACGGCTAACCAAGAGGGAGAAATTAACCTTACCATGCTATAGAAAGAAATCATCAAATTGGGCTATATCTACTTAAGCTATCAAAAAAGAATTGCAAGAAATAAATTCTAACTAGATACAATAGTCTATATAGCTACCCAGTGAGAATAAATTACATCAAGTAATAATATAAAATAATATAAATAACCTTGAGCGATGGTAGAAATAACAACATTAATATCAATATTAATATAATGAATAGGCGGTACAAAATGAACATCAACATCATGTACTACTCAAGGGCCATAATAAGGCCAACGTGCAATGATAAATAGGACTCGAACACAAATGCTACACTTAAAATGACAAATATCAGTATAGATGTACTCTATCCACTACTAAAAGAAATAACCCATAGGAGAAGTCACATAATCACGAAGTCAATAACAAGGCACCCAATAATCAATATGAACTCATAAAAGCATATATTTATCAATGGATACGAAGACTCCAATACATACAATAACAAATAACTACAAGAAATAAAAGCACACCTATCATGGTGAAATCCGCAATCACATGCCTGTTAGGCATAGGGGAAATAAATCTAAATGAGTCCAAACTCGAACTGACCGGCCAAATCACCAACTAAGGCACTACGTGCACTATCTAACAGAAGATGCCACAGTATTACAGGGCCAATATGAATAAGTCAGATGACTAGAAATCCCATGTTGGGGATACTTTTTAGAACCGTAGTCAATCTCTTTGTAGTTGTATCAACTCATAAAGCATTAATATAGAGAAAATATAAACTGAGCCCAAATGGTTGGCCAACTGACATTAAGTGAAATCTCTAGAATTATGTCCATGTTTAGGCAATCATAGTCTGTCTCAAGACTCTTGGGTGGCAGGGAATACGTGCTAACTGTATCTAATAAAAGAACTCATGTTTGGGACATGTACCTCAACTCAAAACAACAAAACTAATATCCTAGAATACTTTGACATACCGTCCCTCATAATCCAAAATGGTCATCATGCCCTAAAGAACCATACCAAAACTCTACAAATCTAATGGGGACTCCGCCCACTATGGTCATTATGGCTAATCTAAAATCACTTATAGTCTAAACTATCATTAGCATAGAGCCAATACGCTGCAAGAAAAGTTGAAAGCTAATGAAATAATCCTCACTCCCGGATAAAATATGAATAACACTATATGGATGGCATAGCCTCTTGCCACTGTTTCCATTAGCCTCAATACATATGCTCCCTATGGTCCTCTCACAATCAACAACCTAAGGGAAAGAAAACTCAGCTTCTATCAAGTGCTCTAACACCAAATGGCATGACAATAATAGTCCTCTATCATATCCATGCTCCAATGTCCAGATGTAAAGGATATAACATAAGAATATACTTGTTCTAATCTAGAAATCCAATTTCGTACTTAAAAGATGGTCACAAACCCTAATGAAGAACAATAAACCCAACTCTGGTGTAATAACTGCTCGATAAATCAAATGTTATTCATGGTTCAGAGGGATCTACAACATGACTTGAATCTCCAATGCTAAACCTCAAAAGGGTTGAAGTAGCCATGATATCAACTTAAGCCTAAACTGTCCCTGAATCTTTTTGTTGACATTTTAGATGTTCTATATACATCTCTAACTCTATATTTTAATGTTGCATTAAATCTTTAGAAATGCGCGTTGAAGTCTTACTTTCATCTGTCAAAAATATTACCCATATTGCATCATTTATTAGGGAATGAATTGAGTCAAGAAATGCGTTTGAGGTTCATAGCAATGTAGACATACGACAAAGAGTCAAGAAGTGAATTTTCTAAAATGTCACTACAGCCTTCCAAAGATAAATTATGGATGACTTTGCACCGATCCGCATAACACTACTAATACTTAGATCTTGTACTAATATATCGATAAAATCTAGGCTCTAATAGCAATTTGTTATAACCCATTATCTCAGGTCATTATGGAACCTATAACCCACTATTAGGCAAGACAAACTCGTAGTCCGTAATAGCTAGTAATGGACTACTCAAATAGATAATTAAGGAAATGTATGAAATAAGATCAATACATAATGTAATCCCAAGAACAGGTGGTATTACTACAAGAGCTTCAAATATAATAAGAGTACAAAAGTGAAATATCAAAGAAATTACACTAATAATATTTATCTCTGAATACACTATAAAAACTATTCTAATATATAAAAGGGAGATAAGTAATACTCCTAATGTCAGGAGATCACTCTAAGTCTTTGAACCATGGCTGCTCCGCACAATGCACAAATCAATGACAATAACTTGTACTATAATCTGTAGACTGAAAAAGTGTACTATATGTACTAAACGAATGGTACTTAGTAGAAACTACCAATTGAGCTCTAAAGATAAAGCAGATATATAGAACATTTAAACAAAATGGAAACTATATGAAAAAGTACAAAAATCATCAAACAGGCCAATATGATAAAAAGCATAACCTATTCTAGCCATGTCCAAGAGACTAACATAATAAGGCTAAGGAAGTATCAAGGATAAACTATCTTATTTCATACATATTCGTCAAACTAAATACTATATCGTATATCCTAGGATAATATAGGAATGAAGGGTGAAATAAGAATAGATAACGATATACAAGGCAAAGGAATAAATATACAATGTGAGCAACTAAAGAAAAAGATATATGGTAGTACCATAGCTATATATAGCAAGGTATATATGTATATATACATATAAATATGAGGTCAACTCAAAGTATAACCTAGTTATCATGTTATAATTTTAATACCTCATTATAAACCTATCAGGATTTACTACTAACATTCTCAGGATTTCTGATCGACATGGATAGACATGAAATAATTGTGCATAATAACGCAATCATAATATAGAATAGGCCAGAAATATACCTCCAGTCTGGATATTAAATCGATTCCAATCTGTTACAAATATCTCTAATAATGATTATAATAATGATAACAATAATATCAACAACGGCATAAGTAATGGACTATTCCAAACAACAAAATACCTAATTGAACCATGCGTACATCCACTACACCAAACTCATAAGGTTCAATCAACACACTATAACAGAAAGAATAATCATCATCTATGTCTACGTAACCATCCCATACCGTCTAATAGACATAAACTTATACTGGTGATAGGTGATATAGATGCATAAACGGATGCAATGTACACTATCTATATTAAATCTCATCATCATAACCATCTCCATCATAACTATCATCGTTATGACCATCATCATCATAATCAACCTTCGGCTTTATCGGGTATCAATATATCATCACAGTGTTCTCCGACATTATGGAGTATTAATATTATCATCACAGTATCCTCCGACCTTGCCAAGTATCAATATAATCATAAAAGTATTCTCTAGCCTTGTCGAGTATCAATATCATTATTATAGTATCCTCCAGCCTTGTTGAGTATCAATATGATCATAACCATTAATACACACATATATATAGATATATAATAGATGCACAGACTCAAGTTGTGCATAAAAAGAGTGTGAATCCGTAAGACTGTTACCCAGAGTGATATTCAAAACTAAATCATTACAGTAGTGTATAAAGGATCAAAATATCTCACAATTAGAGTAAATAATAGTTTTATGGATCAAAAGTAGTCTCGATCAAATCTTGAAAACATCATTATTAACCTATTTTATATATAAGTTTTCCAATAAGTTAGGATGGTATTATTGTAGAGAAATTCATTTGAAACGGTAAAAGTTAGTTTTAACCCTTATTTAGGAAGAACAGTCATAAGATTGTATTTCAACTAAGATCACATCAATTGCCAATATAATAATCATGAATGTATCAAATCTGTACACGCTATAAAAAGTATTCAATGAACGGAAACATAAGTGTCATACTGCATCTTCCTCTGTCCCATACTGGAGAGAGGTGTATACAAATATAAACATATATATCCATATTCAACAACAGTATACTTTACAAGGATAATTATTTTCTGGATGTCAAACCGATATCATAATACAGTCTTTCGCCCAATGATATGTCTGAAATAATCGTAACATCAATATCATGATCGTAGGACCACATATGTATTCAGAACTCTTATCAATAATCATATTTATAAGTCATGGCATATCTATAATCATCTCACATGTAGGAGGCATCTTACATCTAGGAGGCATAATATCAATAAGAATATCTCATAGACATTTCATATCTGTAGGTAATACATTATGACAATGAGGATTATTACCTCCCTAGGATAATTATCATATCTAGGAGAAATATCATCTCTATAGTTCCAATAATCATAACTTAAAGGAAAATTATCTCTAAGGACCCAATGTCATGTCAAAGGGAAATTAGAATTTCTATGGGCCAGATATCAAGTCAAAGAAGAAATAGCATCTATATGGTCCAAATATCAAGCCTAATAGGAAATAACATCTATATGGGCCAATATCAAGTCTAGGAGGAAATAGTTTCTCTACGGGTAAAATATCAAGTCTAAGAGAAAATAGAATCTCTATTGGAGAAATAGCATAGCTAGGAGGAATATGAACTCTAAAGGCTTAATATTATAACTAAGAGGAAATAACATCTCTATTGTCCCAGTATCATATCTAAGAGGAAGTAACATCTCTATAGGCCCAATATCATAACTAAGAGGCAATAACATATCTATAGGCCCAAATATCATTATTTGGGGACAAATACAACATCACTTAATAAGCCGTGAAGTAACCTTATACTATGGTTCTCAACTATGCCAAACATCTGCAACTAAGTTCACAAGGCTAACACAAGTCTTGGACTAAGTGGACATGACAATCCCACTTCTAATCCTTAATTTCCATATTTAGGCAAATTATGCTCTGAACTAGGCTAAGGTATCTATTTCAAATTCTAGATGTCAAGTAAGCGATAACCAATTCTAAGATAGAAACTTTTCCTAGAAACATGGGCATTCAAGTCACTGTACCCAAATTATGGTTTCAAGACCACTAGACTAGCCCAATGATGGTTAATCAACTAACCCATGATTCCAAAACTTAAACTACATCCCAAACCTAACATTAAATCATATCCATACTAAAAATCCACTCAATCTAGGGAGAAGGCAAAACGATTCTAAAAGTTTCATAAACACACCACCTTGCTGGTCCAAAAACCCTTATCTAATTTTCAAACATCAATAATCAAGAATAACTTATTCTACTTATAATCAAGCCTAACCTTCATATTAACATTCCATAGAAGAGTAGGTAGAGGCCTACCTCAAGGTGGAACCACCAAAACTCACATCATTCACCAACGTCCATTTTCTCTTAACAAGCCCAAAATTCCATCACACTACCAAATCATAATCTACTTATCAATATTAGAAAAATGATACTCATTAACCATATTACACCATTATGCTTTGGTTCCAAAAACGACACCAAAAACCCTAAGTGGGTCTCACTTATAGAAAATGTATTTTCGACATAAACCCAACACTCATACATCATCAAAGAATCATAACCTTTATGAAATGGGTGCAAACAAACTTTGGGCTAAAATCAAGCCCTAAGTGGATTTGAGATTTTGGGTCATGTACTAAATTCACTAAGAAAATGATGAAATCTTACATTAATTTCAATGAAAATCATGCTAATAGATGTTTAGAAAGCCCACAATGATCAATTTTGAGTTATCACACTTATTTAGGGCTTCTAGGTCCCAAAAACAAGTAACAATTACAAAAACACAACCTAGGGTGCTCTTTAATACCCCTACCAGTTGTGGAATTGCCATGATCACCACTTAGGGGTTGCTATCGCACTAGGGAAGTCACCATACCATTTTCGCGATAACAATATCCCCCTGGGCACCAAAGCACAACAAAGTCAAAAACTTATTTTTGACCCTCAGAACTCATTCAGAACCCAAAGAACATGATTTAATAGTGAAATTTGAGAGCAAAATACATTTCAAATCCATTGGAATCATCAAAACTTTCATCTGAGATCGTTTTAGCAAAAGTGTCGCCTATGCCTATATTTTATTTTTCATAAAATCAAATAAATAGCCCAAAATAAGTCTGGGAGTCTTGGGAACTAAACCAAGGGTCCCCCGAGCCTTAGATCGAAGTTCTAGAGGCAATGGAGGAGTTGGATTTTTTCATCCAAGGTTATTTCAACCAAATGTGGATTCCACACCCATATTCTTGTTTTTACAACTTTCCAACCAATAGGTTGAAATGAGATTGGGTGTATTGGGACCCAAACCAAAGGTATATCGAGACAAAAATCAATATTTTAGAGCAGCTGATGCATTCAAAATTTGCATCTGATATTGCCTTACTAAAGTTTTTGTCCGGTGACGATTTGGAACCAATAGACTTCAAAATAGAGAATTGACTCTAAAAATCAAACAACTACCCGGTAATTGAATCGTCAGTCCCAGTATGCCCTAAGTAACTTGGGGATGCTATGGAGAAGCTCAAACAGCGAAGATAAGCAGAAATATGAAAAATAACTAGAAGGGTCCTTACATAAAGAAATTTACACATCATAAATTTATTTTAGGGTGTTTGCCGATAGCTTTTCTATGTTAAGTTAATACGAAAGAGTGTGTGTATGTGTGTGTGTGAGAGAGAGAGAGAGGGAGAATGAGAGAGAATGATACTAATAGATAGTGTTTTACTTAAGATGACATTATTTCGTATTGATTAGTAGATTTGGAGCATTAAAGACTTTTGTCATGCATTGTTAATATTATGGTCTATTTTTTTATTAGTTATGCATCCAACAATATTGAATAGTATATGTAATTAATATATGACTATATTAGTAAATATAGGATAAAGTCTAATCAATAAAAAAATCATATTAATACATAGTACTGCAACAACTATCACTACAAGAAAAGTGCTTATTACCTGCGGATTTTCATAGGGATAATTTTGTAAAATTCCCAAGTAATTTGATTACATGTGGATTTTCTTACCAATTAGAATCCAAAGGAAATACTTTTGTAGGTAATTGTTACCTACGGATTTATAACATCCCTATGTAATTTAGCTGCAAAAATAAATCCGCAGGTACATTATTTGCTGATTTAGTTGCGATTAACTATCAAACTTTTGCGTGAATTATTTGGTAAAATTTCATAAAAAAGGAATTTTACCTGCGGATTTTCATGAAAACATTCACAAATTATTCCCTTCTATGGTTCCCAAGTAAATCTCTAGGTAATTTAGCTGCGGAAATAAATCCATAGGTACATTACATGGGGATTTATTTGTGATTAACTATCAAATTCTGCATGAATTATTTAATAAAATTCATAAAAAGGGATTTTACCTGCGTATTTTCACGAAAAAATTCACCAAAATTCGTATGAAATGCCCCAAGTAAATACTTAAGAACAAATTTTTTCAAGAAAATTTTTAGGAATATTTAGCATGTAAATCCCCCTGAAAATTTTCAAGTAATAATTCTCATGTAAATTACTAAAAATATTTCAGAATTAATCAAAAATCTATTCAAAACCTTTAATAATTCACAAAAACATCATTCAATACAAGTCTAATGTAAATAATAATAGCTAACCAAAAAACATAATTCAAAACATCCACATCGATAATGTATGATTCTTAACTAGTCCAAAACAAAATATTTCAAACTTGAATGCTCAATAAAACTATCAACCATCAAGGTTAGAATCACTTTCATCCGTGTTATCAAGATTAGAATCACTTTCGTTCACGTTGTTAGAGTCATCATCACTTTCATCCTCTTGGTTGTTTTTCTTGAGATGGACGTTCATTATTTAACAAATCCTTTAACTTCCAACAGTCCAACAAGACCTCACTACCACAAGAGGCCCTTTGTACTAAATTGCATGATGCTACAACAAAATACATAGAAGATAAATGACAAGATTAGAGTTGCAATAGGAAAAATAAAAATAAAAAAAGAGTATTTGCAACAACGTAACTACACTTACAAGTAACTAAACTTGACCATTTTCAAGTCGCTAATACACACTTCAAGTCACTAAACAACCATTTTCAAATAATTAATTCATATTTCAAGTCACTACTCTTAAAACATTTAAAAATCACTAGTACACATTTCAAACCACTACACTTTACTATTTTCCATTAATTAATTCACATTTCAAGTCACTAATACTTTATCATTTTCAAGTAACTATACTTTATTATTTTTAAGTTATTAGTACACGTTTCAACTAACTACACTTAATCATTTTTAAGTCGTAAGTTAACAATTTTAAGTAACTACACTTCACCATTTTTAAGTCACAAGTTCGCAATTTCAAATAACTACACTTAATCATTTTTAACTCACTACATTTAATAATTTTCAAATACATAATTAATTGAAATTTTAAGTCTTTATACTTGTAAATTTTCAAGTAACTACACTTAACCATTTTCAACTCACAAGCACACATTCAAGTCACTACACTTAACCATCTTTAAATAACTAATTCACATTGCAAATATAATACCCTGAAAAATTGAAACCAATATTATATCAAAGTACCAAGCTCATGCATAGTACATAATGGTTCTTTTATAGTTTTATGAGAAATTTAGATGTATATTAAGGCTTAAAATAACTCCCAGCTATCAGACGAATCAAAACATTCCTTACCGATTGAATTCTTGAGAAAGATATTGGTATAGTTAATTTCAAATGGCCATATCTCTCATTATACTTGGAATTTTTGATCTCATGTACTATCAACAGATATATAATTGAATTATCTTTTCAACGGTACCAATTTTGCCTTAATCCTATATCGGAGCAAATAGTTATACCTATTTTACTCCACCATGTTAGGATGGAAATAGTGTGATGACATTCGTGATAGCTTACCACATTTGTGATGCTCAATCACGAAGATTGTCAGCCTTAGGAAGAAATGAGCTCCTAAGTGACAACATTTGTAATAGATTACCACATTCATGATACCCTATCACGAAGGTCGTCATCCTTAGGAAGAATCCAGCTTTTGTGTGATGATATTTTTTACGGCCATTCGTATTTGTGACGCATTGTAAAAATTGTCATTAGTATTAGACAGAATCTAGTTTCTGCGTGACAACATTTTAAACATCCTATCACATTTTGATTCCTTGACAAAATTGTCGTAAACCTTAGGTAGAATCCAGTTTATGTGTGATGACATTTTTTACGGCCTGTTACATTTTTGATGCCTTATCATAAATATCGCCAACTTTTCTTTCCAGAACTTGAGGGACATTTTAGTAAGAATATTTTTGTATTTTCTCTTTACTTCCCATGAATTATAACCCTTAATGAACGTATTATCTTCCATTCTCTTTAGTTAAACATCTCAAAAGGCTCTCTCATACACTTTCAACCACAAGATTAGGGTTTTCTCTCAAGATCATCTCTTTAATAACAAGAACATTATCTCCGAAAGGGTTTAATCCCTAGTCAAGAAAAATAAATAGCAAGCCTAAGGATTTCTTCAAGAATCTTCAAGAAACATTAGATCTTTTTCAAGATCAATCTTTAATGTATGCAAAGTGTTCATTCGTGGGTCCCTTTCATCCATAGAGGTTAAGAATCATGTTTTAATAAATTGTGATTTCCTTATTGTTTTATGATTATATTCATGTTGATAATTGTTGTTTGGATTAAAGATTGTGTCTTGATGTATTTTTCATGAATCATGTGAATAGGGTAGTTGGAAACCCATGAATTTGGGTGGTTCAAGATTTCTTAATTTGTTAAGTACACCTATGCTCAATATTATGCATGCAAGGTGTTTGATAAAATGCTTTGGATGCTAGAAATTCGTGTTTACATGGTTCCATGATATATAAATGACAAGTCTATGTTAGCTATATACTTTAATATAAATTCCATGCTATTGATGTGTTGCTATTGTTGTGGTATGAAGCATGTATGATAATGGAGATTTACTATATATATATGAAATATATCCATGCACTCCCTACCATTCTTAAGATGTTGAAGAACTACATGAAGTATAATATCCCCTACATGTGACAATATGAATTGTGGACTCCAATCTTATGATCAAGTCAGCCATGTTGTGTATGTTTCCTTCCATCGAGTCCTTGGGGTATTCGTTCCTAAAAATATAGTTGTGTGCCTAGAGCCATATCATGTTATCATGATACTCTCAGTCAATCCATGATATATAGAATTCAGTCAGTCATGTGACTCTGGAAAATCCAATAACCTCAGTAATCTCAGTAGTTCAGTAATCTTAGTGATCTCAGTACTCAGCAACATCTGTAACCTCAGTATTAACACTCAAATCTCACTAAATTCAGTACTCTCAACCAGTCCTCAAAACACAATCATCAAAATCTAGTAAACTTAGTTTAGCTCTGCTAAACAATATTACAAGTATCAGTCTAGTTATTCAGTTTCAGTTAAGCTAATTAGTTCAGTGTAGTTATTCAGTTCAGCCTCGTTATTTAGTTTAGTTTCTTTCAAATGGAAGTAGGATTCAGTACCGAGTGATCCTAGGGATGGGGACTCACCCGCTAGATTAGGACTAAGATCCTTAGAAGCAATCCCTAAGTTCCAGAACTACGTAGCCAGTGTAGGTACAAGATGTCACTCGATAGATAGGACTGACATACTAAGGGTTTACCCATTAGCACATTTATATATATATATTTATGACTGATCCTAGGAGTCACCCGCTAGATTTGTACTGACTCCACATCAGATGCCTTTACTAGTGGCGTGGTACTAACACCCTTTCAGTCAGGGCAGAGATTGGACCCTAGTCAGCTTAGCTTCGGGCATGTCGGTTATATGAACACATCCCACAATTTCAGTTATAGAATCGGGGCTTTCAGACACAGTCAACTCAGTTTAGTACTACAGATTCAGTACTATTAGATACAGTCAATGCTTATTAGATGTAAATAGACTTCAAGATCACCCATTAGCTAGGAATGATCTCAACTATGATTAATCAGTATCAGAATCATTAGATTTAAAGATCATCCACTAGATAAGAGTGATCTCAGACTAAGTCTAATCATCCTTATTATCAGTATACTTATGATCACTTGCTAGATAGGACTAATCTCAGATTTAGTTACTCCAAGTAGAATGAAACTCAGTTAGTTCCATCAGAACTTAGACTGTTAGATATAGTTGCTTAGTATCAGTTATATCAGTTAGCTAGATCATTACAGTTATATCAGCTATATCAGTTTTCTGAACTCATGTATCAGTCATATCAGTTATCGTAATTTATGATATCAGTATTCAGCTTCAGGACTGTCAGACATAGTCTACAAGACTAGTTTTTCATAATTTAAACTGTCAAAAGTAGTTGTACATCTATTCAGTTAAAGTTATGTATGCATGTATGTATTCTCATATTCATATTAGTTAGCATTGTTCATGCATATAACCCTTTGCATTTATCCTACCTCACTCGTATACTCAGTACATTCAGACGTACTGACCCTTTTATGCTATGGTACTTTCTCTTATGTTACACCATAGGTTCTGAGGCAGGAGCTCTTGATCAGCAGTAGCATTCCAGTGTTCAGAGTTTGCGGTGAGTCCTTCTCATTCGAGAATAATATGATTATTGCTACATTTACTATTCAGTTGCTAGATTGAGTTAGTTGGAGAGATGTTCCTTCAACTCCTTATTCAGTTCAGTAAGAGGCTTTCTGACTAGATGTAAGATTAGATATTCAGATATCATTATTTTTAGTATTTATGACTTATTTTGGTATTGTTATACCTTTTTCAGATATTTTGTTATTAGAAGTTTATTCAATTCGAACCTTTTAGCCTTTCAAGTTCATATTTCCGCATTTCATGATTTATTATGCAGTATACAGGTACAGATATCAGTCATGGGTTAGCTTGTGGTCCTTCAGGGTTATGAGCACTGTGTAGCATTCTGATTCAGAAAATTGGGGTGTTACAGCAAAGCACTACACTTAGTCATTTTCAAGTCACTAGTACACATTTCAAACTACTGCACTTAACCATTTGCTAATAATTAATTCACAATTCAAGTCACTATAATCAACCATTTTCAAGTACCTATTTCACATTTCAAATAACAAAACTCAACCATTTTCGTGTCACTACACTTAATCAATCATTTTAAGTCACTATACTTAACCACTTTCAAGTTACTACACTTAACCATTTTCAAGTCACTAGTACACATTTCAAGTACCTATACTTAACCATTTTCAAGTAACTACACTTAACTATTTTCAACTCACTACACTTAATCATTTTAAAGTTACTAGTATACATTTCAAGTTACTACACTTAAATATTTTCAAGTCACTAGTACACATTTCAAGACACTACACATTTCAAGTAACTATTCTTTATTATTTTCAAGTTATTAGTACACATTTCAAGTCACTACACTCAAGCCATTTTCAAATAGTTAATTTACTTTTCAAGTCACTATACTTAAATGTTTACAAGTCACTATACATAACCATTTTCAACTTACTAGTATAGATCGCAAGTGGCTACACCTGTCCATTTTCAAGTAACTAATTCACACTTCAAGTCGCTACACTTAACCATTTTCAAGTCACTAGTTCACATTTCCAATCACTACACTTAAGCAGTTGCAAATAACTAATTCACATTTCAGGTCATTATACTTAACCCGTTTTAAGTTCACCTTTCATGTAACTACACTAAACTATTTTTAAGTCACTAATCTACTTCTCAAGTGACAACATTTGATCATTTTGATATCACTAGAACACATTTCAAAATACTACACTTGATCATTATATACAGTATTAATTTAAGATCATAAGATTTCAGAATATTTTTCACTTTGTTAAACTTTGTTACAAGTTAAAACGGACAAACAAATTAAAATGGAGTAATTAATATAACTTGACAGTAATGAAAATTAATGCATAAGGATTAAGTTGCTAATAACAATAAACAACAAAACAATAAGATGACCTTTCAACTTACCGAAAAAATCTAAGCTTAAATCTATCTGTTAAGTCTACCCTATAGATACTAAATACTGCTTTCACGTCTCAAGGAAAGTTTATTCAAAGGGCTACCTAAGTTCTAATTTTCAAATTAAATATAAACATGTTTGGAAGAGTAAGAATTTGAATTGCTATTTATGACTACGCGCATGCTAGCAAAAATCATATTCATATTTAATTCTAGTTTTTGCTCATACCAAACGCAAGCAGATCTTTGATTAAAAATAACATAGTATCTTTGAGAAAGAAACTAGAAGGCAATATAATGAATGATGTTTCATAAGGTGCTTAAAGTATCCTATAGGCTTGACATTTCATAGAAAATGTAGTAAGAAAAGGCAGGTAAATTGGAGAATCCAATTTCTGGGAAACCGAAATAGACCTTATGACAAAACGTAAAGATTAAGTGTGTTTGGATGGTTGTTACAAATTATATTATATTGTGTTGCTGTGAAGCCAATAATAACTAAGAACTATATTTTTGTGCTTGAAGATTCTAGAAATTGCAACTACATCATTCCTCTATTACCAAACAAGAAGACAATCTCTATTCCAGTATAGTCACATAGAAATTTCATCCTCTATTTTAGAATAAGAAATGAGGTATCAGAAAAAGATGAATATTTATCATATAAAGAGCGAATTATATGAAAGGACAAGGATAAACTTCCCCTAATTGAAAAGTTAAATTTGATTAATAGAGCAACAAATTTCATAAGTTGTAGTCATCTTAGATTTCATTTTTCTAAAAGAAAAAAATAGTATTCGTGCCAGCTCAAATGACACAAACTGAGAAGAATATTTCCTAACTGTGTCATTAATCTTTAATTATGTCTATTGTTTTAACAAAATGGAGGGGGAACCAACAAACAAAGTTGCTACTTACAAACTAATATGTCTGAGCAACCCACTTATTAGTATATTTCTTCAACAACTACTAGCACATTCATGACATTTTAAGCATAACAAAGATAAATTTAAGCATCTTCTGTTTGTTTTAATCCTCTGGTCGGCAGCTCGTCAGTCGAAGCGTTGAGATTATTCAATGAGGAGGGTGTTGGCAATGGTGAAGAGACACTGGTGGTGCCGAGGTTGCCAACCGGCTGGTAATTGTATCTACCAGCAGCTATGCCTATAGAGAGCATAGAAGAGATGATAGCAAAAGAGCATATAGATGCGGCTATTTTTGGTGAGAATGGGGGATTAGGGCTTCTTGACGATAAAAGGAAAGTAAGGAGGAGCGGAACTCAGTTGTTGGATTATTTTTTATCAATGGCTAAGATTAAAATTATTTAAAAAAGGGTTAGAAAATGAAATTAATGTTACTTTGGTTAAAAATGACATTAATTGAGTATAAGATGGCTAGAATTTAAATAAATTAGGAAAATTGTTTTAAGTTAGGTTGTTATTTAATAAATATAATAATGTGTCGCTATTTAAACAGACATCGCATGTAGAATTAAGATTATGTAAAAGAAATATTTTACAAAGTTGTCGTTAATAATTTAAAATAAATTAGTTAAAAAATTTAAAAATAATAATAATTATTATTATTCTAATAATAATGAAAACTAGACAATGTATTTGTAAATTGTGAGTGTACATATTTATGAAAGATGATTTAAGTAAGAAAATTATGTAAAATAGTATATTTGAATTAATAAATTATAAAAACTAATAATAAAAACTAATGAAAATAATTTTTAAATATTTAAATCATTGATGTGTCACGTCGTTATTTATATAATACGAGAATAATGTGTACAAATATTAATATTTAAAATGAAATAATTTTGAAAAAAGAGCAGCCTAAGAGAACATCCGGAGGTCAAAATTAGGTATCAACAACAGTTGAAGTAGACATGTTATAAATGTCAATTTTATATTTTTATTAAATATTATTAAGTTTATTACATGTAAATGACTTATATATAAAGAGAAACTCGGATATGCTTGGATTCCGCTAGCAATACCTTCATCTTTGCAATGTCAATTATAAAAAATAATCTACAAGCTACTACTCAGTCCAAAGTAGGTGCAAAAAACAAGAAAGGAAAGAAAAACAACGGTAGTATGAAACCATATATACTTGGCAAGCATAGTCAATAACCGACACTAATCCAAAGCGAAGGAGAGAACCGCCACCCCTACTACCCAAGGCTTCCAAATAATCTAGAAATCAGTAAATAGATCACGTTATCCTAATCTAGGTAACCCAACATAATGGTCAATAGATGTATCAAACACATAGTTGACATATTAATCTAGTTGAGTCAACACTATTCATTTATATTATTTATGAAAAAGAATTACAAATATGATATAATAGGCTTAATAAATTATAATTAACCAATACTATAGGATAGCAACCGGGAGAGAGTATATATAAGAATGTATCTCATCCCACCAAAAGTCTCTACCCATATATATTTTGATTAAGACAGTGTCATACCCCATATCTCACAATACCACAACCTCACAACTAATAAGATAGAATAAAATAATGTAATGAAGTGAAAGGAATGCTCAAACACAATATCACAAACAAGGTGCTATCACGGTAACAAAGTACAAGCATAAATACTAACACAATACCAAATCATATCAAGGAATGTTATTTCAATACAATGTATTGATGATGATGGGATGATGATCAATGGTGAAATTCATTGCATGACTTTTTGTATACACCCACTAAGCTTGCAATTCCCAGGTAGGACCTGTGGGGTTTACAACCCATATACTCATACAATCTCAATCTCACATCTCAAATCAACCTTACCTGCACATCTTTTGATATAAATATTTTATAAACTATCTCATTTTTGGACAAAATTAGAATATCATAGTGGTACCAATGTCTTATGAATATGCATGTATGATATAAGGATGCAACGCTCACAAAGAATCAGTGTGAATATCAAAATCCATTCAATACATGTATAAGTAAGCTCGGAATCAATTCAGTATATTAATAATTCATGATATCAATTTCTACTTGGAGCCACTAGAATAAATAGTCAATTAGTAATTAATATTATTATTTCCAACTTCTCACTTGTGCACTAGAATGGATATGTTTTTAAATGCTCATAAGGTCTACAATGTTACGTCAAGCCCCACTCAGGGGATACAATGATAAATATGGCATTTGATGCACAAAACATGACTAATGACATCAAGTCAAGCCTCACTTAGGCATCATAATTATATATCCACTCGAATTAATAGGAATATGCATATAAGCCCCTGCTCGCACATATGATCTTAAATAATTACTCATGTCCATAATGAAGGTCACATAAACCCTACATGGGCAACACAAAATAACGAACATTCCTGATAACCATAAATCACAAACTACCCAAACTTCCTGGTAACAAAATATTGCGAACTACCCAACCCAAACTTGGTCCTACATTAAGCCTCAACTATTACAAGTCTATTCATACTTTATATCCTCCAAAACATCAATGATTCCATCAATAATAACAATAATAACACAATTAATCCCTAATAAGGAATTAAACCACAATTATCATAATAAAGTCCACTAATAAGATTCTAGATCTAAAATAGTCTTTTAGTATCAATTATTCAAGAATCACCAGGTATCTATCTACATTCTAATATAAGAATAATTACAAGTAGTAATACGAATTGATCAATATAATAATATAACTGTAATCCATCAAAGATTCATGTATCTGTGGAGATGCTCTTCATTTTACATAAGCATGACCTCTAATCCTAAACGAATCACAACATACAAAAAACAAACGTACAAATTAAAATAAAAATAATTTCAAAAAAAGACAAGGTATATCTCAACTTGCCTTAAATAAAGATTTCCAGGCCCAAACACCATCCAAATCCCCTAACTAAAAACTAAACTCCCTTGAATCAATACCAAATTCATCCAATCAAGGTAAATTTGTCATCTACAAGTCAAAACAAAACTAATGATACCCATATTGACCCTATTCAATGTGGGTCCGAAATGGGTTCAAAATAATAAAGGTAAAACCAAATTTTATTTAAGAATAATGTTCCCCGTATCAATAGAAATATATAATTATAAACCCAAGAAAAAATGTGTAGAGATCAAAACTCAAATAAATAGAAACCATTTACACTTTACTAGGTAAAACCCCCAAAATCACGTTTAAAAATAAAGGAATTAAAGTTTCTTCAAAGATAAAATTAATGGAAAGTGATAGAATCAAGTTTTAAGAACTTTCCCATAAAAGAAATCGTGAAAAACCCTTTGAAATTGCCTTAATTCAAGTTTAGAAGTCCAAAATTAGATAAAATACAATTTAGGGCTAAAAATAGAGTTAGTATTCTTTCCAGGTCCATCGTCCTTTATGAGCATAGACCCTTGGTCACGGTTATGAGGTTTCCCAACTCGGACATTCGTAAAGGTGAGCCCAAAGGTTGAGAATGTAAAGAGGCATTAGGTATCCTATCTCTATGCGAGCCTCTGACTATGAATATGAAGGTAAGGACTATAGTACTTTGCAAATATGAGTCTAGGGTTGTCAATGCAAAGAAAAAGGGAGCTTGACCTTGATGACAATTAAAATTAGTAAAGGCACAATTCAAAACACTTCGAAGAGACACTTTGGATTTCTTTAAGACCCTACAAAAATAAACTAATAATTCCACTAAGCTAATTTGGATTTTCTAGACTTAATAGAGGTGCTGGATTTTGAAAAGGATTATTTTTAACAAATTAACCCATGGGACCCCTTTAAATAAAAATTGAACTACTTTCTAAACAAAGGGTCAAAATGCCAAATAAGGGCTCTGATGTGTGAGATAATGTTAACACATTTGTGGATTTTAACTAAGAATAATTGCGAAGTCTTAAGCAACTTTTGTCATTTTTGATTGGTTTATGTTTGATTTTGTAGTATAAGCTAATAGGATAGAGAACCAACAAGAATGGAAGTAAAGATGTTGAAATCTGAAGAAATTCGAAGACAAGTATGGCTAACGATATTTTTGATAAGTCGTCAGCCTTGTGATAAGCTGTCAAGATCATCATCAGTCGTGGACAAAGAATTGACCTAAGTTGAAAGATATGACGACATTTTGTGATAGGTCATCATGAAGCTGATAAGCTATCAAGATTGCCATCAGCCTAAGGCAGAACCTGAGAGCTGAGGGAGAGTTGTGATGACATTTTGTGATGGGCCATCAAGTAGCTGATAAGGCATCAAGATTGTCGTTATCCTTAAGCAGGAAGAGACAAAACTAAAAAGAGAGCTAACGACATTTGTGATAAGTCATCAGCCTCCTGATAGCCTATCACAAATAGTATCACCTAATCTAATGAATTTATGAATTTTATTATTTTGTTTTTATAATTAGGGTAAAATATTTAAAGCCTTGTTTAGTGTTTTATTACGAGTTATGGACATTGATTTTTGAGACACATACTTTGATATTTTTTCTCTAATTTCTTGGCTTAAAAAAGCAATTACTTTGAAGAGATTATAATCATTTTTTTGGGGATTTCCCTTGTGATTTAATCTAAGAATCTTTATTTTCTATTCAACTTGTGGTAATTTTATGTTTCAGAGAATGAATTCATCTAGTTTCTTCGATTATTACATCATGAGCGGCTAAATTTCTTTAACTTGAATTATAGGATCTAGGGGTTAGGTCTTGATAAGGTGTTGAGTATTCATGGTTTGAAAGGTGGTAGGACTTCTTGATAGTTCTGAGGTTTTAATTAATGTCTATTGGTTGCAAATAATAGGTAATGCCTACTTTTATTTTCTTGAGAAAGAAATCAAATGTAGTGGGAAGTGAATTATCAACATGGACTTGGAACCACTAAATTTTTGTTTAATAATCAACGTAGTAACAAAGTTGGTTAACCTAAGGTAAAATCTAGGTAGTGAATATAAATTCCCTATGTCCAAGAGGATTAGGTTATCAAATGCTTAAGTAGGTCCAGAGGCATTTAAACATAACTTCGATAAATATAACTTGTTTTCCTACCTACCGTGAGAATCTTGAACTGCTATTAGCATCTGTCAAGTACCAAGATCTTAGTGAATATAATTATGGTTTCTCTATAAATTCTTGTTTACAAATACTGATTAAAGTGACTGACAATTACTTGTTAAATTAAAAACCCCTTATTTCAGGAAATAATCCAACTATTAGTTTATAAATTAGCAAACAACTTACGTTCACACCATATTCCCTGTGACATTCTACCCCAACCTAGTTGGGTTTTATATTGAAAACGATCACTTACATTCTCGTTGAGAGGTATAGTTTGAGCATTATAAAATATGGCATCGTTGCTGGCGATATAATTGTAAACTGAAGTTTGTGTATGCTAATTGACTGTTAATCAAGTTTCCTAGATTTACGTTTATTTGTTGTTTTTGTTTATTGCAGGATTTTTATAGCGTATGCCAAGAATCACAGGTTTCGGAGAACCATTATTATAATTTAATCTGGAACTACAACGAATTGGAAAAATGGCAAAATAAGAGAAAGCTGACACAGTGTCTGAACCACAATATGACGGACATCTATTTGATGGAGACTTTGTACATGACTCTTAACTTTGTCATATAGCCAATTGTAGACAATGTTGCTGATGTTTTATTTGTTGATCTTACCTTCCCAGAGGCTTTAGAGATGCTAGATAGGATGACCAAATAGGGTCAGGTATGGCATACCAGAGACTCTGTGGTAGCCAGTCCCACTGCTTCTGTCAGTATTACTGCAGAACAATTCCGAAGATATGAGAAGCGTGACCAAGAAATGGCTCACCTTAAAACACAGATGGACTTGGTGACCAAGCATTTACTATTAGGCAAGGTTGAGAAGGTGAAAGTTGTGGTATCTCTGGATAGGATTGAGGTCGATACAAATGAAGAAGATAACTATGTTAATAATCAGGGGGGTTTTGAGGCAATAGATAAGGGAATCAAGGTCGGAAAATTTATGATAATCCTGGTTATAAAGATAGAGAGAAAGGAAACTAGAGGAATAATAATGTCAGGAGTGGGCTATATGTTCCTCTTGGAAATCTTAAGTCTGCTTTAATAAGTTCTAAAAAGATGTCCATGGAGGACATGATGTATAAGTTGTTGACTGGAGTAGAAGCTACCAACTCTGGTGTGACCCCCATGAAGACCAATTTGAAATCCATCAGTCAGTTGATGTACTCACACTCTACCACAATCAAAAATTAGAGAAGAAGATGGGACCACTCTCCGCAGTATTTAAATAGAGGAAGAAATAAACATTACCAAGTGATACAGTCCAGAATCTATGGAATGACTGCTCATGTATGAAGATTACCACTAGAAATGGTAAGGTATTATCTGGCCCTTCTGTGAGAAATCTAGTAGTTAATGAAGTAGTTGATGTTGAACTAGAAGAAAGTGGTCCAGTGGAATATAAGAAGCCGGAAAATTTTGATAATGCTCCAAAAAAAAGAAAGAAAAAGAAAAGAAGATAGAGTAGAAAGCTATGCCAAGACTACCACCTCCCTTTCCTAAATGATTGAAGAAGAAAATGGAGTATGCCAAATTTAGGTAATTTATGGCAATGCTCAAGCAATTAACAATAAATGTGCCTTTGGTTGAGGCACTTAAGAAAATTCCATGATATGCTAAGTTCATGAAGGAGCTGGTGACAAAGAAAAGAGTGGTGAGATATGATCTGGAAGATAATCTCCATCATTGTAGCGCTATTTCTACGAGTTCCTTGGTGCATAAAAAGCCAAACCCAAGAGCATTCACTATTACCTATATGGTTGGGTCTATAGAATTCGCTAAGGAATTTTATGTTCTAGGAGAAAGAATTAATTTGATGCCACTGGCTGTATATAGAAAGTTGGGCCTGGGAAATCCCATACCCACCAACATGCGACTCGTGATGGCAGATAGGACAGCCAAACTACCTGCTGGTATTTTATATGATGTGTTGGTGAAGTTAGCTAGATTTATCTTCCTTGCAAACTTTGTCATTCTGGATTGTGAGGTAAACTTTGAGGTACCCATAATCTTGGGTCGACCTTTCCTCTCAATCAAAAGTGTGTTGATTGATTTAAGAGCGAATGAGCTCTTATTCATGATGAATGATAAAGTGGTATGATTTTATGTGTTCAAATCAATGAGTAAGCATGAATAAATGAGTGTGTTATCTATATTTGATGTTTATTATGATAATGAATAGGAGGTGTCAATAGCTGAACAATTTGTTGTCGATCCTTTAGCCGCAGTTATGATGAATTTTTATAGTAAAGGCATCGAATAGTATGAAGAGAATGTTTTTGATTTAGAAGTAATGGGTTCATACCTTTATGCTCCAAAGAATATAGACCTTGAACTTGCTAATCGACTAACACTACCAACCAAACAATCCATTAAAAATTTACCGATGTTTGAATTGAAAGAACTGCCTGGGAATTTGAGGTAAATTTTTTTGGATAACAAAAATATGCTAATTTTTATTATTGTAGCTGATTTTGGTGATAAACAGGTAAACAAAAATATTTTAGTACTTCAGAGGCACAAAAGAGCTATAGGACGGACTATTTCAGATATTATTGGCATTCTTCCTGGAATTTTAACGCATAAAATTCAACATGAGAAAGATTGTATTCCAACCATAGAGCATTAGAGTCGTCTTAACCCACCAATGCAAGAAGTGGTTTAGAAGGAGATTATTAAGTGGTTTGATGCAACCGTGGTTTACCCTATTTCTGATAGTAAATGGGTGAGCTCAGTTCAATGCGTGCCTAAAAAAAGGGGTATGACTGTGGTTGCAAATGATAAGATTGAGTTGATTCCACTTAGTCCTATGACTGGGTGGAGAGTTTGCATGTACTACCACAAACTAAAATCATGGACTCTAAAAAACCACTTCCCGATGCCCTTTATGGACCAAATGCTTGATCGATTGGTTGAAAGGGGATAGTAGTGCTTCTTAGATGGCTATTCTGGATATAATCAGATATGTATTGCTACAGAAGATTAGGAGAAGATGAAATTCATATTCAAATATGGCACCTTTGCACTTAAGAGAATGTCGTTTTGGTTGTGCAATGCACCTACTTCTTTTTAATGGTCCATGATGTCTACCTTCACGTATATGCTGGAGGACACCATAGAGGTATTCATGGATGATTTCTCGGTGGTGGGAGACTAATTTTAGTTGTTTTTTTGTAAAGTTGAGTATGTCCTTGCAAAAATTTGTTAAATTTAATTTGGTTCTTAATTGGGAGAAATGCCACTTTATTGTAAAGGAGGGCATTATTCTCGGACACAAAATTTCGGTAAAAGGAATAGAAGTTTATTGGGTAAAGGTTGATGTTGTTGATAAACTACAACATCCCATTTCAGTGAAGGGAGTACTTAGTTTTCTTGGATATGCTAACTTTTTTTGGAGGTTTATAAAAGACTTCACGAAGGTTGCAATCCTACTTTGCAAACTTTGGGAGAAACAAATGATGTTTTCCTTCGATGATGATTTATTAAAGGTATTTGAATGCCTTAAAAAGAAGTTGGTTCAGGCCCCTATTGTTGTTGCACCACTGGTCAAAACCATTTGAGATCAGGTGTGATGCAGGCGGTGTTTCCCTTAGAGCTATATTGGGACAAAAGAGGGACAAAATATTTCATCCGATATATTATGCCAGAAAAGCACTGAATGGAGCAAAAAAGAACTACACCATCACTGATAAGGAACTTCTGGTTGTAGTGTATGCTTTTGTGATGTTCAGGGCTTATCTGCTTGGGACCAAAGTGGTGGTCCACACCAACCATTCATCCTTGAGGTATTTTATGGCGAAGAAAGATGCAAAACAAAGATTGATTAGAAAGGTATTGCTGCTACAAGAATTTGACTTTGAGGTCAAAGATAGGAAAGGTTGTGAAAACCCGGTTGAAGATCATCTGTCTAGAATGGAAAGTGAACAGGTAATTAGTGATGAAATGTAGATAAATGATGCATTCCCTGATGAGAAGATCTTGGCTGCTGCTGTGGAAAAGTTGCCTTGGTATACGGATTATGTAAATTATGAGGTAAGTGTGGTCATTCCAGAAAATCTTTCTTTCCATCAAAGAATGAAATTATAAGGAGATTATGCAAATTATGTGGTGACATATTAATTTGAAGATGAGTCATATCTTTTTCGATAGTATATGGATAATATTATAAGGATATATGTGTTGAAAGTGGATGTGTTGTGCATATTGGAAACATGTCATGCTTCCCCAGTTGGAGGTCACCATGCAGGTGACCGAAAATCTAGGAAGGTGTTGCAGAGTGGTTCCTATTGGACAACATTATTCAGAGATGCCCATGAGTTTGTGCTAAAATATGACCAATGTCAAAGGCAGGGTTCAATCTCTAAAAGACATGAGATGAATTTGAATTAGATGCTTAAAGTGGAATTATTTTATGTATGGGGTATCGATTTCATGGGCCCTGCTTGAATGGGATGAAGTGCATTTTAGGTGTTGTTGACTATTTCTCCAAATAGGTTGAAGCTTTTTCCTTGTCTGATACTGAAGGAAAGAAGGTTGTTTCTTTTCTCAAAAATAACATCTTCTCTCACTTTGGAGTACCTCACATAATTATAAGCGATGGAGGATCTCATTTTTACAAAAAAGTATTTTGAGCAGGTTTAGCAAAATATGGGTTGAAACAAAATAGAGTAGCCACTCCATAACACCCACAAACTAGTGGGCAAATGGAGGTGTTAAATTGAGAGATTAAAGCCATCCTAGCCAAAACGGTGAATGCTAGTCGGAAAGATTGGTCTCGAAAGCTCGATGATGCCTTATGGGCATATCAGACTACTTTCAAGACACCTATTGGCATGTCAACTTTTTAACTATTTGATAACGCTCAAATTACACTCTTTAATGGGTGTAAGCGATTGTTGTCAATATAAAACCCAATGTGGTTGGGGTCTAGTCCCATAGGGAATAAAGTGTGAACTCAAGTTACTTATGAAATAATTCACTGGTAGATTACTATTTCCTGAAATGGGGGTTTATGTTTTCAAATATTTGATTGTCACTTTGAATTTATTGTATGTAACCAATATTTTATGAAATAACTAGGATTATGTTTACTAGGGCTTACGGTATATGACAGATCCTAAAATTTACTCAAGATTCTCGCGGTGGCTAGGATGACAAGCTATCTTTATTGATAATATTCTCAAATGTCTCTCGACCTATTCAAGCGTCTAATTTCCTAATCCTCTTGGACTTAGGGAATCACTATTCACTA
This sequence comes from Capsicum baccatum var. pendulum, assembly GCA_030864225.1. Taxonomy (NCBI): domain Eukaryota; kingdom Viridiplantae; phylum Streptophyta; class Magnoliopsida; order Solanales; family Solanaceae; genus Capsicum; species Capsicum baccatum. The sequence goes on along the minus strand of CM061559.1, from coordinate 190,992,302 downwards.
TCCAGATATTACCTCAGGTTAATCAACCTTGTTACAGTGCTGATTATTAAACGAAGCCTTTCCGAGTCTCTGTTAATAATTCACTTCCTACTGTTTATGATTTTTTTCTCAAGCAAACTAAAGTAGATATGCCTATTGTTTTCAACCAACAGACATAAATTATAATATCAGAATTACCAAAAAATCCTAACACCTATAAAACCTTTCGTAATTACCACCTTATCATGACCTAACCCTAGTTCCCATTATCCAGGTTAAAAGTATTTAACCACTCATTATGAAAGAAATAAGTATGCAATTTGAATTCATAATTGAAAATATTAACTTACAATAATGAATGATATCAAAAGTGTTCTTTGAATTGAATCACAAAGCAAAAGACAAAAATATTTGTCTTAGAGAGAGATAGAGACAAAATTCATATGTTGTAGGATATGCCAATTGATTAAAGGATAGATGGATCATCATAAAAACCCTAAAACAAGGCTTTAAAAATTCAACCCTAAATAAGGAAATAAAATTAAATTTTCATATTTTCTTCCAAATAGATGACAACGATTGTGATGGCTTATCATGATTTTGATGGCCTGTCAAAGACGTCATCAGCTTCTCTGCAAATTCAGCTTCTGTTGCCTAAGGTCGATGATGATAGTGACGTCCTATCATCTAATTGATGGCATGTCATGATTTCTTTTATAAAACTTCCTTCAAATTTGTGTCTTTTGCTTAAGGTTGATGACATCCTTCACAGCCTATCACCAGGCTGACGATGTGTAATAGATGTCGTCAGCCATACTTAGCTCTTTATTTGCTTCCAATTTCAGTATTTTTGTTTCCTTTATTGGTGATTACCCTTCTTCTCTACTTTTACTGAAAAATCAAAGTAAACTAATCAAAAACGACTAAAGTTACTCAAGACTTTGCAATTATTTAGAGTTAAAAGCTTCAAATATGTTAGCATGGTCTCACACATCAACACCCTCGACTTAAATAATTGCTTGTCCTCAAGCAACCATAACATAACTAAGAGAATACAAAGTACAATTTGGCAGCTAACTACTCATATCACTTAAAAATACATGCACCATCTCTAAGGTCAGTCAACTTAAGAGATACTGTGTCTATTATTGAAAGAACCCATGCAACTCGCATGGATCAAGGTATGACACAAATTTCAGAAATAACAACCCAGCACATACCCAAATCACACTATCCGAATAAGATAGTGATTAGCAACATACCTAGTGTGCCCTCACAACAAAGAAATCCCCTTTTCACTCATATTAGAATTTATAAACACAGGGATAAATGCAAGAGTCACTCTCAAAATGAAGTTCCAACATTGTGCATCAAATACCATAGGCTTGCCCTTATAATTAGTACCCAAGTCTTCAGACAGGTCAGTTAGGATCAATATAGGGCTTTTCTAAAGCTTGTAACATATGCTAAGGTCTGGTACGATATTCATGGATATTTCAAAGTGACTATTCCTACTTGACACTATATTAAAATCTCAGGGTTTCAAATTTTAACCTTTTTTTCTTCCCTCTTTTATTGATCATGCATGTTCAAGATGCATGCGGTCTTTTCAATTATCAGATTATCTTTCTATCACTTCTCCCAATTTTCTCTATTCTTATTTCTTTTTCACTATACCCAACTTTTTATTCATCCTTGTTCTTTCACCTCTCTTCATACATAGATTACATCACGCACCCCTATAATAGCAACCCTCAACTTAGGTTATTTGCCTAAGTCAAGGTGCATAGTATCTAAGGAGGACCAGGGCCAAGATAGTTTCATTGTGATGTAAACGGGAAGGTGACAGCTTTTTAAGAAATAAATATGCTATTTAGGCTCAAAAAGGGATCGAGGGATATTATTTTTCATTTGGAACGTCATTTAAGCTAATATGGGCTAAAATGCAAAATCAGCCTATGATCCTTTACTAACGCCTATCCTATGGTCGTGGTAGGACTAGAAGGACAAGTTTTAGATTCAATGCACAATAGGAACTAAGTAAGACCTTCCACACATATGGAACACAAGTGTATTACATATCACTACTTATCTGTTTCATGCACTTGTTTAATACAGGTCATTCAGTTGCCATACTGATGCCATAAAAAGATACAAAGTGGTCACAATCGATGCAAGTCACACAGTACATAATAGATTAGACGAATGGAGAGTTATTCAAAAATTAAAAAATAAGCTAACTGTGTCAAGTACTTGTACTACTCCTTATTATCTACAAAATATGTTACAACAATAATTTACCCTACACCCTTAACTTAAAATCAAAAATAAAATGAACTAAGGGTTAGGGTATACCTAAAGGTAATTAAGCACATAGATCCTGGGTATTCGACCCTTCACTGCATCATCTGCCGTCTTTTCACCATCAGGAGAATTTGGCTTTGGCTGGTTGGAGCCTGGCTAGATGAAGCACCTGCAACACTAGCTCAAATGGCTGTCTCCCATTTCTCAGCATCAGCCAGGGACTCTAATCTTTCGCTTTTCAACTCTTCATTTTTATCCTTATTCTTTACTTTATTTTTCACTCTTCTTTACTCTTCACTTTCTAGATCTTCTCTCTTGTATTTGCCCTTGTTTCCCCTATTTTTCATCTTCTTCTTTAGGAAATTTTCAGTGAGGTCAGGTATGGGAGTTTCTTTCTCGGAGTCGTGCATGGCCGAACCTATTTGCATCATAAACTGGTGCTGCTGCAGCACCCCAACATCTACCTTTACTTTATCCAATGCCACCCTGAATGTGAAAGATCAGCACCTATTATCTCTTTCGCCCAGGTATCAAATCGGTTCTCCAAATCTGAAACTCTCGAAGGCAATGTCACAAAAATCTCTACTGCAACCTTGATTCTTTTGTCCAAAGTAGAAACAAACCGTTTGACAAAGGCATATAGCTATGCCTTGCACTACTTAGCTTACTTAGCCACCTTCCTGATATCAATCGACTGAAATTAAAAACCTGTTGTTGCTGGAGGAACTAAGGGCCTGGCTTCAGTCTCTAGCACTGAAGCTACCTCTGCTGAAGAATCCTTTACTTCCATATGAGGTGTTTATCCTACATCTATAACCTGACGGTTTGATTCTACCTCTGCACCCCTTTAAAGTCTAAGTTCTAACTGAATTTCATCAAACCGAATGGAGTTGGGAGTTTTCTAAGCACAAACGTCTTTATCAATGCCTACTATCTTTGGCAGCTTAGGAGCTCGGCATCGCTCTATAATAAGATAAGGAAAAGTATAAGCAGTGTCGCTCCTCGACATCCTGGTCTTTATCTCATCTATAATGATTTCCCCAAAGTCCAAGATTGCTACAAAAGTAGCTCGGTCATCGCCCAGAATATTGTCTCCATTGGTAGGCATTAGCTAAACTCGCACTATACCCCACCAAAATTTTGCCTTCTGAGTTAACGAGGATCTACAGATTCTCTCATATTGGTTTGTCACCTATGTTGATTCTCTGTCAGTTATGATGTTGGCCAACCATGGACGCTGCTTATCTTTATTATTTATCCGAGCATAGACTGATACTGTAGTGGCCTATGGAGTAAATTTGGGCCCGTGTAAGAATCTATTGATGATTCTAGTCGAGACATCAACTCTTACACCCCTCACCAGACCTCTCCCAAGCAGAGACTAATCTGCTACTTTGTCGCCTGGTGTGCACATATTCTTCAACTAGGCATGGTACTTTACACAGAACTCCCGAACCAGTGCAGGGCAAAATAAACTCCCGCTTTCTGTAGTCTATCCTAGGACATACTCTTTGAACTTCTTCTCCACTTCAGGGTACCTGCTCAACCCTTTTGTGATAATCATCTTTTCCTCCTGAATAATCCTCTTTTTATTCCTTCTATTAATTCTCGGAAGCCCAGGTATGTAGATGTCCTCAGCTCTACGAATTTGCCATCTTAATAAGAGTCCTCCGACGTGGAGACTCTTTATTATTTTGTTGCTCAGTGGATGGGGACCCAGAAGCTGTTCCGTTGGACTCAAATTCTTCAGACCCTTCTTGATCCTCTTCATCAGAGTCAGCATGTTTAGACTCATGTTGTTCAGAACCCTCCTGCTCAGAAGCCATAGTCATTTCAGTGTCATCACTATCCTCTACCATAATTGGCAGATGTGGTGAAGGTTTCTTAGGACTTTGCTTCTTTTGCTTCTTGAGCAAGGGTCCTCATAGTCATATTCCTCATCGATGAGCTTGCAACATTCAATTTGTTTGGCTGATTTCTTTAGTTTTGTGGGAATTTTTCTTTTTGGTTCCATTTTAAAGTACTTGGGGACAATAGAAGAAAATTAGTCAACCCTCAAGGGCACAAACACAAATAGAGTAATCATTTAAGCTCATTCTTATTTTACGCTCCAAGTGTGATGATAATTCTTTAAAAGCTATCATGACCATGATAGCTTATCACGGTTGTCTTCAACCTCAGACAGAACCCAAAAATAAAATTTTTCCACTTTTGACAACATTCATGATAGGCCGTCACAACCGTGATAGCATGTCATGAATGTTGTTAACTATAAATAGAACCAACTTTATTTTTTATTTAGAGCTTCATGACATTCCTGATAGGCCATCATAATTTTGATAGCCTGTCATGGATGTAGTCAAACTTATCAGAACCTATTTTTTACTTTGACTAAATTTTTGGTCCCCATTTTTGCTCAAGATTTACTTAAATTCGAATTGTGATCTATCTTTTTCAATCCTTAAGCTTGCACAGCAAACCCTAAGTGAAATATTAGATCCTTTCCAAGGTTAACTTGGTTCAAGCATCTTTGGGACTTGGGTTAACTTTCATTTATCATACATTACCAGAAAAGAAAAGTTGTAGTAGAGTATACCTGGTGAAGCTTTTAATCTAGAGTTATGCACAAGAAGAAGTGTGAAGGAGAAAGATTTTCTTGATTTTTATGTCCAAAACACACACAAAGGAAACTTGTTTTCTTGGAATATTTTGCAAAGTATGGTAACTATTTTATCTAAGGAAAGAAATCACTAAAGAAAAAGAAGTTAAAATTAGTGGAAATTTGAAAAGCCTCGCGATTGAGACGGAGCAGATCTGATTAAATTTAGGCTTAGTTTTCATATTTTAAGGTTCTGGGATGATGACAATTCATAACGGCTTGTCACGATGATGATAGCTTGTTACGAACGTCGTCACCCTTAGGAAAAGAATCTCTCAAGCCTGCTCTAGCTGACGACATTCGTGGTAGCTTGTCACAGTTATGACGGTTTGTCATGGATGTCGTCATGACCTTTCAGCTGACCTTTTCATTTATCCACCTTACCTATACCAAATCCTAATTTTAAAAATAAAAACACTTGCTTAAACATAAAAACTTTGGGTTTCCTCCCAATAGCACCTGATTTATTTTTCCGGCACGAGTGGGTTATCTTGACTACTCAGACTTCACCAAGACAACCTGTTCATATTCCTTTTACATCATCAGAGAAGACGCCAACGATTTAGAACACATTCATATCTTTTTGTTGTGACATAGGTTGATGCATTTTTAATTTTACCTCTTTTTTACCGAGCCTAAACTTAAGCTCATTCAACTTCCTGTCAACTATTACTCTTCTTGTTTCTAAGAATGGCCTACCCAAAATAATGGGAACCTCAAAGTCCACATCATACTCTAGTACCACAAAATTAATAGGAAGAATAAATTTTGCTACATGCACCAACTCATCATGCAAAATTCCAATAGGCCGCTTATTCAACCTATCTGCTATCACTAGTCGCATATTAGTGGGTGTCGGAGCTTCTAAACCAATATTCTTATATATATCCAGTGGCATCAGATTTACGCTAGGACCTAAATCACATAATGCCTTTGCAACATCCAAAGACCAATCATTCCACGGAATAGTGAACGTTCCTGGGTCAGCCTTCTTTTGCACTAAGAATCATGTGGAACTTGCGCTGCAATGGTGGATATTGTCCACCTGCACACTGCTAACCTTTCTCTTCTTTATGATGAGGTCTTTCATGAACTTTGAATAGCCTGGCATTTGCTCAAGTGCCTTAATAAAAGGCACATTAATTGTCAGTTGCTTGAGCATTGCCATGAACTTTTTGAATTTTACACCATCGACCTTTTACATCATTTGTTGAGGAAAGGGAGGTGGTGGTCAAGGGATGGTCCTTAACACCACTTCCTCTTCCTTCTCGTTTTCCTTATCTAAGCATTAGTAGAACTATCCAACTTCTAAGATTCTACTGGATTACTTTCTTTGAGATCATCAACACTTACCTTATCTTCTATAGATTTTCCCATATAAGGGGCAAGTAACATATTACCACTCCGAGTGGTGATCACCATACATGATCTATCATTCCGCGAATTCTGAACTGTATCACTAGGTAAAGTGCCACTCTTTCACTAGTTTAGTGTAGCAGAAAGTTGACACATTGGCTTCTCCAACTGCTTAATAGAAGTAGAGTGTGAGCTAACTAACTAACTAAGGGTAGATAATTCACTCTTCATAGTAGTTACCCCTGAGTTGTAGCTTCCACTCCCTTCAACAACTTTTCCATCATGTCCTCTATGGACATCTTGCCAGAGCTAGTTTTCCTAGCACTCCAACTTTCAGGAGGAACATATAAACCACTCCTGTCATTATTGCTTCTCTAATGTCCCTGATCCCTATCTTTATTATCAGGCTTGTCATAAAAGTTATTACCTTGGTTCCCTTGGCTATTGTCTCTGAAACCCCCCCTGATTACTCACATAGTTTGCCTCTGCATTAGCACTCATAGTAATAGTTCCTTGAGATTCCACATCCTTAACTATTTTTGTCTTGCCTAACAGCAAGTGCTTGGTCAGTAATTCTGCCTGTATCTTTAAGTGGGCCATGTCTTGGTCTCTCTACTCATTCCTTCTATGCTACTCTGCAGTCATTCCAACAAAAATAATCGGGTTAGCCACCACAGAATCCCTGGTATGCCAATCCCGACTCTGCTTGGTCATTCAATTCAGCATTACTAAAGCATCCAGAAAAGAGAGGTCAATGAATGAACCACCTGCATCATTGTCTATAATTGGGTTTATCACATAGTTTAAATCTCTCTACAAATAATTCTTCAAGTGTAAGTCCATCAGTTATGGTTCGGACATTGTTCTAGCTTCTTCTTAAATCTCTCCCAGGTTTCGTACAATGCTTTGGTAGGGAGCTATCTAAAATTACTAATTTCATCCATCCACTGTACTCTTCTGGAGGGTTGAAATAACCATTATAGGAATGCGTCTTTCAAATGTCACCACTTTGTTATAGAATCGAGCTCTAGCTCATTTTACAACATTTGTTCCTCTCCAGACAGAGACAAAGGAAATAATCTCAACTGAATTGCATTTTGGCTCACTCCTGAATTGTCAAAAGATTTTAAAATGGTGATAAAGTTCATTAAATGTATGTTTAGGTCATCTCCAGGTAAGCCTCCAAACAACCCCTTCATATTTAGGAGTTGGATCATTGTTCTTATTATGTTGAATTTTGAACCCGGTACCAACGGTGGGGGAATAATACAACCCGTTGCGCCTGCTCCATCCATTTCTTCATCATCTTTATCAGCCTCGTATTGAACTGGCTATTGACCATACCTTTCTCTGACTGTATGGTTTCTATTGATATTTTTGCGCTAGTGCAGCAATTTGCTCAGCTCGCCTTAGATTTTAAGGGTTTGACAATTCCTCATCACCTAAGTCTTCATTTTCAGGGTTTTTGTGACATCTTTATTGACCTAAATTTTGTATGTTCATGTTAGCCCTAGCCAAAGCGGCTAGTTTTTCTGCCTCGTGTTGTTTAGCCATTCTTCCAATCAGCTGAGATTCCAGATTAATTGGTAATAATGGTTCTCCGGAACTTCTTTTTTTGGCATTAACAACCAAGAACTTGAAAGAGACAAAAGCAACAAATAAAATTAAATCAAGGAAACTTAACTAACAGCAACTTAGCGCACACAAACTTTCAGTTTACAACCGTATTCCCTGGCAATGGCGCCAGTTTTTATAACGCTCAAATTACATTCTTGAAGGAGTGTAAGCGATCATTGTCAATATAAAAACCAACTATTTAGGGTCGAATCCCACAAGGAATAAGGTGTAAACTTAAGTTTTTTATGATATAATTCACTGGTAGTTTACTATTTCCTGAAATGGGGGTTTAAGTTTTTCAAATGATTACTTGTCACTTTTAATTTAATGTTTGTAACCAAGCTTTTATGAAATAACCAGGATTATGTTTACTAGGGCTTACGGTATATGACAGATGCTAAAATTTACTCAAGATTCTCACGGTGGTTAGGATGACAATCTATCTTTATCGATAATATGCTCAAATGTTTCTCGACCTATTCAGGCGTCTAATTTCCTAATCCTATCAGACTTAGGGAATCTCTATTAACTGTCCAAATTTTACCTTAGGTTAATCAACCTTGTTATACCACTAATTATTTAACGAAGCCTTTTTGAGTCCCTGTTGATTATTCGCTTCCTACTGTTTATGATTTCTTTCTCAAGAAAACGAAAGTAGGCACGCCTTTTGTTTGTAACCAACAAAAATATATTATAATATCAGAATTACCAAAAAATCCTAACACCTATTAAACCTTGAGTAATTAACACCTTATCATGACCTAATCCTAGATCCCATAATTTAGGTTAAAACTGTATAGACACTCATGATGCAAGAAATAAGTACGCAATCTAAATTCATAACTGAAAGGATTAACTTATGATAATGAATGAAATAAAAAGTGTTCTTTCAATTGAATCACCAAGAAAAACACCAAAATATTGGTCTTAGAGAGAGATAGAGAGAAAAGTCGTACGTTATAGAATATGTCAATTGATTAAAGGATAGATGGATAATCATAAAATCCCTAAAACAAGGCTTTAAATAGTAAACCCTAAATAAGAAAATGAAATAAAATTTTTAGATTTTATTTGAAATATATCATGGCAATTGTGATGGCCTATCATGATTTTGATGGCCTGTCACAGACGTTGTCAGCTTCTCTGCAAATTTAGTTTCTTCTGCCTAAGATCGACGCTGATGGTGACGTCCTATCATCAACTTCACAACGTGTCATGATTGTTGTCATAAAATTTCCTATAGCTTTATGTCTTCTGTTTAAGGTTGACGACATCATTGATAGCCTATCACCAGGCTGATGAAGTGTCATGGATGTCGTCACCAAACTTAGCTCTTTATTTGCTTCCAATTTTAGTATTTTTGCTTTCTTTATTTATGATTACCTATCTTCTCTAGTTTTACTACAAAATCCAAGTAAACAAATAAAAAATGACTAAATTTTCTCAAGACTTTGCAATTGTTTAGAGTTAAAAGCTTCAAATATGTTAGCATGGGCTCACACATCACTGGTCTATGCAAAAGCTTGCCACTTACCAATAGAGCTGGAGCTTAAGGCCTTATAGGCTTTTAAAAGGCTGAATTTAAGTTGGAAGGTGGTAGTAAAGCTGAGACTGGGACAACTAAATAAGATGGATGAATTCTATCCCAGGGCATATGAACGAGTTAACCTATATAAACAAAAGATGAAAAAGTTCCATGATTGGAGGATAGAGAATCGAGACTTCCAAAAGGGTAACTTGGAGCTTCTGTTCAATTCTAGACTTAAACTTTTCCTAGGTAAGCTTAAATTCAAGTGGTCAGTCTTGTTTAGAGTTAGTCAAGTCTACTCATCTTGAGTAGTAGAACTGGAAAATAAAGACGGAAGAACCTTCAAGGTGAATGGGCAACGAATCAAGCTCTACATTGGTCTGAAAGAATTGATAAAAATTATCACTACAATTTGTCTCAATGAATTCTAAAGTAATCGAGATACTTGAGTCGTACCACGAAGTTAAATCAGGCGCTGCATGGGAGGCAACCTATGACCCTCGAGATCGACCCATTCTAGGTATACCCTAAACCCTCAGTTCTGAATTTCTTTGATTTTAAGTTGAGGGTGTAGGGTAAATTTTTGTTGTAAAATTTTGTAGCCAACTAGGAGAAATACTTGTACTTTAGGAAATTGGATTGTTTTTCTGATTTTTGTACACCTATTCAAGTGGTCTACTTTTTTAACTGTGTGATTTGCATTTAAGTATGACCACTGTGATGGTATTAGTTATAGTAACACAATAATCATTGCTAAACAACTGCATAAACTGAATGAGTAGTAGACTATGATATGCCTATGTGAGAAGTGTGTGTAAATTGATTACTTAGTTTCCTCTATACGCTGAAGCCAGAACTTGCTCGGTTAGTATTACCTAGGTTAAAGGATAGAGGTTAAGAAAGGATCATAGGCCCTTTTGATATTAGCTCACATTAGCCTAAATAATCTTTCCAGTTGGTAGAATATCCCTTGATCCATGCTTTGAGCTTGATTAGCCTATCTTTTTTATAACACCTATCACCTTCCCATTTATATCACAATGAACCTGTCTTATCCCTGGTCCTCCTTGGACACTGTGCACCTTGACTTAGGCAAATGGCCTAAGTTGAGGGTGGCTATCATTAGGGTGAGTGATACCGAATGAGAATGAAGAAAGGTACAATAAAAGAAAAGAATAAAAAGCTGGGTATGGAGAAAAAGAGTAAGAAAAAGAAAAATTGTGAAAAAGAACAAGTGTTTGTGGAAAAGACCGCACCCAACTTAATAAGTGTGATCAAGAAAAGAAAAAAATCGAAAAGGCTAATGAGTGAAACCCCAAAAATCTAGTGTAGTGTCAAGGAGTCATAGTCACTTTAAATACCATCGAGTATCATACCAGCCTCTAACCTACAATACAAGCCTAATAGAAGACCTATAGTGATCCTAGCCGACCTATCTGAAGATCTGGGTTATGAAAATAAGGGTAAGCCTATGGTATGTTTGATTGTCTCTATGGTTACATAGAAAATATCTGATATGAGATGAGGGAATTACTTTGTAGTGAGGGCACACTGGTTACATTGCTAGTTAATAACTTGTTTGGGTATAATAATACTAGTCTAGGCATGGTTGTTAGAACTGAACTGATGTCGTATATTGATCCCTGTGTGTTGAACTTGTGTTCTTCATTGTACTTAAATTGAATGACCTTGGAGATGGTGAAAGTGTTTTAAGATGATATGGATGATTGACTGTCAAATGTACTTTGTATTCTCTTAGTTGTACCAAGTTGCTAGAGGACAAACAATTGTTTTAAGTTGAAGGTGTTGATGTGTGAGCTAATGCTAACACATTTCAGGATTTTACCTAAGAATACTTGTGAAGTCTTAGGCAACTTTTGTCATTTTGGTTGGTTTATGTTTGATTTTGCAGTAAAAGCTCATAGGATAGAGAACCAACAAGAACGGAAGCAAAGAAGGAAAAATCTGAAGAAATTCAAAGAGAAGTATAGATGACGACATTTTTGATAGGTCATCAGCCCTGTGATAGGTTGTAAAGATCATCGTCAGCCGTATATAGAGAATTAGCCTAAGTTGAAAGTTGTGATGACTTTGTAATAGGTTGTTAATAAGCTGACAAGCTATCAAGATTATCGTCAGTGTTAGGCAGAACCTGAGAGCTGGGGGAGTGTTGTGATGACATTTTGTAATAGGGTTTCACAGAGATAATTAGGTGTTAAGATTGTCATCAGCCTTAAGTAGGAAGAGACAAAACTTAAAAGAAAGCTGATGTCATCTGTGAGAAGTTGTCAGCTTCCTAATAGGCTTATCACAAATGGTGTCACCTAATCTGATGAATTTCTGAATTTTATTATTTTGTTTCCATAATTAAGGTGAACTATTTAAAGCCTTATTTAGGGTTTTCTTAAGTGTTCCGGACATTGTGTTTTGAGACACATACTTTGATATTTTCTCTCTAATTTTTTGGCTTGAAAAATCAATTACTTTGAATAGATTATAATCATTGTTTTGGGGATTTCCATTATGATTTAATCTGAGAATCTCTAGTTTCTATTTATCCTGTGGTAAGTTTATCTTTCAAAGCATGAATTCATCTAGGCTCTTTTATTATTACATCATGAGTGGCTAAATTCCTTTAACCTAAATTATGGGATCTAGGGTTAGGTCTTGATAAGGTGCTGAGTGTCCATAGTTTGAAAGGTGTTAGGACTTCTTGATAATTATGAGGTTTTAATTAACGTATATTGGTTGAAAACAATAGATAATTCCTAATTTAATTCACTTGATAAAGAAATCAAATATTGTGGGAAGTGAATTATCAACAGGGACTTGGAATCACTAAATTTCTGTTTAATAATAAGCGTTGTAAAAGGGTTGGTTAACCTGAGGTAAAATCTAGGCAGTGAATATAAATTCCCTATGTCCGAGAGGATTAGGTAATTAAATGATTAAGTAGGTCAAGAGGCATTTAAGCATAACTTCATAAACACAACTTATTGTCCTACCTACCGTGAGAATCTTGAACCGCTATTAGCATCTGTCAAGTACCAAGATCCTAGTAAACATAATTCTAGTTTCTCTATAAACTCTTGATTACAAACACTAATTAAAGTGACTGACAATTATTTTTAACTTAAAAGCCCCCCATTTCAAGAAACAATCCAACTATCAGTTGATTAATTAGCAAACAACTTACGTTCACACCATATTCTATGTGGGATTCGACCCCAACCTATTTTTGTTTTATATTGACAATGATCGTTTACATTCTCATTGAGAGATGTAGTTTGAGCGTTATCAGGCTTAGGACCCAAACTAATGATGCAAGTAGCCTAAAATTGATATTTCCAAGATAATAAAACTGTAAAAATCATCAGCCGAGTTTCATATCACAAAATATTTACCAATATCAATCTAAACCCTTCTAAGGGTGCTCAAAACCATAATCTCATTTAAGATACTTTTAAACACATTGGAAACCATGCCAACAATTCTAATAACTCAAAAAAGATATAAAGAAATAATGGGAAAGGTAAAAATAGTCTAAACATAGAATTTTCCAAAAATACCCATACATGGGTCATTACAACTATGATATTACTCTCTAGTTTGGCTTTATTCTTGCAATAATAATCTATATGGATATTAATTTAGGACTGGGAATCTGGTAATGACTGGTATGACTCAATATTATGATTGAAAGGGAGTTCTAGGAATGTTCATCACATGTTGGATAATTTTACTTTTGTTATTATGTTATTCCATCTTCATATTATTGATTAGTCTTTACTTGTACCAATCTCGCTTATAGGAGCTCAAATGGGTTATTTTTTTTGTTCAAGCATTTTGGTCCTATGAGGGCCTAGTTAGGACTAGTTAGGTTTTTGTTAGACTGTATTTCTATATTTGAATATTTTATTTTATCCTTATATCACTATTACTATCTCTCATTAAGACTCTAGGATAGGACCACAGCCGTGATCGACCCAACCGAGTCTAACCGTACCCCACCAATCAACCAAACCAAACCATAAAACATAAAACATAATATAAAAATCACCCTCAAAATGTAATAGGATGGAACAACCAACAATATCATCCAATGATGTCAACCCATCAGCTTATTCCAATACCAAGACAGACATTAATATCGATCCTACCCATACCAACCCCTGAAGTACCACAATGCCTCTATCCAAAAGAGTAAATAAATTCAGTCAGGACATGACCTCAACTATGTCCAAAACCAATATACAAATTAAAAAAATGTCTAAATAAAATTCATAAAATGAAATAATGTCTTTCGAAAGGATGGAAGATCACGACTTCGTCCAAATACTATTACCGAGTCCACGTTCTAAACATGAGGAGTAGAATGGTTGGTTCCTACATAGTGTAGGTATACAACCACCAGTAGATGGGGTTAGTGAATGACCACTAGCATGAATCTCACGATAAGGATAAAATAATGTTATTCATAAAACCAAGTGAAACCATCCATAATGCATACAACCTTATATATAAATATAAGTGCCAGGAAAAGGGGTTGGGTTTAGCATGCACTTAAAACCTTTACCTAGGATATGTAGCTTCGTCGTCCTAACCACCCAGGGGAGATATAGGTTCAGCTCGTCCGAATGAAAGGGACTTAGTGCGTGTTGCATCACAACTAGGGAATTCCCCATTGGATGACTAGTACATCCCTCTAATATAAAATGTGACACTCACACGTGGTTATCAATACCCCTCATATCAGTAAATATGAGTTTTTGATTTTGGTCACCTAGACTACCACCTTCCACGGCTTAGCTACATACCTTAAGATCAATACCCAATTAAAACCATGACCAGAAAATCCATTTACCATTTATTAACCAAGACCAATATCAGTGGTATCATCATACCACCCCTTAATTATAAGTAATATCCATAGCCAAACTATTTAGGATAAGGGGACCTTAGGTGCTATTCTAATTACCATATTAAATCCACTTTGGAAACTTCCATGTTCTCCCCAATAATAACCATTTACCCTTTCCAAACCATTTAAACTATACATAGTCCTTTGTCCAATCTAAAACATACAAGGGTTCCATCAAACGAAGACATTGCAATGAACATATCTTCAAAAGTATTTTATCAAACACCTTGGGGCGTAATATAACGAAAATCAATTCCAAATACTATTAAACCATTACCATGCAATCCAATTGTCCAAAACCACCATTAATGCATATAAAAGTATAGTTAAAACTATAAAAAAAAACCATAACCATGCATTTAATATCATAACCCCTAAATAATAGTTGAAAACCATAATCATGAAATAGGAAAACCATGAAATTAATCATATAAACCATGCATTTAGTAGAATTTACAATGAGAGAAGAGAATCATGGCCTGAACCAAAGAATTGATGAAAACAAATCTTCTAAGTGATCCCCAAAGCAATCCTGTAATACCCCATTCTTTTACCTAGCTTAAATTCATCTCGAAAATGTCAAAGAAATTTTTAAAAATGAATACACTTTTATACATATGGAATTTTGAAGATTTTGAATATTCATTGTGTGGGAAATTGAATAACATTTCCATCGAAATTAAATTCTCCCAAATTCGACTCCCGAATAGAGAGTTATGGCTATTTTTGTAAGACAGTGTACCACCTGAGCCATTACTGCATCGCGTAACTAACCAAAATGGAAATGTCAAAAACCAACGAGCCTCCGCGATATTAGCGCTTTACTCCAAGGCTCGATTTCAGAATTATCCTTTTTCAATGTTCCAACGCGATATCATGGCGTCGTGGTGAACTTACAGGTCGTAACCAAGGTGGTAGCGTAATTCCACCACGTTGCACCACCATGAAATTTCCCAATTGTCATTTTCCAGTGAATTGGTGTGATAGTGGAGCATCACGCTAGGGGTCCAGATTAGAAAAATTTCACAAAAATTTAAAGTTGCGCCCAGGGTTAAAACAGTCTTTCCCCATGATTTTAATTCATCCGGATATCGGATTTAATCCCTAAAAATGTTTAAACCCTTCATTATTCACTTTTTTTCAAAATCAAAAGATAATTCTCTCTCAAGAAACAAATGCTAGCTCTCAAAAATTAAGTTCAAGCCCAAGAATTTCTTCAAGAACTCCAAGAAACTGTCAAATTAAGATATGTTAGATATTCAACAATGGATCCTTACCTTTCATGGAGCTCAAGAATCATTTTTCAAAATACAAGATTTATGATTTATGATTTTCATGTTTGAATTAGATTGAATTCACGTTCATGATGTTTTTTTAGCTTTAATCCATAATTTAGATTAGTTCGCTCTGTGTGAATTGCGTTGGTCCCTAACGGCTCTCCCCCTCTCTCTCTACCTTCTCTCTCTCCCCCAGTCCCCAACCCATCGCCATCACCAATCGAGGCACCATCGCCGGCGGTGACCTTCGGCGCCGACCCCAGGCGCCGTCGTCGTCATCGACCTCCAGCGTCGACACGACCCAACCTCGGGCCACTATCCCCGGCTCTCGGCGTCGACCCCAGTTGCCACTTCCCTCCGCCCTCCGTCGCTGATCTCCGACAGCTCCCCCCTCGCCCTCCAGCTTTGGCGAGATCCCCACCCGCCGGCTCCAGCTCCCCCTTCTTTTTTTTGGTCTCCAGCTCCGGCGTGACCACCACCCGCAAGCTTTGGCGAGATCCAGCAGCCCTCCTTCAGTCTCCAACTCCGGTGAGACCCCACCTGCCGGCTCCGGCGAGATCCAGCAGCCCCTCCTTCGGTCTCCATCTCCGGCAAAACCCCCATCCGCAGGCTCCGGTGAGATCCAGCAGCCCCCTACCCTCGGTCTCCAGCTCTGGCGAGATCCAACATACCCCCACCCTCTGGCCCCGGTGAGATCCAACAGCCTCCCCGGGTCTCTAGCAACCTCCTCCCGGTCCCCAGCAGCTATCGCCCGGTCTTTAGCCAGTCGTCGCTCGGTCTACAGCCGCCAATCAACTCCAATAGTCGCAGCTCGGTCCCCAGCCGAAGCTCTACCTACACCATCCACTCGGTCTCCATCAGCCGCAGCACTCAAACGACGACCAGGGCCGTCAGTCTCTATGGTTGCAGCTCCATCTCAGCATCGGAACTGTCCGAAACCTGGTCTACGCTGGGTTTTGGGCTCCGACTTAGTCTACAAGCGTAACCCAGTGACTTCTAACCTTTTCTATTTTGTTCTTTGTATTATGCTAGTATTATCCCCTGTACCTTGACTTACGTGTAATTTGTTGATATTGTCTATTGTCTGTTGTTGCTGTGGTCATTTCTTGCACTGTTTTTGATTGGGTTATCGGCTTGGGGATTTATTTTTGGGGTTGTGGGTGTCCAGTCCAGTGGTGTTTGCTCTCTATTTGAGTTTAGTTTGGTTTCTTGATTATTTCTTTGATTTTGTGTGAGCCTTGTATTTCTTGTTGCTGCTTTGATACTACCATCGTTTATATTTATATATGTTTATATTTGTATATTTTCTTATATTTTCCTGTAGTAGTGGCTGTGGGCGGTAATGGTTGGATAGGGTCATGTTTGAGGGGGGTGGGGCGTGGAGCAGTTGTGGGGGCGGGGGATGAGCAAAGAGCGGGAGTGGGAGGGAAGCCAAGGTTTGGATGTGGGGGTGGTACAGGAGGGCGTGTGGATAATGATGGTAGGCTGAGGGTTGGGTCCTGCAATATAGGGACCCTGCAGGGTAAGTCCATCGATCTTGTGAAGATCCTTAGGAATAGGAGGATCAATATTGCGTGCGTCTAAGAAACCAAGTGGGTAGGGTCTAAGGCTAGGGATGTGGATGGTTACAAGCTGTTGTACTCTGGGAGTTAGAGGTGTAGGAATAAAGTTTTTATCTTAATATATGAAGAGCTTAGAGGTCAGGTCGTAGGGGTGAAGAGGATCAATGATAGGTTGATAACTATTAAGTTGGTCATCCGGGGGTTTACCCTGAACGTATGTAGTGCGAATGAACTGCAAGTGGTCTCAGAGGGGGAGGAGAAGATGCGGTTTTGGGAGGCTTCGGAGGAGGTGGTGAGAGGTGTGCCTAAATCGTAGAAGATTGTTGTAGCAGGAGATTTCAACGGGCACATCAGGGTGTTACCGGGAGGCTTTGGTGATGTGCATGGTGGTTTTGGTTTTGGGGACAGAAATAAAGAGGGGACTACTCTATTGGAGTTTGCGAGGTCCTTTGGGCTGGTGGTGGTGAACTCGAGCTTCCCGAAGAAGGACGATCACCTGATCACCTTTTGAAGTGCGATAGCCAGGATCCAAATTGACTTTTTATTGCTTCGAAAAGGGGATAGGATGTTGTGTAAGGACTTTAAGGTCATCCCGAGTGATAATATTTCGACCCAGAATAGGCTCTTGGTTATGGATTTGGGTATAAAGAAGAGTAGAAAGAGGAGGAGTAAGAAGGGTAGACCTAGAATTAAGTGGGGCGGCTTGACGCCAGTGAAGGCGTGGTAGATAGAGGAGAAGTTGGCGGGAATGGGGGTTTGGGAGGGTAGGGTGGACGTGGATAGTATGTGGGATAGGGCGGCTAGGTGCATCAGGGAGAATACAAGGGAGGTGTTGGGTGTTTCTAGGGGCCGAGCCGGGCACCATCGGGGGGATTAGTGGTGGAATGAAGAGGTGGGGAAGAAAGTGGGGACCAACAAAGGGCTGTATGCTAAGTTGGTGGAGAGTAAGGACGAAGAAGAGAAGCGGATAAACAGGAAAGAGTATAATCTAGCTAGAAAGGAGGCTAAGTCAGCTGTCACGGCAGCTAAGACGACCGCTTTTGAGAGCTTCTATGCAGGGTTACTAGGGAAAGGAGGGGAGAAAAAGTTGTTTAGACTCGCTAAGTCTAGGGAGAGGAAGGGGAGTGACCTCGACCAGTTGAGGTGCATTAAGGAGGAGGACGGTAAAGTGTTGGTGGAGGACGACCACATTAAGGATAGATGGCAGTCATACTTTCATAGGCTCTTAAATAACGAAGGGGATAGAGCTATTGTGTTAGGGGAACTGGAGCACTCAGAGGAGTGTTGGGATTTTAGTTATTGTTGATGTTTTAAGGTAGAAGAGATTAGAGAGGTTGTTCACAGGATGCGAATGGGTAGGGTGACGGGGCCGGATGAGATATCGGTGGAGTTTTGGAAGTTCGTCGGAGAGACTGGTGTAAGGTGGTTGACTGGATTGTTCAATGAAATCTTCAAGACGGCAAAGATGCCCGAGGCTTGGAGGTGGAGTACCATGATCCCCCTCTATAAGAATAAGGGGGACATCCAGAGTTGCAATAACAATAGGGGGATTAAGTTATTGAGTCACTCTATAAAGATTTGGGAGAGAGTGGTCGAGGTGAGGCTGAGACAGATGGTGTCTATTTTGGAAAACTAGTTTTGGTTTATGCCTGGCCGCTCAACGACGGAGGCAATTCACCTGGTACGGAGGCTAGTGGAATAGTATAGGGAAAGGAAGAAGGACCTGCATATGGTGTTTATCGACCTAGAGAAGGCATACGACAAAGTCCCCATGGAGGTGCTTGGAGGTGAGTGGAGTCCCGCAGGCATATATCAGAGCAATTAAGGACATGTATGAGGGAGCAAAAACTCAGGTGAGGACGGCGGAAGGAGACTCAGAGCATTTCACCGTCTTGACAGGATTGCATCAGGTATCTACTGTTAGTCCTTTTTTGTTTGCTTTGGTGATGGATGTGTTGACGCGGCGTATTCAAGGGGAGGTGTCGTGGTGTATTCTTTTTGCAGACGATATAGTTCTGATTGATGAGACTTGAGGGGGTGTGAATGACAAATTAGAGATGTGGAGACAAACTCTTGAGTCTAAAGGGTTCAGGTTGAGCAGAAGCAAGACATAGTATTTGGAATGCAAGTTTAATGATGTGAGGCTGGAGGATGAGGTGGTAGTAAAGCTGGAATCACAGGAGGTATGTATGAGGGATAGTTTCAAGTATCTCGGGTCCGTGATCCAGGGTAACGGTGAGATTGACGAGGATGTATTGCACCGTATTGGGGCGGGATGGATGAAGTGGAAGCTCGCATCGGGGGTGTTGAGTGATAAGAAGGTGCTGCCCAAGCTTAAAGGCAAACTCTACAGGGCGGTAGTCTGTCCGGCCATGTTGTGTGGAGCGGAGTGTTGGCCAGTTAAGAATTCCCACATCCAAAAAATGAAGGTTGCAGAAATGCGGATGTTGCGCTGGATGTGTGGGCTGACTAGAGGGGATAGAGTTCGGAATAAGATTATTAGGGAGAAGGTTGGTGTGACTCCAGTGGAGTGCAAGATGCGGGAAGTCCGATTGAGATGGTTCGAACACGTGAATAGGAGGGGCATGGAGGCCCCGGTTCGTAGGTGTGAGAGGCTAGCGTTGGATGGTTTTAGGCGGGGTAGGGGTAGGCTAAAGAAGTACTGGGGTGAGGTGATTAGGCGGGACATGGAGCAGTTACAGCTCACTGAGGACATGACCCTAGATAAGAAGGTCTGGAGAACGCGAATTAGGGCAGAAGACTAGGGCCAGTTTGGGCCGCTAGTGTAGGGAATTACCTGGTAGAGTAGTATCCTTGTTATGATTCTGTGTTCCTTGTTTTAGTACGAATCTGGGTGCTTTCCTCTGTTTTCTTTTACTTATGGGTGCCGTATTTATGTTATGTAATCTTGTAAACTTGTTCTGTGCTTTACTATGTATTTGTGTGGTATCTCGTGTCTTGAGCCGGGGGTCTATCAGAAATAGCCTTTCTACTTCTTTAGAGGTAGAGGTATGGACTGCGTACATCTTACCACCCCAGACCCCACCACGTGGGAATACACTGGGTTTGTTGTTGTTGTTTTTAATCCATGATTTAGATTACAAGTTCCAAGAACTGATTCTAGTATGTGTTGAATTACATTATATTCATGATAAACCCTTCAATTTGAAAGTTGATTGTTGTAACCATTTTAATCCTAAGTATTTATGATTTAATGAACCAAGTATGCTTCTTATGTGTTCGATAAATTATCTATGAGAATGAAATAATGTCATTATAGCATGCCAACATGTATTCCCCAACCATGTACAAGTTAATGCATTACAAGTGTTTGATGAAATATTTCTATGAATGAATTATGACCAAGTGATCATTGTTATGTTATTCAAGAAAATACTTTGCTTTACTTTTTATGATATCGAGGCCTGTAGGTATTTAATACACGAGAATTTAGTTGTTTACCTAGAGCCAGTATCAGTGATAGAGTAGTATGAGTCATTTCACCATCAATAAAAATCAATCAATTACAAAACTAAGGAAAACTTAGTATCAGTCCAGTCCAGTTCAGTATAATCAGTGTAATGTGTTTCAATTGGGAGTAGGATTCAGCACCGAGCTAACCCAAGGATCGGGGCATTCCCGTTAGTGTAAGGTTTGACCCTTAGTAGCAATCCCTGAGTTACAAAACTATGTAGACAACATAGGTTGAGATGACTTTCTACTAGATAAGGGTTGACATATCTCTCATGAGATTTTCTGTTAGTACGGGTTGACAAAATGTCTTCCTACTAGTTAGGTTTAACTCACAGCCAGTGTTAGTAACCGTGGGATGGTATTATCACCCTTCCAATAGGGGTTCCAAGTTGGACCCTAATCATCTCAAAGAGAGGCATGTCGGTTAGGTGATTACCTCCTACAGTTTTAGTTTCAGTCTTAAATTTAGAACTCAATTCAATTTTACAGAGTCAGGACTATCAGACTCAGTCTATTATTATCAGTAACACTAGATATCAGAATTATAAAATAACCAAAATTATGTTCCCCAGGGCTTACAGTACATGATTAATGCTGAAGGTGACTCAAGATTCTCACGGTGGATAGGATAACAAGCTATCTTTATCGGTGATATGCTCAAATGTTTGTAGACCTATTTAAGCGTCTAATTTCCTAATCCTTTTGGACTTAGGGAATTTCTGTTCACTACCCAGATTTTACCTAAGGTTAACCAACCTTGTTATAACGCTGATTATTAAACGAAGTATTTCCGAGTCCCTATTGATAACTCACTACCTACTATACTTGATTTATTTCTTAAGCAAACCAAAGTAGGTGTGTCTACTATTTACAACCAACAGATGTTAATTAAAACATCAGAATTATCAAAAAATCCTACCACCTATTTAATCTTGAATACCTAGCACCTTATCAAGACCTAACCCTAGATCCCATAATTCAGATTAATGGAGTTTAGTCGCTCATGATAGAATGAAAGAAACACATAATTGAATTTGTGATTTGATAGATAAACTTATAGTAATGAATAGAAACCAGTGAATCGTAGATTAGATCACAAAGAAAAATCCCCAAAATAGTTTTATTTTTCGAGTCCAAAAAGTTAGAGAGAAGAACATCAAAAATATTCTCAAAAACTCAAAAGTATTGAACTCTTTTCAGAATGATAATGATAATACAAATACCTAAAACAAAGCATTAAATAGTTCACCCTAATTGAGGAAACAAAATAAAAGTTCCATTCTTTTCTCAGAATAGACAATGACATTCGTGATAGCTTATCAGGAGTCTAATGACTTATCACGGATATCTTCAGTTCCTCTACACTTTTAGCTTCTGCTCTCTAAGGTTGACAACGACTTATGATGCCTTATCACCATCCTGACAGCTTATCACAAAATATCATCACAACTTTTCTTCAACTCGTATTCTATGGTTAAGGATGATGACATTCATGATGGTGAATCACACTTTTAACGTCCTATCACCAGATGTCATCACAGGCTTCAACACATTCCAAATCTCTGGTTAAGTCTGACGACAACTGTGATAGCCTATCACAGGGCTGACGACTTATCATAGATGTCGTCAGCAACATTTCTCTTCAGATTTCTCTAGATTTCAACTTCTTTACTTCTATTCTTAGTGGTTCTCTATCCCATCAGCGTAAACTGTAAAATAAGACATAAACAAATAAAAACGAAAAAAGGTACTTAAGACTTTGCAATTATTCTCAGATAAAGGGCTTAAATATGTTAATAAATTCTTACAAATCAACACCCTCAACTTAAAACAATTGCTTGTCCTCAAGCAACTCAGCCCAACTAAGAGAATACATAGCACATTCAGCAGCCAATTTTCACTTTTAAGCTCAAAATGTAGTTACCACCTCCAAGGTCAATCCACTTAAAACCAACATTGTATGCCCTTGAAAAATAAGAATGCAACATAAAGGACTCAAGCGATGACATAAATCTTATCCACAACAACCATTTATATACCAATGTTACACTCTCTAAACAAGCAAGTAGCTAGAAACGATACCAGTGTGCCCTCACAACAAAGAAATCCCCCTTCTCTCATGTAAGAAACCAAAAATGTAAATGTGGGTGTCATTAAAAGACTCGTACTCTCAAAACGGAGTTCCAATCAGTGTATGCGAAGTACCATAGGCTTGCCCTTCTTTTCATTACTAAGACCTTAGATAGGCCAGCTAGGATCACTATAGGACTTTTTTTAGGCTTGTAATTTATGCTGGGGCTGGTATGATATTCAAGGTCATTTAGAGTGACTATGCCTCCTTAACACTACACTAATCTCTTGGAGCTCACTCATTGACTTCTTTCCCTTTTTCTCTTCTATTGATTACATATGTTCAAGTTAGGTGCTGTTTTTTTTATATTAGATTAGTACCCAACTTTTATTTTTTTTTCTTTATTCTACCTTTCTTCATACCTATCTTACACCATGAACCCCTATGATAGCCACCCTCAACTTAGGTTGTTTGCCTAGATCAAGGTGCATAATATCCAAGGTGGACCAGGGCTAAAACAGGTTTATAATGGTATAAATGGGAAGGTGAAAGGCTCATAAGAAATAAACGATCAATTTAGGCTCAAAGCAGGGATCAAGGGATATTATGCACATAGGGAAGGTCATTTTGGCTAAAGTGGGCTAAAATAAAAATCGTCCTATGATCCTTTCCTAACCCCTGCCCTTCAACTATGGCAAGACTAACCAGGCAAGTTCTGGCTTTATCATACAGAGATAATTAAGTATTTTCTCACACACATATGGAATGCAAGTATATCGTAGGCTACCACTTGTCTAGCTCATGCAATTGCTCAGCAATGATCATCAAGCAGCTAGACTAATGCCACAACAATATTCACAATATTCATAAATAAATATAATTGACACAATTTCCTAACAAAACATTAGAGAGATGTTCAAAAATCAATCAAAAACATGTCAACTTCTTTCTGTACTTGTATTTCTCCTAGTTACCATAAAATATGTTATAACAATAGATGACCCTACACCCTCAACTTAAAATCAAAGCAAAACTAAACTAAGGGCTAGAGTATACCTGGAATAGATCAATATCGGGGGTCATGGGTTGTCTCCCATGAAGAGCCTGATTAACATGGGGTATGAATCAGGTCTCTTGATTACTTCAGGCTTTATTGAGACAAATAAAGGTGATACTTTTCATTGATTCTTTTGGGCCAATGAGAAACTTGACACGTTTCCCATTTACCTTTAATGTACTACCATATTTTTTTTCAATTTCCACTACTCCAGATGAGTGGACTTGACTAACTTTAAAAGGGCCTTAATATATAGATTTCAGCTTATCTGGGAACAATTTGAGTCTGGAATTGTACAGAAGCACCAAGTCACCCTTTTGGAATTAACATTTCTCTATCCTCCGATCATGGTACTTTTTCATCTTTTGTTTATATAGATTTGCTCATTTGTATGCCCTGAGATGGAATTCATCCATCTTATTCAATTGCTCTATTCTCAGCTTAGTTGCTTCCTTCTACTTTAGATTCAACCTTTTGAGTCTCCATAAAGCCTTGCGCTCCAGCTCTATTGGTAGGTGGCAAGATTTTCCATACACCATCTGAAATGGTGACATGCCAATGGGTGTCTTAAAGGTAGTCTGATATACCCACAAGACATCATTGAGCTTTTGAGACTGTAATACCTTGTATGTTTCGAAGCAAGGAGACAAACCTTTTTTCCTACATATGAAACCTCCTATACAGTGAGTAGAATTTTAGTGCATGACTTAAAATGAGTATCCTATCTATAAGATAGATTATGATACATTAAGGATGCTCATATGAGTCACTTAAGGTAATACAAGCTCAGAGTTTTGGAATCCATCAAGTTTTAGTGTTTGATTTTGCAAGGGTCATCTTTGAATGAGTATAACTCAATGTAAATATGGTATTTTGGCTAATTTATACCCACCGAATTATAGAAAATTGAATTATTTTTCCAACGATACCAATTTCACCTTAATCCAATACCCAAGAAAAAAGTTATGCCCTTTTTTGTGAGAGACTGTAAGAATAGGGGATTGGTTAGGCACCGCCCAACTCAAACATATATGATTGGTTAGGCGCCGCCCAACCTAGCTTAGGCAATCACTTGGGCGCTGCCTAAGTCAGTTCTAGGTGCCAAAAACACTCTGTTTTGAGTTATTTTAAGCCTAAACTTAACCCTACAAAATATATAGCTTCTAAACACATTACAACCTTATTAACTCCACAAAGATCATTATCCTAGAGCTCTAAAAGAGAAAAACAACTAGGGTTGCATAATTAAGATTGAAGATCCAATTTTAAGGAAATTCTTCCATCAATCATCAAGAACCTCCCTTCCAAGGTATGTGTAGTGTTCATCCACAGATTTCTTTCGTCCGTGGAGTTCAAGAATTAATCTTTAAAATACAAAAGCTTGGTTGATATTGGTGATATGATCATACACATGTTGATGCTTTTTTATTTTGATATATAATTGTATTGTGACTGTATATCTCATGAAATTTATGTTGTTAGCTGAAAAACATGATCTTTAGATTAATTGATGGAATGCAAGTATGAAATCCACCTATGCCTTAAAGAATGCATGTAAGGTGTTCGATAAAATGCCTAGTATTTTAGACCATATTTACATGATTTCATGATATCTAAATAACAACTTCATGTTAGTCATACACTCCAATATAAATTTCCATGCAAATTATGTGTTGTTATTTGTTGTGGCATAAAGTATGTATGATAATGGAGATATAAATTATGTACACAAAATATATCCATGCTTTCCCTACCATGTTTGAGATGTTGACTAAATACGTGAAGTATAATATCCCCAAATCATTACAATATGAACTAAATGTTGCATGTTGATGTTCCCTTACACTTGAATAGTTTCCATGTGATTGCTATGAAAAGTATATATTGTTGGAATGCCCATGATATTAGAATATGAGATTTATGACTTGATTATAAGCATTCCTATTCATGATAGATATTATGATGACCATGTACTTCATGAAATCCCCTACTCTTGTATTATGGATTTTTTTATTGATGGTCGGGTACTCAAGAAATTCAAGTTGTGCCAGTTTTCTTCCATCGAGTACAGGGGGTGATTGTACACAAAAAATATAGTTGTGCACCTAGAGCCATATCATGTTTTCACGATACTCTCAATAAAGCCATGATCTATAGAATTCAGTCAGTCGTGTGACTCAGGAAAACTTAGAAATCTTAGTAATCTTAGTAATCTCAATGATCAGTAACCTCAGCAACCTAAGTATTCACAATAAATCTCAGTGACTTTAGTACTCTCCACCAGTCCTCAGAACTCAGTACATTTTGTCAGTCATTGGAATCCAGTAAACATAGTTTAGCTCTGCTAAACAATACCACTAGTAGTATTCCATTTAATAAGTATCAGTTCAGCTAATCAGTTCAGTCAGTTATTTAGTTCATCATAGTTATTCAATTTAGTGTCCTTTAGATAGGTGTAGAAGTTAGCACCGAGTGATCACAAGGATGGGAAATCACCCGCCAGTTCAGGGTGTGATTCTTAGTAGTCATCCTTGTGTTACAGAACTACATAGCCATCATAGGTTGAGATATCTTAACTCATCAGTTTAGGGTTGATGAGGTGGATTAAATTATCAGTGTAGGGTTCCCACCGTTCTCATTGAGTACTTGCCAATATAGGGTTCTCATAGCTATCTTTACTAGTGGCGCAGTATTGACACCCCTTCAGTCGAGGCAGAGATTGGACCCCAGCTTAGCTATTATAGCGTATTTGGGGCATGTCGGTTAGATAAATACTTCCCATAGTTTCAGTTACAGATTTCAAGACTGTCAGCTATAGCTACCCAGTATCAGTAAAGAACTCAAATAGCTCTTCCGATTTTAGTATATCAGGGCTGTTAGATACAGTCAACTCAGAAATAGAATGAAACTCAAATAGTTTCCTTTAGATTTACGGACTATGAGATATAGTCACTTATGCTATCAATCACAACAGTTATAAGAACTTATTTTATCTATATTCATCCTCAGGACTATCAGATACAGTCAATCAAACCAGTTCTTCATAATTCCAATTATCAGAAACAATCATTTATTTATCAGTATTGCAATATCAGTCTCTTAGTATTCAGTAATACAGTATTAGATCCATCACTTATTAGTGATTTACCTATCAATATCAATAAACTCAGTCTTTCAGAATCTCATTATCAGTACACTCATATTGTTAGTATTCAGACTCAGTAGTCCGTATCTCTACGAGTTCAGTTAGAGTTATGTATGCATATATATACTCTCATGTTCATATTAGTCAGTATTTTCCATGAATATAACTCTTTGAATTTAGACTACCTCACTCGTATTCTCAATACATTCAGACTTACTGACGCATTTAGGATATGGTGATTTCTCTTATGTTACACCATAGGTTCAGAGGCAGGAGCTCTAAATCCGCAAAAGATTCCAGTATCAACATTCATAGTTAGACGTGAGTCTTCATCCTTTGTGTACATGATGATTTCATTACTATTTTATTTTTCACTTTATGTTAGTAGTTGGAGTTGGTTGGGGACATGTCCTATCAACTCCTTATTCAGTTCAGTTAGAGGCTTTCGGACTAAATGCCAGATTAGATGTTCAAACATCAGTATGTATGTTCCTTTTTGGTATTGTTATACCAGTTTTTTTCAAATATGTATTAGTATTGAACCTTACGGACTTACCATTCATGTTTCCACATATTTTATGAGATATTATGCAGTTTACAGGTATAGATATTAGTTATGGGTTAGCTCGTGGTCCTTTGAGGTCATGATCACCGTGTAGCATTTTGGTTTGGAAAATTGGGGCATTACAAACTTGGTATCAGAGTATAAGGTTCAACAGTGTTCTAAGATGTCTGAAAGCTGCATCAAGTAGAGTCTAGTACATGGGCGTGTTGTGCACCACACTTATGTGCAATAGGCTATGAGATGTTTTAGGAATAGTTTCCCTTCTTTTATGTCTCAAGATCATGCTATAGCAAGTTTCTTTAAGAAAACCATGTATATTCATATCATCCACCCCTCATGTGCACTTTACCTTACTTTCAAGGTAATAGAAATAGTGAAGTTCAATGTCCTAAAGACAGGGCTTTCTCAGACAGTCCCTACGATCAGTTATGAGATTAGCAATAGACTCTAATAGTATTCCATCAGTTCATTATTGTTCAAAGGTCGTACAGATTTTATTCATGATCATTAGAACTAATTCTTGAACCCAAAAGTTTAGCAGTAGTAGATTTGGGATATTATTATTCTATTTGATGAAATTATGTATTCATAGGGATTAGATCAGTAGGCTTGAACAGTACGAGATAAACACTTAAGTTTATTGACTCAAAATTAAGCATGAAAGTATGAATGTGATATTACCAGTATATGAGGAAACAGAATCACGTGATGTGTATAGTAGACAAACAGGTGTTAAACATAATGTAGGTATGTGATGGTAGATCAAGTACCTAAGCCAAGACCTCAGATTTTAGTAGCAGATCTAGTATGTATAGAAAGTTGTAAGGGAAGACAATTCTAGACTCATTCTTATCTCAGTCCAGAGTTTTTCACTTCAGCTATCATGAAACCAACTCAAGCATTACATACCAACTCTATGGTCACGAACTATTATCATGTATGAATTTAATTTCCAATATAAAGAGTCCCTTTTACTCCACAATATGAGTCATGTTCCATGAGAACAATCTACGTTCGCACACTTTAGATGGGATTATGTGTGCCTTCAGTTCCCAGAATAAGGGGTTCAGTTCCAGCTCCCTCAGTATTTGAATCATGTCCCACGAGTACAGAAAACTCTAGATTCAGTTCATGCAACTCATGAATCATGTATGCATATCATGCTTTCGAGTATACTCAGTTTCTATGACTCATGCTATGCCCCTACAGATCATATACATTTAGACTATGTCATGTATATCCTGAGTTTAGACCTTATTGGTAAATCCAAACTATTGATATTTTATTACATAAGTTTTAGTCATATATCAAGTTTAGTTTGTATTTTTTCATGTTTCAGGTCCTCCTGATTTACTCCTTTAGTTAGCTCTCCTTATGGAACAATGTAGTGATGAGCAGTTGTTTAGATAAGAGAATATTGTTGCATGCTTACTTTGAACAAGGGTGTATGATGTTGGGCGTATTTACACGCCTAAACACCATAATTTACCCATGTTATAGCTAAGTTTTGAGGATAAAATATAAAATTCTTACACTTTTAGTCCATTTTCCTGTAAGTAAGCTAACCAACGTGATTAGCATGTTTTCAGGTAATAATGATGAAGATTTCAGCACTTTGTGGACCTTTGGGCAGCAAAGAAAAACTTCACATGAGAAGGAAGGTAGCTGTTGGAAGCTTGTGGACTAAATGTGATGCATGGAAAATCTGTCCCGGGAAAAATCAGTACTTCTTAATACCTAGGGGTGCAACAGTAACCTAGTAGGACTTGGACAAGGATGTTATAAATACCTTTTTGCTGAATTTTTCAGCAAGCTATGTTGTTCGATTTTCATTATTATTTTTCACTTCTTTTCATTCGACACTTTACTGAGAAAAACGCTACCCTTGGGGAAAACGTCTAGAGGGCAAAAACGTCAACCCTGTTTTGACGCCACACTCATCCCCATCGTGAGATTATTCTAGCTTTGGTACAATGATGATGTCTATTGTGATTTTCGTTGCACTCATGAGTAACTAAACTTCTCTGTTAGGGTTATGGAAGCCTT
The DNA here is from genome assembly GCA_030864225.1 of Capsicum baccatum var. pendulum. Taxonomy (NCBI): domain Eukaryota; kingdom Viridiplantae; phylum Streptophyta; class Magnoliopsida; order Solanales; family Solanaceae; genus Capsicum; species Capsicum baccatum. The sequence continues at coordinate 190,962,741 of CM061559.1, read as the reverse complement.
TGGATATACTATCTATTACTATGAGTTTGTGAATTCTTGATGCGTATGCTACTTATATCATTACTCTCTTCATGTTAATTAAATTCTTGTGGTTGCAAACATATAGAATACGTTATTATCGTATTAACTTGTTCGAGAGAAAAGTTATATGTTTGGAAAAGAGAGTGTGACAAGGAAATAGGGCTACCAACCACTGTTTACACATTAATTCCTTAATTGGATTAATTTCTTAGAGAGTTCGTACCATTAGTTATACGCTTTAGGCTCGAGAGAGGTAAAGTGAAATAATCCTTGATGGTTGAGAAACACTAGGATTTACCATTAGAATACGAATCTCAATAAGTGCATGCATGTCTAAAGTCCTCATTACTCATAGTTAATAGATACATAGAACTCATAAGGTGGACATAACCCTAACTCATTATTCTTTATGATTAACTCCTACTAAATAAAGCATTCTGTCTCTATTTTGATACTTTTAATTCACGCCAAACAAAAAATCCCCCCTTTCCATAGAATTTTCGACCATTAGTCTGCTAAAAATTACAACACTTAGTGACCAAGTATTCCCTATGGGATTCGACACCCAACCCAATTGGGTTCTATATTTGACAGTGATCGCTTACACTCTTACGAGAGCTGTAGTTTGGGTGTTATCAAATTTTGGCACCGTTTCCAGGGAATACGGTTGTCAACTAAGTTTGTGATAGTTACTAGACCCTTTGGTCAATGATTTTTGAATTTTACTTTTCATCTGTTGTTTTTGTTTTATTCAGGTTTTGTTTAGTGCATGCCAAATACTCGAAGTTGTGGTCAACCATTATTACCCATAAACCCTGAACCACAATTTAATGGAAGGATGGAGGCGCAACGAGACATTAAAAGGATGGATGCTCAATAGGAGCAGGCCAGATTAGCTGCATTGGCTGCTGCTCAAGTGCATCAATAGAATATTGATAACCCAGGGCGAGCAACAAATCCTGATGATGAGAACCTGGGTGATGATGAGTTACTAAACCTAAGGTAAGCTGCAGAGGTGGCGGCACCTATACAGAGGAGAGATCGTCAAGCTAGATTGAGGCCTGATCGCCCAGCTGTGCATATTCCTTTTGATGATGATGATGACCATTTGGATGGAGCTGGTTCCACAGGGGCTATTATTCCTCCATCCTTGGCACCTGGAGCCAAGTTCAATATAATTAGCACCATGATTCAACTATTGCAGCTCAAGGGGTTATTTGGTGGACTTGCAGGTGATTATTCGAATATGCATCTGATCAATTTTATCTCTACATGCAAGTTATTTGACAATCCAGGAGTTGGACAGAATACAATTCGGTTGCACTTATTTCCATTGTCTCTATCTGGGGAGGCAACTCTATGGTTGAATGGGCTAACTCCTGATTCTATCACTAATTGGAGGTAATTGAAAGATGCTTTCCTATAAAGATTTTTTGCGCCATCCAAGAGAGCACAGTTGAGAGATGAGATCAGTAATTTTCCACAGCTTCCAACTAAAGTTCTCCACGAAACATGGGAGAGGTTCAATAAGAAGCTTATGCGGTGCCTAAATCATCATATGACCAATGTCCACTTGATGGAAATATTATACAGGTGTTTAAATTCGGTGACTAAGCCAGTGTTTGATAATGCTGTAGGGGCATCATTAATGGACCTTACTTTTGTTCAGGTAAGTGATATGCTAGATCGTATGACAAAGTAGAGTAGAGCTTGGCATACCAGGGATTCTGAGGTAGAAAGCTCCACTATATCTATTGGCATGACTACAGAACAGAGGCGAAGAGAAGAGGAACGTGACCAGGATATGGCTCACATGAAAATGCAGATGGATCTTCTTACCAAGTATTTAGTATCAGAAAAGACCGAAAAAGTCAAAGCTGTTGTGTCACAGGCAAGAGATGAATCTGATTCTGAGGAAAAAGCTAACTACTTGAATAATCAAGGGGGTTTCTGAGGCAATGCCCAAGGAAACCAAGGTCGGAACTATTATGATAAATCTTGAAACAAGGACCGTGATCAAGGTAGTTGGAAGAATAAGACTGACAAGAGTGGTTTGTATATTCCTCTTGGAAATCGTGAGGCCGTGGCGTCTGGCTCTGGGAAGATGTCAATGGAAGATATGTTGGCCAAGTTGTTGACAGGAGTGGAAGCAACCAATACGGGCGTAAATTAAGTAAAGAATGATTTGTCATCAATAAATCAATTGGTTGACTCGCATACCACTTCATTCAAACAGCTAGAACAACAATTGAGTAAACTTTTAGCAGCATTTAATCAAACAAAGGCTGTCAGTTTACCTAGTAACACTGTGCAAAATCCAAGGAATGACGGATCATGTATGGCTATTACTACTAGGAGTGGTAAGGTGTTGGGAAATCCATCCAAGGGCAAGCATGTGGTTGATGATATAGCAGATAATGTTATTGATGTAGAATGTGAAGATGCCGAAGAAGATGAAGATCGTGCTAATGATGTCACCCCTAGACATCTGCAGCCTGAAAAGATTGATCTTCAGAATCAAGATACAAAGGAAGTGGTGGAGAAAACTATTCCCCTTCCACCACCACATTTTCCTCAGAGACTGAAGAAGAAAGCTGATGATACCAGGTTCAATAAATTTATGACTATGTTGAAGCAGTTGACTATTAATGTTCCTTTGGTAGAGGTGCTGGAACAGATGCCTGGGTACACAAAATTCACGAAGGACCTTTTGACAAAGAAGCGGGAAGCAAGTTATGAGTTGACAGATAATGTTCATCATTGCAGTGCAATCTCTACTATATCACTAGTCTAGAATACGGCAGATACTGGTGCTTTCACTATTCCTTGCATGGTTGGATCTTTGGATTTTGCTAAGGCATTGTATGATTTAGGAGCTAGCATCAATTTGATGCCACTATCTATCTATAGAAAGTTGGGGTTAGGCGATCCTACACCAACCAATATGCGGCTCGTGATGGCAAATAGGTCGGTAAAAATAACCTGTTGGTATTCTATATGATGTATTGGTGAAGGTTTCTTCCTTCATCTTTCCTTAAGACATTGTTATTTTGGATTGTGAGGTAGACTCTGAAGTTCCCATAATTTTGGGGCATCCCTTCCTTGCAACAAGAAGCGTGCTTATTGATTTGAGAGCTAATGAGCTTTTATTCCGGTTAAATGACGAAGTGGTCCATTTTGATGTATGCAAATCAATGACGTAGCCCAAAGATATGAATGTGTTCTTTGTAGCTGATGTTTATTATGATGATGAGAAAGAATTATCTGTAGAGAAGCATCTTATTGTTGATCCATTGGCTGCCGTTCTTATGAATGTTGAGCGTGAGGATGTTGAAGATTATGAAGAAACTATTTGTGCTCTAACAGGAATAGGGTCGTATTCTCATGCTCCAAAAAATATGGACCTTGATCTCAAGAATCGACCCACACCACCAGCAAAATCATCCATTGAATATCTACCAATGTTGGAGTTGAAGGAGCTACCCAGTCATCTAAAGTATGCATTCTTAGGAAGTGGGAACACACTTCCTGTTATTGTGGTGGCTGATATGGGTGAGCATCAAGTTGCAGCTCTCATCTCTGTTCTGAGGAGATACAAGAGAGCCATCGATTGGACTATCACTGATATTATTGGTATCCCGCCTGGGATATGTATGCACAAGATTCAGCTTGAAGAAAATTGCATACCCACTATTGAGCATCAAAGATGTTTGAATCCACCTATGCAAGAGGTGGTGAAAAAGAAATTATTAAATGGTTAGATGCAGGGGTAGTTTACCTAATCTCCGACAGTAAGTGGGTGAGTCTGGTACAGTGTGTGCCCAAGAAAGGGGGCATGATGGTAGTTGCAAATGAGAAGAATAAGCTAATTCCACTCAGACCTATCACAGGGTGGAGAGTGTCAATGGACTAATGGAAGCTGAATTCGTGGGCACTTAAGGATCACTTCTCAATGCCATTCATGGACCAAATGCTTGATCGATTGGCAGGGAAAGGATGGTTTTGTTTCTTATATGGTTATGCCGGCTATAATCAGATTTGTATTGCTCCTAAAGATCAAGAGAAGACAACGTTTACATGCACATATGGTACGTTTTCCTTCAAACATATGTCGTTTGCTCTATGTAACGCACCTGCCACTTTTCAGCGTTGTATGATGTCCATTTTTTCTGATATGGTTGAAGACACTGTGGAGGTGTTCATGGATGATTTTTCAGTCGTGGGTGAGTCGTTTTAATCATGCTTGGCGAATCTAAGTATGGCGTTGCAGAGATGTGTTGAATTCAACTTGGTACTAAACTGGGAGAAGTACCACTTTATGGTTAAAGAAGGTATTGTTCTTGGGCCTAAAATCTCCGAAAGAGGAATAGAGGTTGATTGAGCTAAAATTGAAGTTATTGAGAAACTACCACCTCCAATTTCTGTAAAAAGAGTTCGCAGTTTCCTCGGTCATGCAGGTTTTTATCAAAGGTTTATTAAAGACTTCTCCAAGATTGCTAGTACATTATGCAAACTTTTGGAGAAGGATGCAAAGTTCTACTTCGGTGAAGATTGCTTGAAGGCATTCGAATGCCTCAAAGGAAAGCTGGTTGAAGCTCCTATCATTGTAGCGCCCGATTGGTCTCTACCGTTTGAAGTTATGTGTGATGCAAGCGGGGTAGCTTTGGGTGCTGTACTTGGTCAGAGAAGAGAAAAGTTATTTCATCCAATCCACTATGCGAGCAAAGCCTTGAATGGAACCCAGAAGAACTATACTATCACGGAACAAGAGCTTTAGCAATTGTTTATGCTTTTGAAAACTTTTGTGCTTACTTATTGGGAACCAAAGTGGTGGTTCATACAGATCATGCAGCTCTGAGTTATTTAATGGCAAAGAAGGATGCAAAGATAAGGCTAATTCGATAGGTGTTATTTCTACAAGAATTTGATTTTGAAGTAAAAGATAGAAAAGGTTGTGAAAACCAAGTAGCTGATCATCTATCTAGACTTGAGAATGAGCACATAGCACAGCCCGATCTTGAGATTGATGATGCATTCCCCAACGAAGATATCCTAACCAAGATGGTGGAAGAGTTACCGTGGTATGCAGACTTTACGAACTACATGGTAAGTAATGTGATGCCTAAGAATCTCTCGTTTCATCAAAAGAGGAAGTTCATGCATGATGTGAAACACTACTTCTGGGACAAACCATATCTGTTTCGATGATGTGTGGATAGTGTTATTAGGCGATGCATATCTAATGTGGAGGTGCCTAGTATATTGGAAGCAAGTCATGCTTCTCAAGTTGGGGGCCACCATTCAGGTGATCGGACAGCCAGGAAGGTATTGCAAAGCGGCTATTATTAGCCTTCATTATTTAAGGATGCATATGATTTTGTGAGAAGATGTGATCAGTGTGCGCAATTTTGAAGCACCATGAGATGCCCATGTCTAAGATTCATGAAGTAGAGCTATTTGATGTATGGGGTATTGATTTCATAGGCCCATTTTTGAGTTTGTTTGGGATGAAATATATCCTAGTTGCGGCTGGCTGATAATGAAGGTAAGCGTGTTGTAGCATTCTTGAAGAGAAATATCTTCTCTCGTTTTGGGGTACTATGTACCATCATAAGGGATGGAGGATTACACTTTTGCAACAAGCTGTTCAGAGTAGTGTTGGTGAAATATGGGGTCAATAAATATAAGGTAGCCACACCTTATCACCCACAAACTAGTGGGAAGGTAGAGGTTTCTATTCAGGAGATCAAGCTGATCCTTGCTAAGACTATAAATTCTAATAGGAAAGACTGGTCTCAGAAGCTGGACGATGCCTTATGGGCTTATATGACCGCATTCAAGACACCAGTTGGCATGTCCCCATACCAACTAGTTTATGGGAAGGCTTGTCACTTGCCCATTGAGCTCGAACATAAAGTATTGTGGGCGTTGAAGCTTAATTTGAATTAGGATGATGCTATTAATCTGAGATTGTAGCAGCTGAATAAGATGGATGAATTTCGTCTACATGCGTATGAAAGATCAGACCTCTGCAAGGAATGGAAGAAAAAATATCTTGATCGACGGATTATCCAACGAAACTTTCAGAATGGTGATATGGTACTTCTTTTCAACTCCAGACTGAAGCTATTTCCAGGTAAGTTAAAGTCTAAATGGTCTGGTCCTTTCAAAATTAGCCAAGTCTACTCGTCTAGAGTAGTAGATTTAGAAGACAATAATGGTGGTGTCTTTAAGGTGAATGGCCAACGAGTGAAGCCATATATCGGTCCTCTTGACTAGATAAAATGCATGGCCACCATCTATCTCAATTAAGTCTAAATAATCGAGATAACTATGTCGTGCCGCGACAATAAATCAAGCGCTACATGGGATGCAACCCATCATTTTTAATTATTGTTTTAGGAGTTTGTTTTTGTAATCGAGCCACGATCAAAACTAAGGCACTTGGTGGTAGGCAACCCATCGTTCTAATCATTTTTGTTGTTTTTGAGTAAGTGTAGTTGCAAGACGTATAAAGGAGGAGATTGGTCTCAAATTTTGAATTGGAAGTGGTTTATGTTGAAGGTGGTAAGTTAGGAATGAAGAAGCAAAGTCTATTGGTTAGGCATTTCCTATACAAATCTAGGCAACGAACAAGTCAAGGCCTATGTAAATCTAGGCAACGAACAAGGCAAGGACTATGCTATGGCCTAAGCTCTCTGAATCTACAATGCCATAGCATAGGCGCCGCCTATGCTCAACTAGGCAAAGCTAAAGGCGTCTCCTATGCCATTGCCTTTGCTCTCTGAATCTACAATGCCATAGCATAGGCGCCGCCTATGCCCAACTATGCCATAGCATAGGGGCCACCTATGCCCAACTAGGCAAAGCATTAGGCGCTGCCTATGCCAAGCATAGGCAAAGCATTAGGCGCCGCCTATGATTACTTTTTGGTCTCCTAACCCGATTCAAATGGGTCAAAACCCAACCTAAGCCTTGGTCTATAAATAGAACCTTAGTCTTAGAACAAAATCTCATTGTTTACTCAACCTAAGCGCCGCCGACCCTTCCAAAATCTCTCAAACCTTTTCTTTTTGCTCATTAAATCTTGCAAGATCATCTTCCAAGTCCATCACCAAGTAATTTCTTCTTTTATATTTCGTAAGTATTACAATATTACACTTATAATGATTTCTTAGATCTTAAAGTGGTGTTGGTGATTTGAATGTGGTTGGTTTGTTATGATACATCTAGTTGAGTGAAAGAATACGTGTGGGTGTTCTTGACTTGGTTCCAACTTATATTTGATTTTGATACACTGTCATACTTTTGTGAAGTTGACATGGTGAAGTAATTGCATAAATGTCAAAATTGAGTGCTTGAATGTTGAATGACTCATTCATCGAGATAAAAATCATGATTGAATACAAGCATGAGATGTTATGATTATTTCTATGCCATAACTTGATTCAATCTCTATGTAGTAGTCTTGTTCAAAAAGTGCATCAATCCAAACATGAAAGAATAGTCTAGATTACATGAAATAGAGTTGGACAAGTTAGTTAAGATGACATGAAAGTATGATTGTGCTAAACGTGTTGTTGGAATGTATCACATATATGTATGTCGATGAAGTCTGAGTAATCGACATCACTCACTTAATTAGTTTATACCAACAAATTAAGTGTGGGGTGGTGCCACTAGTGCTTGTTTGTCGATTAAATCTTCCGAGATAAGCTGACGTGAATCTGTTTTAATCTCAGGTAGAATGGCACCAAAAGTACGACAAGGAAAAGAAAAAGCGCCCACCTCACAAAAAGGTCAGAAAAGGGGAAGAAAAGAGCAAGTTGAATCCTCCTCACTGCAAATACCTCGCCACATGTTCGGGATAAAATGGGTCCTAGAGGAGGAAGGAAAGGAGTGGTACAAGAAAAACAATGTGAAAAATTATGTTCATGTGGAGTTGATACAGAAGGAGAGTCTAGTGAAGAGACAACCTCGTATTCTGGCTAAACTCATGGTGCTAAATCTTGATTTCATTTTTTGAGATATGGGAGAATGCAATCTTGATCTAACGTGAGAGTTGTTTAGAAATTGGTACCCTAAGACTACCGGAAGTGAAGTGAAGATTTGGGGCCAAGTCTTGCAACTAAATGCGGAATTCTTCAACACTTTTCTGGGTCTTCCATCTATAGATCCATAACCGATCAAGGAGCTTCAACAAAGACCTCTGTATAGGGCAATCAGACACACATTGTGTTGAACAAGATCAATGGCACACTGGAATCGTCATAAGGACACCGGTCAACACAATATCTTCCCGTATGCTTCCCTAAACAGAGAAGCACGTATATGGTTGAGGATATTCAACTCTTGCCTCATTCCTCGGACATAGTACACAAAGATCACACGTGATAGAGTATGCTTGGTGTACGCGCTGATGACTAATATTCCCATCAACATTGGTGCGGTTATACGATGGTCAATGCATAAGGCCAGGCTACAAAAGAGGTCCCACTTCAGCTTTGGCAACCTGTTGACCGTGATATTAAGGAAGGAATATATTGAAGAGGAACCTACAGATCATAAACTTCCACACAACTCGAAGAGGGTTGACCTGACAAAGGTTAAAGATGCTGAATCTATGAATGGCATCAACCTGACCATTGCAGAAAGACATGCTCACGACGAAAGCTTCTTCCGCCATTTATATGGCATGACGAGGTTTACGATGATGAGTGGGGGTCGTACTCCAACTGATGCAGAGCTCCAACAGTTGTATTATGACTACCCGATGAATGAGCATAGACAGGCTATGTACGAATTAGGGGTGCATTTTGAGAAACCTCTCGATGATGACATATCGACTGATGATGATCACAGAATGCTAGACTCAGACGTGGAGGAGAACTCTGATGACGACGACTCTGATGATAATTCTGATGTAGGGGATATAACCCCAGACATAGAGGAAGAGTCCAACTAATCAGGTTTTCCTTAGTTATTTTCCACTGAGAGCGGTGTGTCCCATCTAAGTGTGGGGTGCTGGTATTTGTATGTTGTACTTATTTGACTACATTTATTTATGTTCATTTGTTTGATTTAGTTTTAGTTAGTAGTTATGATTTAGTTTTAGTTAGTAGTTGACCATGTGCCTTGTGTGTGTGAGGTTATAGTATATTTTGTGTTGCTGCTGATGCTAGAACTTGCCTGGTGTGTGTGTAAAGCGAAATAAAGAGTGTAAGTTTAGGATATGATTTAGGCATTTCATTAGCAGCCTGTGATTGTTTACCTTCTTTCTACCTACCCTTGTATATTATCCTAGTCAAACCCCTTTGAGCCTTTAGCTATTTTCTTTGACAGCCTCATATATAGCCTAATCCATTTTTTTTCAAGACCATAATTTGATCCAAATTCCTAAGCACTTTAAATTGTAAGGTTATGTTACAAAATAAGAGGAAATTGGGTGAGAGTAATGCCTCAGAATGTATTGGTACTTGAAATAGTTGTGAAAAAAGAATGGCTATCATAGTGGTGTGTTATAAATAAATAAATCAAAAATAAATAAATAAATAAATAAATAAATAAATACGAAGATAGTTATGTTTATGATTAAATAAAAAAATAGTTGTGTTTAGATTTGAATAACAAAATAGGTAAAAAGGGGTGGTAGATGAAAGAGAGGTATCAGGATTGTTTAAAAGAGAGTGCTAATGGCATAATGCGATGTATTAAAGTGCTTAGGGAACATAGTCACTATTTCTGGCCAAAATAGTTCTACCTGTCCCTTAGCCTACATTACAACCATGTAAAGACCTATTTGATCCTAAGCTTAGCATTCTGATATTAGTAGAGAATTACACTAAGGGCAAGCCTATGGTCAGCAGTTGCAACATATGAATTCTTTGTGTGAGAGAGAGCAAGGAGAGTCTTATACCCATGTTCCGAAAAATGCAAAACTTGTGAGTAATTATGGGTAATACATTATGTGAGACACACATGGTTGATGATTGTTAGGTAGTTTTGTATGATTCTTTGTGCCTTAACTTGTGGATATGAATTAACCATCATCACGAGTCTATGTTGGAGTTTGAATTGTTTCGAGTAGTAATCAAGAAAACTACTCTTTATTAATGATTTCTGTGCATGTCTTGTTGAGTATTTTGTGTGGTTACTGTGAAATTCTAAGTAGATGTTTGCATGGACATAATATTTTGTTCGAGGACGAACAAAGCTTTAAGTGTGGGGTGTTGATGTTGGGCATATTTACACGCCTAAACACCATAATTTACCCATGTTATAGCTAAGTTTTGAGGATAAAATACAAAATTCTTGCACTTTTAGTCCATTTTCCTGTAAGTGAGCTAACCTATGTGATTAGCATGTTTTCAGGTATCAATGATGAAGATTTCAGCACTCTGTGGACCTTTGAGCAGCAAAGGAAAACTTCACGTGAGAAGGAAGGCAGCTGTTGGAAGCTTGTGGACTAAATGTGATGCATGGAAAATCTGTCACGGGCAAAATCAGTATTTCTTAATACCTAGAGGTGCAGCAGTAACCTAGTTGGACTAGGACAAGGATGTTATAAATACCTTATTTGCTGAATTTTTCAGCAAGCTATTCTATTCGATTTTTATTATTATTTTTCACTTTTTTTCATTCGACACTTTACAGAGAAAAATGCTACCCTTGGGGAAAACTTCTAGATAGCAAAAAATTCAACCCTTTTTTGACGCCAAACACATCCCCATCATGAGATTATTCTAGCTTTGGTACGATGATGATGTCTATTGTAATTTCTGTTGCACTCATGAGTAGCTAAACTTCTCTGTTAGGGTTATGGAAGCCTTTTGATATACTGTCTATTACTATGAGTTTGTGAATTCTTGATGTGTATTCTACTTATATCATTACTCTCTTCGTGTTAATTAAATTCTTGTGGTTGTAAACATATAAAATACGCCATTATCGCATTAACTAGTTCGAGAGAAAAGTTACATGTTCGGAAAAGAGAGTGTGACAAGGAAATAGGGCTACCAACCTCTGTTTACACATTAATGCCTTAGTCAGGTTAATTTCTTGGAGAGTTTGTACCATAAGTTATACGCTTTAGGCTCGAGAGAGGTAAAGTGAAATAATCCTTGATGGTTGAGAAACACTAGGATTTATCATTAGAATACGAATCTCTATAAGTGCATGCATGTCTAAATTCCCCATTACTCATAGTTAATAGATATGTAGAACTCATAAGGTGTACATAACCCTAACTCATTATTCTCTATGATGAACTCCTACTAAATAAAGCATTCTGTCTCTATTTTGATACTTTTAATTCACGCCAAACCCAAAATCCCCCCTTTCCGAAGAATTTTTGACCAACAGTCTACTAAAACTTACAACCCTTAGTGACCAAGTATTCCCTGTGGGATTCGACACCCAACCCAGTTGGGCTCTATATTTGACAGCGACCGCTTACATTCTTACGAGAGCTGTAGTTTGGTCGTTATCACTGTAGTTGTGAAGATAAGCTTAAATGTCATGATAACTGTGCAAGTAAACGTCTAGCAAGGCGTCGTATTTCGAAGTTGGGAAAGTACAAAGTGTAAGTGTACATTTAGATCCTTGACTTATGTCAGTCCCCAGTATGTAGCCATCAAAACCTCAGTTGCCAACTCAATTATAGTTTCAGTATCCAGTACTCAGTAATCAGTGTTCAGTCCTTGAATTCAGTACTTCTATACTAGCTATAGGCTTAGTTATAATGTCATCTTTAGTTCAGTAACAAAATTTGAAACTCAGTTCAGCTCCAGACATGCTTGACCATAGCACTCAGTTTGACGGTACTCAGTTATCAGTGTTTCAGTACCCCATTTTAGAGAATACCTTAGATCCAGGTCGTACGCTTGGTCTCACATTCAAAAATAATGTAGACTTCATGAATCCATGCTCAGATACCTTATTCTACTTAGTTAGTCCTTATCTCCTATGCATAAAACTCAAAAATCGCAGCCCAGCTATTCAGACTAAGTACAGTTTAGCTTTGCAGATCCAGTATTCAGCTAACAGTTATACAGTTAATCAGATAAGCTAGTTTATTTATGTACTCGTGTTTAGCTTAGGTAATGTATCATGTCTCAGTTTCAGATCCTAGCTATTCAGTCATGACTCAATTCCTAGGTGTCTTGCACATTGCCTCAACTTCCCTCAGTAGCTCATCCAAGTCAGTATCCATTAAGGGACACACTGTCCCAAGGAGGAGATACATCATACCCCCAAAATTTTATGACATAAATATGCTGCTCTATTTTCTTTTGATGAATCCAGTTTGGAGAAGCGGTACTCATAAGTTAACCCTCAAACTCCAACTTCTGTCATATGCTATGTTTTCAAGATTCAGTTCATATCATGATATTTAATATATCTACCACGTCCCAGACTTAGTTATGTTCTAATGTTTCCGATCATTTATATGGAGTAATTAATCTCAAACTTATCGGTATTATCAGTTCAACATAATAGTTTTCCTTAAACTTACTCGTTCTTATGTTCATATTTTAGTGCCAAACTTGTTATTCAGTTCCATGCTCAGTTTTTAGTTCAAACTGGATACCTTTACAATTTCATGTTCATGAGTAAGTTTATTCATGAATTCACGCATCAGGTATGTGTGATCAGTTCATTAGTACTTTCAGTCATGCATTCACGTATTATGTCAGTCATATACTCATGGATCAGATATGCATGGATTCAGCCTTTCAGTTGTGTATCAGATATGCATTCTAATTTTGAGAAAATTTACTTTTTAAGAATCCTCAGTCTTATATTCATGAATCAGCTTCCCATGCATCAGATATGCATGTTCAGTATGTTATGCTCAGCTTTAAGTTATTTCAGTCAAGAACCCATGTTTCAGTAGTGTATGTCTTGTATGTACTTCATCTTATTATCTCTCCCGCTTCAGTTAATTTCCATTCGAGAACGAATGTTTCCAAGGGGGAGATATTGTAATACCCCATATGTTTCTAAGCTAGGAAACAAACATTTTTTCCTACGTATGAAACCTCCTATCCTGTAAGAAGTATTTTAGTGCATGACTTACAATGAGTATCCTAGTGATAAGATAGCTTATGATACATTAAGAATGTTCATATGAGTCACTTAAGGTAATACAAGCTAAGAGTTTTTGAATCCATCAAGTTTCAGTGTTTAATTTTGTAAGGGTCATATTTGAACGAGTATAACTTGATGTTAACGTGGTATTTTGGCTGATTTAGACCCATGAAACTGTATAGAATTGAATTATCTTTCCAACAATAGCAATTTTGCCTTAATCCAATACCCGAGTGAAAAGTTATACCCTTTTTCGTGAGAGACAATAAGGATAGTCGATTGGTTAGGCGCTGCCAAACCCAAACATAGGCGATTGGTTAGGCGCCGCCCAACCTAGCTTAGGAAATCACTTGGGCGCTGCCTAATTTAGTTATAGGTCCCAAAAATACTCCGTTTTGAGTTATTTTAAGGGTAATTAAGTCTTTTAAAACTCCTTACACGTCCCTAAACTTAACCCTACGAAATAAATAGCTTCTAACCACATTACAACCCTATTAACATCTCAAAGCTCATCATCTAAGAGCCCTAAAAGAGAAAAACAACTAGGGTCGGATAATTAAGCTTGAAGATCCAATTTCAAGGAAATTCCACTATCAATCATCAAGAACCTCCCTTCCAAAGTATGCGTAGTGTTCATCCATGAATTCCTTTCGTACGAGGATTTCAAGAATCAATCTTTAAAATATAAAAGCTCGGTTGATTCTGGTGATACGATCATACACATGTTGATGCTTTTTTGTTTTGATATATAATAGTATTGTGACTGTATATCTCATGAAAGTTATGTTGTTAGTTGAAAAACATGATCTTTAGATGGGTTGATAGAATGCAAGTATGAAATCCACCTATGCATTAAAGAATGCATGCAAGGTGTTCGATAAAATGTGTAGTATGTTAGAACTTCATATTTACATTATTTCATGATATCTAAAGAGCAAGTTCATGTTAATAATACACTCCAATATGAATTTCCATGCAAATTTTGTGTTGTTATTTGCTGTGGTATAAAGCATGTATGATAATGGAGATATAAATTATGTACACAAAATATATCCATGATTTCCTTACCATGTTTGAGATGTTGAATAAATACATGAAGTATAATATCCCCAAATCATTACAATATGAACTAAACATTACATGTTGTCGTTCCCTTACGTTTGAATAGTTTCGATGCGATTGCTATGAATAGTATATGTTGTCGGAATGCCCATGATATTAGAATATGATATTTATGACTTGATTATAAGCATTCCTATTCATGATAGATATTATGATGACCATGTACTTCATGAAATCCCCCACTCTTGTATTATGGATTTTTTTATTGATGGTCAGGTACTCAAGATATTCAAGTTGTGTCAGTTTCCTTCCATCAAGTCCTGGGGGTACTTGTACCCAAAAGATATAGTTGTGTACCTAGAGTAATGTCATATTTTCTCGATACTCTCAGTCAAGCCATGATCTATAGAATTCAGTCAGTCATGTGACTCAGGAAAACTCAAAAATCTCAATAATCTCAGTAGTCCAGTAATCTCAGTGCTCAGTAACCTCAGCAACCTCAGTATTCATAGTTAATCTCAGTAACTTCAGTACTCTCAATAATTTCTCAAAAGTTAATACATTCTGTTAGCCATTTGAATCTAGTAAACTTAGTTTAGCTCTGCTAAACAACACCACTAGTATCAGTCCAGTTAATCAGTATCAGTTCAGCTAATCAGTTCAGTTCAATTATTCAGTTTGGCTTAGTTATTCAGTTCAATTTTCTTAAGTTGGGAGTAGGAGTTAGAACTAAGTGAACCCAAGGATGGGAACTCACCCGCCATTTCAGGGTGTGATTCTTAGTAGTCATCCTTGTGTTCTAGAACTACATAGCCAGCGTACGTTGAGACATGTTAACCTATCAGATTAGGGTTTATGAGGTGGCTTAACCCATCAGTGTAGGGTTCCCACCGTTCTTATGAGTACCTGCTAGTATAGGGTTCTCACAATTGTTTTTACCAGTGGTGCGGTATTGACACCCCTCCAGTCGGAGCAAAGATTGGACCACAGCTTACCTATTATAGTGTATTTAGGGCATGTAGGTTAGATAACTACTTCCCACAATTTCAGTTACAGATTTCAGGAATGTCACCTATAGCTACCCAGTCTCAGTAAAGAACTCAGATAGCTCTTCAGATTTCAGTATATCAGGGCTGTCAGATATAATCAACTCAGAAATAGAATGGAACTCGTATAGTTTCCTTTAGATTAATAGACTGTGAGATATAGTCGTTTATGCTATCAGTCACAACAGTTATCAAAACTCATGTTATTAGTACTAAGCTTTAGGAATATCAGATATAGTCAATCAGACCAATTCTTCATAATTCAAACTGTCAGAAACAATCATTCATTTATCAATAATGTACTATTAGTCTCTTAGTATTTAGTAATACAATATCAGATCCATCACTTATTAGTGATTTACATATCAATATCAGTAAACTCAGTCTTTCAGGATCTTATTATTAGTACACTCATGTTGTCAGTATTCAGACTCAGTAGTCCGTATCTCCACAAGTTCAGTTACAGTTACGTATGGATGTATGTACCCTCACGTTCATATTAGATAGTATTGTACATAAATATAACCCTTTCAAATTAGCCTGCCTCACGTGTATACTCAGTACATTCAGACATATTGATGCATTTGTGCTAAGGTGCTTTCTCTTGTGTTACACCATAAGTTTAGAGGCATGAGCTCCAAATCAGCAGTAGATTCCAGGATCAGCAGTCAGAGTTAGACGTGAGTGCTCATCCTTTGAGGACATGATGATTTCATTTCTATTTCAGTTTCTACTTTATTTCAGTAGTTGGAGTTAGTTGGAGACATGTCCCTTCAACTCCTTATTCAATTCAGTTAGAGGCTTTCAGACTAGATGTCAGATTAGATGTTCAAACTTCAGTATTTATGTTTCTTTTTGGTATTATTATACCATATTTTTTTTAAATATGTATTAGTATTCAACCTTATTGCCTTATAGTTCATATTTCTGCATATTTTATGAGATATTATGCAGTTTACAGGTACAGATATCAGTCATGGGTTAGCTCATGGTTCTTCGAGGTCATGAGCACCATGTAGGGTTTTGGTTCAAAAAATTAGGGCGTTACAGAGACCAATCCTTCCGGCTAGCGTTCACCGTTTTGGCTAGGATAACTTTAATCTCACAATTTGAAACCTCCACTTGCCCATTGGTTTAGGGGTGGTACGGAGTAGCCACTCTTTGTTGTTTCACCCTATATTTTACCAAAGCTTCTCAAAACATTTTGTTGAAAAAATGAGATCCTCCATTAATTATGATAGTACGTGGTACTCCAAAGTGAGAGAAGATTTTCTTCTTCAAAAATGCAGCCACCCTCTTTCCTTCATTTTTAGAAAAGGCCATAGCTTCGACCCATTTCTAGACATAGTCAATAATAACTAACATATATTTCATATCGTACGAGCTTATATAAGGACCCATGAAATCAATGCCCCAGTCATCAAACAACTCCACTTCAAGCATCTTAGTTAAGGGAATCTCATGTCGTTTAGATATTGACCCCTGCCTCTGACATTGGTCATATTTCAGCACAAAATCATGGGCATCTTTGAACAATTTTGGCCAGTAATAGCCACTCTGCAACACCTTTTTAGTCGTTCGGTTACCTTCATGGTGACCCCCAACCGGGGAAGCATGACATGCTACCAATTTGCATAATGCATCTACTTCTGGCACGCATCTTATTATAATATTGCCTAAACATTGCTGAAAGAGATATGGCTCATCCCAAAAGTAATGTGTCACATCATAGAACAATTTCTTCCTTTGATAGAAAGAAAGATTATCTGGGATGACCCCACTTACAATATAATTTGCATAATCTGTGTACCAAGGCAATTTTTCCATAGCGGAAGCCAAGATATCCTCATCAGGGAATGCATCATTTATCTTTATTTTGTCACTAATTTCCTACTCACATTCCATTCTAGACAGATGATCTGCATCCTAGATTTTACAACCTTTCCTATCTTTGACCTCAAAGCCAAATTCTTGCAACAGTAATACCCATCTAATCATCCTTAGTTTTGCATCGTTCTTAACCGTCAAATACCTCAAGGCAGCTTGGTCAGTGTGGACCACCACTTTGGTCTAAAGCAGATATTCTCTGAACTTTTCAAAAGCATACACTATAGGTAAATATTCCTATACGGTGATGGTGTAATTCTTTTATGCTCTATTCAGTGCTTTGCTGGCATAATATATCGGATGAAACAGTTTGTCCCTCTTTTGTCCCTATACGGCTCCAAGGGCAACACCACTTGCATCACACATGATCTCAAATGGTTGTGCCTAGTTAGCTGCAATCACAATAGAAGCCTCAATCAGCTTCTTTTTAAGGTATTCAAATGCCTTCAAACACTCAACATCATAGGAAAATTTTACTTCTTTCTATAAAAGTATTCAAAGTGGATTTGCAACCTTTGATAAGACTTTAATAAATCTTTGATAAAAGCTATCATGCCTAAGAAAACTATGCATTCCCATCACTAAAATGGGAGGTGGTAGTTTCTCGATAACTTCCACCTTTGCTTGACCAACTTTTATTCCTTTTTTGGTAATTTTATGGCCGAGAATGATGCCCTCCTTTACCATGAAATGACATTTTTCCCAGTTAAGGACCAAATTAAATTCAACACATCTTTGCAAAGCTACATTCAGATTTGCCAAACACATGTCAAATGAATCACCCACTATGGAGAAATCATCCATGAATACCTCTATGGTGTTCTCCACCATGTCAGAAAAGATAGACATCATATACCATTGAAAAGTGGTGGGTACATTACATAGCCCTACTGGCATCCTTTTAAATACAAAGGTGCCATATGGGCATGTGAATGTCATATTCTCATGATCTTCAGGATCAATACAGATTTGGTAGTATCCTGAATAACCATCCAAGAAGCAATGCTACCCCTTACCAGCTAATCGATCAAGCATTTGGTCCAGAAAAGGCATCGGGAAGTGGTCTTTCAGAGTCCATGATTTTATCTTGCGGTTGTCCATGTAAACTCTCCACCCAGTACCATGACTGAGTGTAATAAACTCATTCTTCTCATTAGCAACCACTGACATACCCCTTTTTTTGGGTACGTATTGAAGTGTTTTCACCCACTTACTGTCAAAAATAGGGTAAACCACTCTTCCATCCAACCACATAATAATCTCCTTGTCAACTGCCTCTTGCATTAGTGGGCTAAGACGGTGCTGATACTCTATGGTTGGAATACAATTTTCCTCAAGTTGAATTTTATACGTGTAGATTCCCGGGGGAATGCCAATAATATCTACGATGGTCCACCCTATAGCTCTCTTGTGCATTTTGAAGTACTAAAATAAGTGCATTCAGTTGTTTTTCACCTAAATCAGCTGCAATAATAATAGGTAGTATGTTCTCGTTTCCCAAAAGCATGTACCATAAATGCCCAGGCAGTTTCCTCAACTCCAACACCAAAGACTCCTCAATAGATGGCTTGGCTGGTGGTGTTGGTCGATTATCCAGGTCAAGATCTAGATTTTTAAGAGCATAAGGATATGAACCCATTCCTATTAAGTCACAAACTATCTTTTCATACTCCTCAATGCCTTCACTATCATAATTCATCATTACCGCGGCCAAAGGTTCGATAATGAGTTGCTTAGCTATGGAGACGTCCTGTTCATCCTTATAGTACACATCAACTACTGAGAAGACACTCATTTCTTTATGCTAGTTGATTGATTTGCCTACATCAAACCATACCACTTTATTTTTCATCCTGAATAAGAGCTCACTCACTCTTAAAACAATCAACACACTTTTAGTTGCGAGGAAAGGTCGACCCAAAATTATGGGCACCTTGAAGTCCACCTTGAAATCTAGAATGACGAAGTCTGCAGGGAATATAAAGTTGGACACCTTTACCAACACATCCAATAGAATGCCAACGGGTCACTTTGCTGACCTATCTGCCATTACGAGTCTCATGTTAGTGGGTGTGGGATTCCCTAGACCCAACTTTCTATAAAT
Source organism: Capsicum baccatum var. pendulum (assembly GCA_030864225.1). Taxonomy (NCBI): domain Eukaryota; kingdom Viridiplantae; phylum Streptophyta; class Magnoliopsida; order Solanales; family Solanaceae; genus Capsicum; species Capsicum baccatum. Next base: position 190,943,532 of record CM061559.1, on the reverse strand, counting down.
AATTAGCGGCATCAAATTTATGCTTGCTCCCAGATCACATAGTGCCTTGGTAAATTTCATAGTCCCAATTTTGGAGGGAATAGTGACTATACCTAGGTCTGGATTCTTCTACACTAAGGTCCATACAGAAATAACGCTACAAAGGTGGAGATCTACCCCCAATTCGCACCTCTCCACTTATTTCTTAGTCAAAAGTTCCTTCATGAATTTTGCATGTCTTAGTATTTTCTCAAGTTATTCAACCAGAGGGACATTTATTGTAAATTGCTTGAGCATTGCCATGAATTTGCTGAATTTTTCATCATCGGCCTTCTTCATCAATCATTGAGGAAAGAGAGGTGGTGGTCTTGAGATAATTTTCAACACCACTTTCTTTTTCTTCTCTTTTTCCTTATCCAAAGCATCAACAGAACTATTCAGCTTCTCAGACTCCACTGGATTATTTTTTTCTGATTCATTAACAACTACTTCATCATCTATAGATTTTCCCACAAAAGGGTTAAATAATATTTTACCACTCCTAGTGGTAATTTCCATACATGAACCATCATTCTACGGATTCTGAACCGTATCACAACGTAAAGTACCATTGTTTTCTGGTTTGGTGTTTTGGAAAGTTGGCTCATCTGCTACTCTAACTGCTTCATAGAAGTAGAGTGTGAGCTAACCAACTGACTCAGGGTAGAGAATTCACACTTCATAGTAGTTACCCCCGAGTTGGTAACCTCAACTACCTTCAACAATTTTTCCTTCATGTCCTCTATGGAAATATTGCCAGATCTAGTTAGTGCAATATCCCGACTTCCAGAAGGAATATACAAACCATTCCTATCATTATTGTTTCTCAAGTTTCCTTGCTCCGTATATTTATAATCAGGCTTTCCATAAAAATTCCAACCGAGGCAATATCCAAGGGAATTATTGTTTCTCAAGTTTCCTTGCTCCGTACATTTATAATCAGGCTTTCCATAAAAATTCCAACCTAAATTCCCTTGGATATTGCCTCGAAAACCACCCTAATTACTCATGTAGTTTGCCTCCTCCGTGAACTGGTATTCCACAGACTTAACCTTTTTAGTCTTGTTTGACAACAAGTACTTTGTCAGTAAGTCAATTTATGTCTTTACGTGGGCCATATATTGGTCTCTCTCATCGTCTCTTCTATAATGCTCCACAGTTATACCAATAAAAATAGTCAGTCTAGCTACTACAAAATCCCTGGTATGCCAAGCCTGACTCTGTTTGATCATCCTATTCAGCATATCTAAAGCATCATAAAAAGAAAGGTCAATGAACAAACTACCTGCAGCATTATCTACAATTGAATTTGTCACAGAGTTAAAAGCTTTGTACAACGTCTCCATCAAGTGTAAGTCTATCATGTTGTGGTTCAAACATTATGCCACCTTCTTCTTAAATCTCTCCCAAGTTTCATGCAATGCTTCAGTCGGGAGATGCCTGAAGTTACTGATTTTGTCCCTCAACTTTACCCTCTTGGAGGGTGGAAAGAACCGTTCTAGGAATGCTTTTTTCAACTCCCTCTAATGGGGGATGGAATCAGGCATAAGATAATTTAACCAAATTGTTAACTCCCTAGACAGAGACAATGGAAATAATCTCAATCGAATCGCATTCTAGCTCACTCCTAGATTATCAAAAGATTTGAAAATGGTGATAAAGTTCATCAAGTGCATATTTGTATCATCAACAGGAAGACCTCCAAACAACCCCTTTAGATTTAGGAGTTGGATCATGGTGCTTGTTATGTTGAATTTTGCACCAGGTGCCAATGATGGAGGAATGATAGCACCTATTGCACCTTCTTTATCCATTCATTCATCATTATTATCAACCACGTATTGGATAGGATGTTGACCATACCTTCCTCTAACTGGATGGTTTCTATTGAAATTTTACTGTACTGGTATAGCAAGTTGCTCAGCTCGCCTTGGGTTTTGAGGATTCAGCAAATTCCTTATCACCCAAGTCTTTCTCCTCAGGGTTCGGATAACGTACTTGTTGACCCTGTTTCTATATGTTCACCTAAGACTTGGACAAGGATATCAGTCTGTCAGCCTCTTGCTGTTATGCTATTCTCCCAATTAACTACGGTTCTAGATTAATTAGTAATAATGATTCTCCAAAACATTTTGTTTTTGGCACAAACAACAAAGATCCTGAAATTAAACAAAAATAATAAATAAACATAAATCTAGGAAACTTAACTAACAGTTAATTAGTGCACACAAACTTCCAGTTTACAACCATAGTCCCCGACAACGACACCATTTTTGATAATGCTCAAATTACACTCTTGGATAGGTGTAAGAGATCGTTGTTAATATAAAACCCAACTATGTTGGGGTTGAATCCCACTGGGAATATGGTGTAAACTCAAGTCGTTACGATTTAATTCACTGATAGTTTAACATTTCCTTAAATAGGGGGTCTAAGTTGTTTGACACTTTAATTTTGATATTTGTAACCAAGAGTTTATGAAATAACCAGAATTATGTTCATTAGGGGTTATAGTAAATGAAAGATGCTGAAGGTGACTCAAAATTCTCATTGTGGTTAGGATAATAAGTTGTCTTAATCAATAATATGTTCAAATGTCTCTCAACCTATTTAAGCATCTAATTTCCTAATCCTTTCGGACTTAGAGATTTTCTATTCACTGCGCAGATTTTACCTCAAGTTAACCAACATTGTTACAGTGCTGATTATTAAACAAAGTATTTCTGAGTCCCTGTTTATAACTCACTTCCTACTATATTTGACTTCTTTCTCAAGTAAATCAAAGCAGGTGTGTCTACTTTTTGCAACCAGTAGACGTTAATTAAAGATTCAAAATTATCCAAAAATCCTACCACCTATTCAATCGTAAATACCTATCACCTTATCAAGACCTAACCCTAGATCCCATAATTCAGGTTAATGGAGTTTATTTGGTCATGATGCAATAAATGAAACACATAATTGAATTCAGATGGATTTATGGTTTACTGTGATACTTCTAATGTTTGTCTTTGTTATGTGTTGATTCAGAGATGTAATATCAAAGCCTATGCCTCTAGACAACTTAAGCCCTATGAAAACAATTATCCTACCTATGATCTTGAGTTGGCAGCTGTTGTGTTTGCCTTAAACATATGAAAATGGATATTATAAAGTTTATAAATAAGTGTTCTAATTGTCAACAGGTTATGGTTAAGAACCAAAGGCCTACTAGAATATAGTAGGAGTTCCGTATCCCTTTTTGTAAGTGGGAATTAGTGAACATGGATTTTGTGAAGGGGTTGCTCGCACGCTTCGTCAACATGATTTGATATGGGTCATGATAGAAAGAATGTCCAAGTTAGCTCATTTCTTGCCTCTTCAAACTTCTTAGTTTGCTAAGGATTATGCCAAGCTCTACCTTAAGGAGTTGGTTAGGTTTCATGGGATTCCATTGTCTATCATATTAGATAGAAGTACTCAGTTTACCTATTATTTTTGGAATGTTTTTTAGAAGGGTCTTAGTATCCAAGATCATCTTAGTATAACTTTTCGTCCTCAAATAGATAGTCAGGTAGATAGGACCATTCAGACCTTAGAGGACATGTTGAAAGCATGTGTTATTGACTTTATAGGTAGTTGGTATGATCACTTACTTTTGATTGAGTTTGCATATAATAATAATTATCACTTCAATATTTAGATGGCTCCATTTGAAGATATTTATGGAAGGACATGTAGATCTCCTATCATTTTGTTTGATACAGGTGAATTACTTTAATAGGGCCAGATGTAGTGTTTGATATGATAGAGAAAGTTCAGTTGATTTGGGAGAGGCTGAAGACAGGCCAAAGCCATTAGAAATCTTATATAGATATGAGGAGAAAAGATCTTGAGTTTGAGGCTGGTTATTTGGTTTATCTAAAAATCTTGCCCATGAAGCGAGTAAAGGGATTTAGCAAGAAAGGGAAACTCACTCCCTATTATGTTGGCCCATATAAGATCTTGAATTATTTTGGGAAGGTAGGTTATGATCTAACATTGCCTGCAGATTTAGAATTAGTGCATCTAGTGTTTCATGTTTCCTTGTTGAACAAGTGTATTGGTCCCATTACAAAGCATGGATGTTCAGGTTAACCTTTTTTACAAATAAATCCTAGTTGAGATCCTTGATCGTTAGATTCGTAGACTAAGGAACAAATAAGTTCCCTTGGTCAAGTTTCTTTGGATGAATCAGTCTGTTGAGCGAGTCACTTGAGAAGTAGAAGCAAATATGCGAACCAAGTACCTTCACCTATCTCTGTGAAAACAAATTTAGCATAAGTTAATGATTTTCCTCAGATTGACTCTCTTCTATTCTCAGTTTCATCTACGTAATTCATTTTATGTCATTGCATACATTCAGTTCAGTTCATGTATTATGTTTCAGAATCAGTTATGTAATCATGTTTTTATTCATGCATATTTTGTATATGATCTCAATTACTTTAGTACTCTTCAGTAAACCAGTCTCATTCGAGGACAAATATTCCCAGGAGGGAGATATTATAATACGCCATAAAATTCTTAGCTCATTTTAGCTCTCAATTGCATGTTTAAGGGGTCCAAGGCTTGAAAATTTCACTAAGTGTTGGGACTTAGTCATTTCCAAGTCCCCTAAACTTTTATTATTTTATTCTTGACCCTATAAACTTTAGAACATCAATTTTTAAGTTTATTAATGATTGAGGTTATTCAAAGTACATCTCGAGTGAGTTTCAGAATTTTTAGACAAACGTAGGGGCATGTTTAGAGAACCAAACTAGTAAGGGCACTAGGATAGACCCTTGGTGTAGGGCTTAGCCCATCGGACAAAAGCCCATGGCGTGGTTCCTATCCAGTAGCTCTGAAGCCCATGGCACGGGGCTTAGCCCACCAGTATAGAGTTGTGGCGCCCCTTCCTTTATCTATCTAACTTTTGTTCTTTTTCATTTAACAGAATTTGGGTCAATTCCCCCTACCCAAACTCATCAATAACACAAAATATAGGTCCCCAAGGAGGATTGTTTTCCCATTTATTCATAATATCTCACAAGAAAACCATAGTTTGCCTCATGAACAAACCCTAACCTATTCTCAAGAAGTCAAGGAACTCAAACTTCAAACCTCAAGAAATTGCTAAGAATCTTCATAAATTCATCTAGTGAGGTATGTGTGATTTTCATCCATGGGTTCCTTTCACCCATGGAGTCCAAGAATCCTTTATTTTGTTTAAATTATGAGTTTTTCATGTTTAAGTTGAAATATCTCCATGAATTTCTTATGAATTCTATTACAAGTTATGTTTATAAGTGTTTTTCAAGTGGGATGAGCCATTACATGTTTTAAATGTTGTAATCTTCACATTAAATCCCTAAGTTATGGCTTTGTAATCATGATATTCTCATATGCTTTGCCTATTCCCATGCTTAAGTTCATGAATCTCACGTGTTTGATGAAATGCCTAAGTTTTGGGCTTTAAATAACGACCCCCTACTATGGTTTTAAGGCTTTTACATGGCATTAGTTCTTATTAGATTCAGTGCTGATGGGTTATGAACACCAGATACATATGTGTTTTAAATGAATTCAGTTTTTCAAGTACTCACACAGAAAATCCATGACTCTTATCAGTATACTTACATATTTATAATCTTGATGAGCACTATAAGTTATGTAATAATGTTCAGTCTAGTTCAGTTTATCCAGTATCATTGTTAGTTCCGTTAGGATTAGTATTTAGCACCGAGCGAACTCAGGGATAAGGGCTCACCTGACAATAGAGGATGTGACCCTTAGTAGCAATCCCTAAGTTCTAGAACTACATAGTTGCTTAGCTTAGAGATGTCTACCTATAAGTTAAGGGTTGAAAAAGTGATTACCCACTGATAAGTGGTAATCCTACTACTTATTCGTATAGATTATACATACGCACTACTATTCTTGTATTAGAAATGTGGCATTATCTAGATTTAAGTGTTAACACACATATTTTGTAGATATGAAGTGAAAAAGGTGTGCATATGATGAATGAACCTAAAAAGGTATCAAATTGAAGCAAAAGGAGTGCAGCTAGAAACCTGAAGTAGTAAGCCTTAATTACCACAACTTTGGTCCTCAGACTATAGTTGTTGTCGGTCCAGGTGGCCAGAAAAGTGTGGTCACAAAACCTAATTGCAGACACATAGCTGTGGGCGTAGTCAAACATACACAATCGGGTATCAATAGGAACTGGCCTAAGGGCAGAGTTGTAAAATGTCATGGACGAATCCCAAATCATATATAAGAATAAACCCTTTCTTCTTTGGGTATTACTTATCTCATAAGATAGTTTTGAATTCTAAGCTTGAATCCCTAATTGGGTAAGTGTGTAATCAACTTTGGAGGCTTAACTTTCATAGTTTCTTACTGAAGAATGAATGCTTTGGCTGACTCATATGGTATATCTCTCTTTACTTTTTTCATGAGTAGCTAAACAATTTAGTCTTGGGATTGTATTGAACTAGAGTGTGATTGTGTGTGGGTATTGTTGAGTTTCCATGGATTTTAGTTATTGCGTATGGATTTCACCATTGCTTGAGCTTATATGTTTTGAATTTGATGGGTACAAACTCTAATTATCCAAATGTGCTTGATGGGTGAAAACTTCAAGCTTTAGAAACTATTTTTTATCCTTGATAGAGGGATTTAGGTGAATATTAGGTAATCCATAAGAACCTCGAAAGAGCGTTATAGGAGGACAAACCAATGGTGAACAACTAAGCCTATAGTTTACTATCCTTTGTAATTTTAGAAATAAGTATTTAGGGAGTGTAAATCATGTCAAGAGCATCATCCTAGAAATAGGGATGCTTGGTTGAGCTTTTGGGTGGCTATATAAACTCGACACTTGTTAAGTGCTCTAAAGGGCCACTGGGTTAAATCATTGGGGTTTGGTCAAATGATTGACCGCAATGATCTTCGACCTAACCTATCCATTAATTAACAACTAAATCCCATGATAAACTAACATTGTCCCATATGCTTCACCTCTAAGAGGATATAAACCTAAGATTTCTCCAAACATTGAATTTAAACCAAAGCTAGCATCCACCTCGCACTTGTTGAAGTTTGTGTGATGAATTTTTAAATAAATCAAATCCCCCATTTATTTATACATGTTGTTTTTATTAGTATTCTGGGTAACCTTATAGTAACTTGAGTAACCATAAATTTGAAGTATATAGAGTTCACTCCTTGAGATTCGACCCCTATTTACATTAGGTTACTTGACAATGATCACCTCACCCTAAAATTATGGGAGTGAGTTAAGCATTATCAAAATGGCGCCGTTGCCGGGGAGTAAAATATTGAATTTCACTTGTGTGGTGCTAATATTACATGGTAATGCCGGAGTGGGGTAATTTACTTTATCAGTTATTTTTGACTATTTTATAGGTGATCAAAGTATGAACGAAGCATGTAGAAAGAATGAAAGTAATTTTGTCCCTTTTGATGCTCCACTAGATCATGAGGGCCAATTAAATTAAGTGGGTAAACAAGCGCTATCCGCATCCCACCAACCAACAAAAATGGTGTGTTTAATATGGCTACCATTATGCTTCAGATGTTGAAAATTAAAGGATTATATGGGGGGGTAAAGCATATGAGGACCTAAATGTTCTTTTGAAAAACTTTGTGGAAGTTTGTACGTTATTTAACATAACACATATTACACAAGAATCCATCTGTCTTTGACTCTTTTCATTTTTACTAACAAACAAGGCGACTTTATGGATCCGCTCACTTCCACCTGGCTCAATCACATGTTGGGAGGAGATCACCACGTTATTCCTAGATAGATACTTCCCACAATAAAAAAAATTTCAAAGGTGGGATGAGAATGTAAACTTCAGGTAAGTGAATGGAGAACTGTTTGAAGTGTTGGAGAGGCTCAATGGAAAGCTAGCTCAATGCCCAAATCATGATATCTCAGATAAAATACTCCTTGCATTTGAAAAAAATGGTTGTGGATAATATGGTGGGTGGCTCTATTGTGAAATTGCATCATCTTAAGGCTTTTCATTTGATAGATGAAGTATCCAAACAAAATTGGGGGTGGCACACCCATGATGCTGATGCTCTTAAGAACCCTTCTACTACCTCCATAGTGACTAATGAGCAAAGAAAATGAGAAGAGGAGAAAGAGGAGAACATGGCCAAGATGATGACCCAACTTGAGATTCTAATGAAATATTTGATGGGTGTACCTGCGAAACAGTAAATCTCATAACATTAAAGGCTTATAAAGATGATGATAAGGCAAAGATGTTGATGAGAAATTTAGTACTTGGCAAACTACTCAGGGGTTTTCTGCCCAGCCTGTCAAAGGTAAGGTAGTAACCTAGGTTGGATGGAACATGATCAAGATAAAGATTGGAGAGATAGGGAACAGGACTATGGCTGCTAAGGCCAAAGAGTCAAATATCATTGACCCTAAAAATTTTAAGACTAAAGATTTTTTGGCATGAATCTTGAGTAGAGTTTAAGGTGCGGACAAAATAGTCAATGAGTTGAAGGGTGAATTCTCTGTACTCTTCCTAATAGTGGTGTCTCACTTCACCTCTATCAAATAATTAGAGACTCCTAAGTCGATCAAATATCCATAAAACTAAATGCAAGGGCTAGAGGTGGAATTCTAAGTGACATAATTGCTAACCCAAAGAATGAAACACAAGTCCTATAAATTGTCACTAGAAGTGGAAAAGAACTTAAAGAGCCCCGTAGAGGAGATTTGAGTGAAAATAAGGCCACGGCCAAGGTAAAGGATATAATTCCTCAAAGAAGAAAGAAAACAATAACAAATTGATAGATAAAAGCGATGGGGAAGTGGTTAAAGTTGAAAAATGCAAGGAGAAGCAAAGCCAACAATCAATGTTCCTCGCTTGTTTCATTAATAGTTGCATAAAAGGAAGAGAGTGAGAAATTGAGAATGTTTATGACAAAACTTAGCAAATTCTCAATAAATATCCCACTAATCGATGTGATACAAGAAATTTCAGGATATGCTAAGTTAATGAAGAAGTTAATGTCCAATAATAATTTCGTTGAGGGTGATACCATTGAAGTTACTCTTGGGTGTAGTTCTATCATGGATAGCCAAGTTACGAAAAAGGAAAACGATCCCGGAGCATTCATTATCCCTTCCACCTTTAGAACTCATGAGTTTGTTCAAGCTCTTTGTGACCTTGGTTCAAGCATCAACCTAATGTCGTATATCATCTATAAGAAACTTGACTTGGACACTTCTACACAAACCTCAATGCGACTTTTGATGGACCGGTCCATAAAAAGGCCAGTGGGTATATTGTTTGATTTCCTTGTAAAGGTGGAAAAATTTATTATCCCAATATATTTTGTTATATTGGATTGTGAGATAGACCAAGAGGTGTCTATCATTCTTGGACATCCTTTCTTATCCATCAGGAAAGCCATTATCGATCTAGAGTTAGGGGATATGAAATTTTTGATGCAAGAAGATGAGGCCTCGTTTAAACTTGGAATATCAGAGAAGCAAATGGCGGAGATCCAAGTAGTATCCATTGTAGATGTTGAAAATGAGATAGTTAAAGATGAGGGGTTTGAGGACCTGTCGTAATATTAAAAGAAAGAAGACGTTTTGCCATGATGATAACTAAGGGACTAAGTGGGAGGCAATCCATAAGTTCCATGAGAGTGGCATGTATCCTTTTTGTTATGTCGTTATAGTGTAGATGTTATATTTTGCATTTGAATAACCCATGCATTTATGGCACTTCAGATTGTATTAAAACAGTTTTACAAAAAGAGAAAGTGTGAAAGTCTACTTTGAAAATTTGAACAAGAAAAAATCTATAAAAATTGAGTAAAATGCTGAACAGGGGAAACTAGGGGAGCAGAATTGCTCTAAGTTACCGTGATCATGGCCCCCATACACTATTACTATTACACGGGTGTCAGCAATTGTGGTCATTTCAGTCATTTAACCCCTAGTCTCATTCATTTCCCTCACACTCCCTTTTTATGATTGCTCTCTCAAATCTATGATTCATTCTTGGCCAAGTAGTAAGTTCTCAAATAGACTCGATGCACATCCTTCTTGCATCACAACATTGGTAGGTGACATGAATCCTTGCTTTAAGAGGCTATTAAGTGAATGATTAAGAAAGTTCCCAGATTTTTAATTTTTATGCTTTATATGTTGTCATCCTTATTATTGTTATGGTGTTGGTTGCTTGGTTGAGGTGTGAACACAAGTGGGGAAACTTTGAGTACCTAATAGTGTGTAAAAAAGAGGGGTAGACACATTGATATGCACACCTTGTGTTTGAGAAATTTCTTAAATGAACTTTCTATAGTGTTATTTACTTTTGAAGGGAACATTCACACACACTAATAACATTGTTCACATAACCTTCATTTTCACCCATATTGTAGAACATGCTAGTACTCTAAAATTGGGAGAAAGTTGAACATTCAGAACTGACATAGAGCCAGCCTCAGGTGTCGCGATCGCGGTCATAAACTGTAACCGTGGTAAGACAGATATGATTCTGATTTGCGACTGTGGTAACTGACGTAATTTTTATCCACCATTGTGGTAACTGAGGGTAGGTTCTTGTCAGGTAAAAAATCTTGTACTTCTAATTTTTAGCCAGGCAATCCCAAAACCTAGTCCAATGAACTTTAATGATCAATCTAACATAGCTTTCATGATTCAAATGACGTTAAAAGATATAATGTGTATTTAGTTCTTTCAGGACAACCTCATGGATAAGTTTGATCACATTAGATTCATGGCACTCGAGTACCACACTCACTACTATATTGATCGTTCAAAGACAAAGATGTTTTTGGAAGGAGGAATTTGTTTGGAGAATGTCCAGAGAAGCCGCCAGCTTTTCACAACAAACTTAAAGCTACAAGATGAAGGTTATTTGCCCTAAATCCATGCCTTGCAAATGAACAATAGTTCCATGAATTTTATGCCAATATTAGTAAAGTATCTTTATCAAACCCTCTCAATATAATTGTAAATACGTAGGGAAAGATGGTGAAATTTGGGGCTAAGAAAATCACTAATGTTTATGGGCTCAAGCAGGAACACATGGGTGAATTTAAAGCAAAGTGGTGTAAATTGATTAATTGGTTGGCACAACAACTATGTCCTAGAAAGAAAGTCTTGTGGACCAAAACTAAAAGCAATATCTCCATGAATGACTTCACTTTCAAGGATCGGATATGGTTGCACATTATTTATAGTCGAGTTTTCCCTTGCACCCACATGGTTTCTTGTATTCTAGATGGCATCCCTTTGGATATCGGTCAAATCATGGCAATGAAATAGATCATTTCAAAAACCAAGGTAGTATGAATCTCTTTTACCCCTTTTTGATTACTAAGCTTTGCAAAAGAGTAGGGGTAGAAGAGTACGATAGTAATACATGGGTGTGTCCTAGTACCTCTATCTACCCATTGAGGATTTAAGGAGAAGGCTCACCAAAAAAGGCAAGAAAAAAAAGATCAACTTGGAAGAACCAACATGTAGCGAACTCGAGCCTTATAGGCCAACCAACAGGGGACCTCATAATGAGATTGAAGTTAATATTGCAACCATTAAAGAGCTTGTGGATAGCTTGCCTCAAGGTCAGGGAGAATCCTCCACCACCAATCACTCATATGTGTCACATGCCGATTATGATAAGTACAAGGAGGGACAAAATAAGCAAAAGGCTACTATTGATCGGCTTAAGGAAGCCTACTTCCCTTTGGTGGAATCAAACTGAGACCTCCAGAGAGCACATGAAAAAATGATCACTAGGGAGAAAAAGAGGGATGAGTTCTTTAATAAGATGTGGAAAGGTGTGGAGGGTCTATGGATGGTTCCAAAACCCCAAAGAAGGCTGCCCACTTCTTAGGTGGATAGCAATAATGAGACCCCGACAGAGTGGTCAGATCTTTGGAAGGATGGTGATGATGCAGGGTACGAGAGTGATAGCTGTCATTGATGCATATTTAGAAAGAACCCTTATCTCTTTTATCCTTAATTATCTATGTAGTGGGGACACTTCTACCTTGTTAGTTGGGGGTGTCTCCTTATTTATTTGATTTGCCTCGCACTTTTTGTAGTTTTTATAAAATCTAGGTTATCAAAGATCAATTTACCAAGTTTGACATTCCATATCTATTAAGACATACTTTAATACTGAGATGTTGTCCCGTATATATGTTTCATAAGTGGTTCACCTTCACAGAGTTCCCATGTCTATTATTTTATATGAAGGCTCTCAATTTACTTCTAGCTTCTAGATAGAATTTAAGGAGGAGTTGGGTATCTAGGTTGATCTTACCACCACTTTTCAACCCCAAACTAATTGGTAATTAAATCATACTATTTACATAATGAAGGATATAACCTATTCATGTATTATGGACTTTAAAGGTAAAGTGGGAATAGTTTTTATCCTAAATAGAATTTGTCTATAATAACAACTACTATTTGAGTATCCAGATAGCTCCATTCGAGGCATTATATTGTATGCAATGTCGATCTTTGGTTGGTTGGTTTATGACTTTATAAGTTTAGTCCCTGGGGTACTTATTTGCTTTGTGAGTCTATTCACAAGGTTCGAGTCATTCAGGATAGACTACAGATACCTCAGAGTAGGTAGAAAAGTTATGTTGACTGCAGACTTTATGTGTTAAGATTCAGAGTTGGTAACCGAGTCTTTTTTTGAATATCACCCATAAAGGGCATGATGAGTTTTGGGGAAAAGGGCAAGCTCAGCCCTAGTTATATTAGACCATTTGAGATCCTTTTTATAGTTGGGGAGGTATATTATAATTTGGATTTGCCTCAAGCTTTTTCAGCTATCTATCCTATTTTCCATATATCTATGTTGCAGCATTATATTATGGATGATTCTAATATACTCAGTTGTGACTCAGTTCAATTGTATAATAGGCTTACCTGTTTTGAGGAGTAAATATTTTTCCTAGACAAGATATATATGGTGGAGTTCTAGTGATATGTCCATGGTTAAGGTTTGATGGTGATACCATCCAGTCGAGGAGGTTACGTGGGAGACCAGGTGTGAGATGTAGACCTAATATCTCTACCGGCTTGAGTCTTTAGGTACTTCTTAACCCTTTATATTCAAAAACAAAATTCATTTTAGTAATGGATGTTGTAATGACCCTCCAGGTCATTTATAGTGTTTATATACTTTCTATGTTTAGAGCATTCCTATAGCTGCCTCAAGTAATTTAATACTTGCTTGGACTGACAATTTGGTTATCGAGTAATTTATTTGTTTTTTAGACCCATTTCTTTATTTTGGAGCTTACATTGTTAAGAAAGGGTCTCATTAGTTTTGGAATATCAATTTTAGGCTATGGGGACCCTTGTTCCAAGTTTTAAGGCTTTCAAACTTATTTTAGGCTACTAGGTGGGTTTTTCCTAAAACAAACCCTTTGGTTTGGGACCCATTTTCTACTAAAATTAGATGGTAATTTATGGTGTCGTTGATTCCAAAACAATGATTTTTTTAGGGTAGCATATTTTTTTTGCATTATGGGATTCCAAATAGATTTCGAGGGCTTATTAGAAATATTTTTAGCTTGGCAAAAATTGGTGGAGCATTAGCACCTAGTGTAAGATAAGGTCCATTATCGCTATCGCAATAAAGACCCTCATGATTATAAGAGTCTATTATCTTGGTCATCGTGCTCTTCAGGTTGGGGAACCATGACCAAAATGAAGGAGGTAGTGGGATCAGGCCAGCTTGTTCAGTACAGCCGTGTGGCTTGGCCACCACAATCACAATGATCCCGTTAGTGGGTTGTCCTGATTGCAACTAGGTGACCTCGCAATAGCGATGAGGAAACCCCTAGTAGTATATTTATCATCCCCTTTATTTTTCCAACACAAATTCTACATGTTGGACACTACTAAAGAGTATGGGAGCTTATAATATCATGGGAGTCAACATATTCAGCTGTGTTTATCTTTTAATCATATTTGTGAGTGTTTTATCATCGTTATTCTTATAAGATTTTTCTTAGATTTTTGTTTAATTCTCTAATTTAGTTCCTATTTATATCTATGGGACTATTTCAGGATAAATTTTAACTCGAATTATGCCTAGCTTTGGGGTAATATGATCCTTTATCTTTGGGGACACTGTGATGGTTACAATTTCGTGATTTTGCAAGTGGACCCTATGTGGGATTTTTCTCCATTTATTGATTTGGATCATACATACTCAATATGGGTATCGATATAGTCATCTTTACGTGTAGAATCTTATTTTGATAGAGTGGATATATTTGAAGGATTTTTTAAAGGGAAAAGCTTCGGAGTAGAGGATTATACAAGGTTTTTATTGCGTTAAGGTAGGGTAGTATTACCTTTTTTCTAGATTGTGCTTTATTATGGTACTAGAGCAGTATTGTGCTAACAATGGGTGGGTATTTATTGCTCGATTATTATTTTTAGCATTAAGAGCATTATAAGCCGATTAGGCTCCCTTTTGGTAGAATTTGGGCTCGTTTTATCTTGTATTTGTTCGTGTTTATTCGTTAGAACAAGACTGAATATACTAAGTGCCTTGGGGTAGGATTGAAAATCCTTAGACTAGGTTTGGATAGGTACTTCCGTTGGGTTGGTTTGTGGGATAAGTAGTGGGGCCCATGACCCTTTTTTAAATAAAAATCCTATAATAGTCTCGAGTTGACCTAAATAACCTCCATTCTTTACCTTAGACTAATTATTGAGTTTTTGATGACTTAGTCATTTACATAAGCCTTTTTTGTCTTGATTACCCAGGTAAGGCAGTGTTTGGCCATATATCACACTCTTTCTATTAGTGATTAGGTCTTGTATTACCTTTATAGACTTAACCACCAGAACTTAAAGATTATGCTTAGTTGTACTTAATTGAAGATATACTCTTGGATCATTATTACTTTTTACCTAATTTATCTGTTCTAATTTAATTTTGAAATATAATATCTTTATTATTAGTTTTGGTTTGAGTCTTGCATCTACTTATTTTATTATTTTTATAAATATTGATTTGAGTTTGGCATAATAAAATATGATATTACTCTCTAGTTAGGTTTGAGTCGGTATTTACGCTCTATACAGATATTATTTTTGATCGGGATTGATTGGAAGGGAGTTCCGGGTATGCTTTTCACACATTGGATCTTTTTTACATTTTTAATTGTGTTATTCCATCTTCATATTAGTGATTACTCTTTGCCCATACCCATCATGCTTATGGGAGCTCGATTGGGTTACTTTTTTCTTATTTATGTCATCTAGGCTTATGGGGCCCTATTAGGTTATAGTGAGATTTTATTTATGCATTTGAGCACTTATTTTACCTATATAGTGATTTCTCTCTGCATGATCTACTATTTCTATTTCTGCTCATTTATTTTTTAATTTATTTTACATTTTTGCACTTTATTTATATTTTTACTATAATTTAGCTCAGCCAACCTATGATGCCTACTAAGTCTCAATTTTTTTGGTACTCATACTACACTTATGCATCTTTTTCCTATGCATATCTGGATACTAGTCACCGTTGTCGATGTTAGCCTCAAATTATATTGTTATTCAAAGCAACGGTAAGCTTTTAGAGTACGAAGTTGATCCTCCTTTGTTTGCTTTTTTTGGATAGTTTTTTTGTAAATTCTTACACTATGTTGTATTTTGGCACTATGTAGTACTCTATTTTAGTTTAGTGGCTCTTGTACCAACTTTACCAGGTCAGAGGGGATCTCATTTTGTTCATTTTTCGCTTTTTCCTTCGTTACTCGAGAAATTGGGTCATGACATATGCTTCATTAAAATCACATAAATAAATAAACACAAAAATAATATTAAACATTGGAAGGGTATTGTACAAACTCAAATAAATTATAAATATGTGTATTCCTTATTGTTTCCATCTTAACTTCTTAGGGATAAGCACATGGATTGTTGTTCAACACAAGGTTGCAAACACAGTGTGAACATCAAAATTAGGTTGGTATGGAACTCATTAGTCTGTATAATTCATAATAGTGATATATACTACTCTACAAGTTTTTTAGATAATTTTGATTGCAACTCCTATTGAATATGAGAAGTGGAGAATCTATTACTATTGATAATATTATCAAAAAGGTTTATAGAATCAGCTACTAATTTCCAGGTGATCCTTTTTCATAATCATCTTTTGGTTTCTAAACATTAAGGTTCACTGGGAAACAATATGATGATATATGGAAAAGAGCACCAGAAAATCAATTACGAATGTAATGTAGCCTCCTGAAGATAGGATACAGACGTCATCATACCAATCATGAGTCTCTAGGCATTTTCTCTTGTACCAATGATATTGGTGAACCTAGTTAATCTGATACAAAATTGCCATGACCTAGTTTCTCGAATAATAATGGAGCCTACTTTAACCATCAATAGGTAAGAAAAAGCATAAATCAAAATGAAAAGAAACAGGCTAACCAGTGGAAGGTAATAAAATAAAGGAAGTAGGCATAAAATGGAAATAGTAAGAAATGAATACAGTGATATATAACTATGAACATACCATACAATAGACGGAAGAGAAAAAACTATATAAAATTAGTTTTCCCCTCAACCTGGTAAGGTTAGTGCAATAGCCAATATATCAAAAAAGAGTACTAGAAAATTTCAAATCTACACCATAGTCTCAAAATATATAACTAAGACTATAAAAAATAGCACAATGTCGAGGATCAACTCCAAACTCTAAAAGCTCAACCAGTCTCTGAACAATAGCACAACTCGAGGATGTCATCAATGGTAATGACTTGTACTTAGATCTATATTAGGGAAAAAGACACAAAGAAATAGTATGAATAATAAAATAATGGGTACTCACTAGGCATCATACATTGACTAAGAAATTATAGTAAAAGCATAAATAAAGTGTGAGTATGTTTTCCATAAAGCTACCAAAAATTTAAATTTAAAAAAAAAGTGTGAGGACGTAAGCTAAAGTCATAAATAAAAAGGTAGAAATGGAAATAAAATGAGTTTTCCCTACGACCTGGTAAGGTTAGTACAAGAGACAATATGCCAAAAGAGACTACTAGACAATGTCAAATATACACCATAGTTTCGTAATATAAAATAAGACTATCAAAAATAGTAGAACGAAGAGGATCAACTCCTATGAGTTTACTAATAATAATAACTATCATTCTAGTATTGGCATAGCCCCTTTTGAGGCATTGTATGGTAGAAGCTGTAGATTTCCTATTAAGTGATCTGGGCTTGGTGAGGCAGATATTTTTGGTTTGAATTTGGTTTATCAGGCTATGGA
Source organism: Capsicum baccatum var. pendulum (assembly GCA_030864225.1). NCBI lineage: Eukaryota > Viridiplantae > Streptophyta > Magnoliopsida > Solanales > Solanaceae > Capsicum > Capsicum baccatum. The sequence continues at coordinate 190,926,136 of CM061559.1, read as the reverse complement.
AAAGGTGAATAGAATTAAGGCTATCAAAAGTCACCAAAAATCCTATGCAGATGTAAGGATTAGTGAATTGGAGTTTGATATTGGGGATAAGGGGTTCCTAACTGTATATCCCCTGAAGGGAGTAATGCAGTTGGGTAACAAAAGGAAGCTCAATCCCCAGTTTATTGGTCATTATATAATTTTACGGAGGGTTGGTATTGTGGCTTATGAATTAAGGTTTTCTTCTGGTTTGAGCTCTATTTATCCTATATTTCAAGTATATATATTGAGGAAGTGTCTTGGTGATCCGTCTTTGGTGGTTCCTTTGGAGGGCTTTGGTATCTCAGATTCTTTGTCTTATAAGAAGGTATCGATTAGGATATTTGATAGGCAGGTTCATCGATTACAGACCAAGGGGGTGGCCTCGGTTCAGGTTACATGGTGGAACCATAAGGTGAATGAGGCTACATAGGAAGAGATGGAGGATATGAAATCCAAATATCCACATTTTTTATGCTCCTGGGATCCGTACGGAAGGTATATTTTCTTAAACATACTTTTATTTTCAAACTTTGTTAAAGAAAAGATTGATATCATTGCATCTTTATTTTCTAACTTGGTTAAAGGTTGGATTGATATTTGATAATGCAAATAACTCCACTAGATTTATTTGCATCTTTGTTAAAGATAAGAGTAGAGGCATCCAAGGGGTATAAATTGTATTTGTACCTATCTTTTCTGTCATTCGAGGATGAATGTTCCTAGTAGGGGAGACTTAAACACCCTGGATCTAGGACCATTCAAATTTTTCTAGATTTTTGGGTTCTGTACAACATGCGATCAATTCTTACTATTAGTATGTTAGGGTATGAGTGGTATGGGTTCGTCATATAATGACCAGTGTTAGTTGGTAGGTTGGATTTGTTTTTTGGAATGGATACGACTTGGGTGATATGAGTCATATTTGGGGATATGGGTTGTTTGGTTACTTCACTTAATCTTAGACTTGATAGACTAACTTGGATGTGAATAGGAGTGTCTCACCATAAGCCATAAGCCAGGGTATAAGTCATACCATAGACTCATATGATGGAAAATGTTCAAACCTCTTATGATTCTATTCTGGCATGGGTACAAATCAAAGTTACTGGTTGAATACTTTGGGTAAGATTTGGTTTGGGTAAGTCATACCTTAAACAATGTTGGGTCCAACTGGGGCCTAGGGTATGAGTGGTGTGTACCATTTGTATTGAAGGGCATGACTAGTATAGTTAGTCGTACCCCCTGGCAAGAATTTTATGTAGTTTAAGTGTGGGCAATATGGATATTTTCCAACTTAACCTAATAAGGCCCCATGACTTTTAACTCACTTGGACGGTTATTTGCTCTATTATTCTATTCATTAACACTTATACAACACTCTATGATCCTCTCTTAAGTTCTTGGGCAAAGGAAGATAGGGTTTCATCTTAAGGAATAATTTTAGGCTTGTGTTAATGATTTATCTCTATCGCCTTCTTGGATTAAGGCATGTTCTCTTCCCTCATTGTTAGTTCTAACAAAAGGTATATGGTTATAGTTTTGGATTATAGTTTGGTTTAGTATTGGTAATAGGTTGGTATCGGATGGTTGGACTCGTTTGGCTGGTCACGGATATAGACCTATCCTAGAGTCTTTGATCATACAATGACACTATCTTGCTGTATGATCAGAATTCATTCAACTCAGGATATGCATTGGTCAGTTGGGTTGTGTAACAGGGGGTGGTCTCTAGTCCTAGTTAGACTTGGAATGCCCATTGCGACAAGGCCCTGGTTCGGGTTGTGCCACTCTAACCTTTCTTTTGTTACATAATTCTCACCATCTATGAGTTAAAGAGTGAAAAATGTTATATATAATTTTGGATCACTAGATACCAATAAGAATAAAGTAATATCATGAACGAAAGAAAGAATTAAGTTCTCCTATTGTATTGTAGTCTTTTAAAGAAAAGTACAGATGTCTTTGTATCATTCCACAAGATTCTACTAGACATGTCCTTATACAACAAGATTGACATACCTATAGATCTAATACAAACTCTGTGATGACCGAAATAGCCATTAGTGGCACCCACACTAACCCTCAAGTGGGAGCACTATGCATTACTACTCAACCCAATATTACGGAATAATATTAAGGCCAAAAGATAACTGTAAGTCTAAATAAAATGGAAAAAGCCTATCTATTACCTTTGCCAAGCCTCGAAAATAATCTTACTTAGGACACCAACAAATCCTGCATAAGAAAATCTCATAAATAGCCAAAATGAAATAACTCCATCATCCAAAAGAAAGACAATATTAATTAAGAAGATGCATGTCAGCTTAAAATGTAAGTAGCGCATCCTCAGATTGTTTTGCTAGACGTACTAAAGGTGAGGCCACATCTAAGTCCTTGGAACATAGTTATCATTCAACAAATACGAGTATATGGCAGCATCAATATAAATTACTATGTATTGGTAGTCAACATCGGTCGACTCAATTCAGTAACAAGTATACTTCACAAATCAAATAAATACATAACAGGACATCAACACATATTTAGTAGTTTCCTCTATAAAAAAATCATTCCATATCAGATTAAACAATGTAACAAAACAAATATGTATAAGCTCACCAACAATTATCATAATAATCATAAACTTTATAATCTTAACAATCACATCCAAACATGGATCTATGTACATATTAATGTCACATTCATATTTCTTTTTCTCCCATTAGTACATGATATATCATTCAAACTCACATCTCAAAATACTAATCTATACACATATCTTAAGAGATCTTATTCATGACAAACAAGTCATGATATGTAGGGGATAGACAAGAGTCCATGTATTGTACTAGCATGTCACTGAATCCATCAAATAATATTGTACGAACTGGTACCCGATCCATAATAAAAGTATTTTTCTGTAAGTTCACATAAGACACAAGTCATTATCAATAAGAAGGGATGTGTGAATGTTTTTATGTGTGTATGTATATGCGTGTGTAAATACATTTATATATTTATATGTGTGTGTATAAGTCCTTAGCTTATTCAATATTGATTTTATAATCTATCCTTTTTATCTTTCAGGATGATATCATAAGGGCATATAATTTTACAAGTACACTTCACAAGTATATCTCGAATTCAAATGAGTTTAATAATCAACAACCTATTCATTCAATCATTATAAAAATAACAATTTAATCAACTATAGGTATGTCTAAAGACTAATCAATATGCCACTTAATTTAAAAATACACAAGAAACTAAATTAAATCTAATTTCATGTAAACCATAATCTACCTCAACCAAAGAATTAAATCACTCAAGCTAAACCATTATAGCCTTACCATTCCTTAACTCGTGTAGAATGATCAAGATCTCAAATAATAATTTGAGAGTAATTAATCATTTAGTCCTTCTACTATACCCTTATAATTAGTTTTTATGTTAAATGTCCAACCTTGATAGAACTCAAGGCCCCAAACTATCCTAATACATGTTCAAAAACAATAATATCATGATAGGAATTGTTAATTCACACCCTAGAAGAAATTCTAGATGATTTTACATCCACCCATAGGCTTTCCCCTAAATTTCATAAACTTTGAGTTCTAACTTACAATTTCATCATTAATAATCTTTCTAACGATGATAGGAATATATTACCACGTAAAAAAAGGAATCAAATTACTTACTTCAATACAGAAAATTACCTAATCTTGGGAAAATTTCCACTTTGAAATAAAATTTGGCATTTGTGAAATAAACCCTCGAATATGACACTTAAACAAGTATTTTGCCTTGTGAATTTCTATATGGCTACCCAATTCTCGGTATAGCAGACTCTCTGTAGAAAATTGGGGCTCGCTATAGTGACTTTTTACAAATTCCCTTTTCCTCGCAATGGAAGATCTCCAACTTCTACAGTAGTTTCACTACAATAGGGAGTTCACACTACTGTAGAAGTCCTCAAGCAGTAACTCGAGAGTAACTGAATCTTATCCTTATTTAATAACACAGATCATGAGCTTAGGATATTAGATAACTACCCCAATGTGGAACCAACTAAAAACACACCTACATTTTATATATAATATTAATTTTTCCTACAGAGGCCTGGATCACTATATCACCCCCTAAGGGAATACGACACGATAAACACACAACAATATGAGTCATAATTATCAAGAATATACACGATGCTAGCTTTCAACCTTAAATCACTCCACCTTGAGATTTTGTTACTGAACTCCTTAAGGACTTCTAACAAGGTACTTAGGCCCTAACCATGCTATAACAGTAGGAAAGGTTATTACATTTGTTTTTCCTGAAAGTGATGTAGAAAATTAGCCTTGACTAGTCAATTCCAAATTTTGTTTTTTTAAACATGATGGTGTTTTGTGAATGAGTAGACGAAAATCACTTGGATATTTGTTGCAACAATCTCAGTGAGAATGATGGTATCTCACTTTTTCCTTCCACCTTCTACCTAAAAATCAAACAACATCAATAATTGTCACAACAACCTCAATAGTTGTCCGACTCATTACAATAACTATTGAAATTACTTTCAATGGATTTATAAATAAATCAAATTTTCAAAAAAAACAAAACATTCCCTAAAAATAAGAGGGAAAGAAATAAGTAAGAAGAGAAAGAGGATGAGTTCATGTTGTAAATACATTGTCTTTTCCACATGTTCTATTTTATAGAAAAAAAATTAGATTTAACTTGAATCTAGTGCTTCCTATGGACTTTATCCTATGAACTATTTTATTCTATCAACCTTTAAATCAAAATCACGCACACAAATTCTTCACCAGCCTTTATATTTAGTTTCTAAAAATTTGAATAGAAAAAGGTTTTCATTAGATTTCTATTTGGAAAAATAACAAAAAAATGTAACTAGTAATGCTACATTACAAAATATAGTTCACTCTATGTTACATTACGAAATATGACCCAATTGTATTTAAAACAAAAGTTATTTCATATCATTTGATAACTAATCCCTCTCTTACATCTCCCATCTTCATCTCACAAAGTAGGGAGAGTAATAATAGAAACTTATTAAGCTAAGAGAGTGACAATATCATTGTCTAATAAAGTTGATAAATTAAAGCATGCTGTAAAGAGCAACAAAAGAAGTCAATATCCAATAGATTTCAAATACAAAATATAAAAAAATATATGCTGCCACTCCCAACGCTTTCGGTCACCATCTTAAGCTTCAGGTATCCCAATTCAAAGAGCTTCAAGTGAGTCTCAACATAGTCAAAAAAAAAAGTCATTTTTATCGACATCATATTTCTGAACAAGAGGATGGAAAGAATAATCAGAGAGGAGAACCTTATCTGATTGCAGCTATAAAACCCTTCTTTTTTCCTACTCATATGTTTCTTAAAGTATGAGTTGCCAAAGATGGGAGAGCTTGGTGAGGAGAATTTTTTTTTAATAAATAAATAAGACAAAGTTAAAATTTTAGATAATATTTGTATGATATTATATATAAGTGTACTACACACCTCTTATTAATTTTGCCTAATGTCATATATCAGGTATATATATACAATCATACAATAATATACATAATAATACAAATATATACATATGTATGTATAATGTTTAAATGATGTATATATATTGTATAAGTGCGCATAAAAAGCATTGGAAGAGGAAACCACCAAAACAAAAAAAATTGTATTATATATACAATAATATCCAATAAAGTATACAAATATATACACTATTGTAACAAAAAATAGACTTTGTCTTTTTCCTCGAATTCAAGCATTAAACTCATTCAAAAATACCTCAAAACTATAGAAAATCATCCAAAATTTCAGATTCGGGTTTCTCAATACATATCCTATCTTCTATAACTATACCTACTCAAAACAGAAGTTATTACGAAACTATTGAATCTTCAAATTGTAGAAAAAAATGTTGAATGTTTCGCCAATTGTTGATGTACATGAAGTATTCAAGTTGTATTATGTATAATTTGACTTGAATAAAATTTCGTTAGAAGTATTTGTTGAGAGAGTTGGGAAAGAATTGAAATGTTGTTCCCTATATAATTGGAAACAAAAGTTTGTTTGCAATGAATGGTCGAATCAGATTTTGGATTATAAAGTACATTTTTGGCTTCTTAAATGTAAAGAACGATTGCTAATTGTACTTTTGTGTAACTATCCCTTTTTACTTTGTACTTGTATAAATAAATGGTTTAATAATGAGAAAAGGAAAAAAACTTCTTTCAAAAAATACCGATAGTTTATTTTCATCAATTTTAGCATGTTTAGTATGTTTTATAGGAACCCTATATCTATAGATATACACTATATAATAATAACTAATTCCATGGTGCAATTAACTCTTCTTTCTCATTTTTAGTTTATGGATTTACTAGCTCTAAGATGGAGAAGAAGTGGGTAAGAAATGGCCAATAGAAACAAATAAAATTCAAGCTACTTGGATAGAACCTAATTTGTTAGTGTATTCAGTAGAGCAAAGATTGTACTTGGATTGAAATTTAGTTGTATAACAACTAGGAGTGTTATGTTCAAAGTTTGATTTGGTTCAATTTTTATCAAAACCAAAACTAAACAAACTATACCAATTTGATTGAGTAGATTTTTGCAATTTTAATTTGATTTCTTTTGTCACATCACATAAATATAGATTCATGTCTCTTTACTAGAATTATTGATAAAATTTTTGTAAGTTAATTTTGTAAAAATTAAATAAATTCACGAATATATGATCTATTAAACATTCTTATAGGAGAAATATTTTTTATGGAATATGATAATTATATTTTTATTTAATAATAATCTTTCAAGTTTAAACTTTAAATAACCAAAAGCAAAGATTAATTACACAACGCATAGATAATGATGGTGTGGTAACAGGGTGTATGATGTCTCAGAAACTTGTTTACTTCCTTGAAGATATCTTTTGTTATATATATATAATCTTACTTTACCAAAAAATAAAAAAAGATATGCTATTGTTTATGTTCAAAAATTATCAATGAATTCAATCGTAAGATTGAAAAAAATATAAAAGTTTAATAGATCTTGATTCATGATTACGGATAGTAATAAGATTGATGCATTTCAACAACACTTGAAAAGCGACCATGAACATTAGTATCAAGCATTATTTAAAGTGAAAAAATGGTTGAACTGTAATATTTGAATAAAATTTTATATTTACACACACGCTAATTTAATTGAATCTTTTCTTGCTCAATACTGAGCTAAACCAAATCAACTATATAATTTTAAAACTAACTTGGTTCAATTTTTCTATTTAATTCAAAAATACCTAAATACAAAAATATCATACAAGCCAAGTCAAGTCAAAGTGAATCAAATCTTAGTTGAACTCATAAACGCTGGTCTTTCACGCATTTTTTAGGTCTTTACTAGTACATTTATATCTTACAATAAGCTTACTGATTAAATTCTATCAAAATAATTATCAACTTGTGAGTTTTTTTGGTAACAGAGATTCAATTAGTAGTTAATCAAGAAGTGTCGATATTGTCTTAATTTGTAGTTACATCCCAGCGTACTAGGTTTAAAAAGTTTAAACTTGTCTTCCTTATAGTGGTTATGCCTAACAAGTCATCTTGGACTATATTTACAACAGTGGGGAGGACAAAATATAGGTGTTTCAAAAATTTGTTTCATTAAGTCCTAGCCTTGCTAATGCATCTGCTGCCTTGTTTTGCACCCTAAAGATATGGATAGGCAGAGCATCCTGGAGAGCTTCTATCAATGACCTTCATTCATGAACCAAATTTTGGATAGTAATTATCATTACTATTCAATAAATGAATGACCTTCATCACATCGATGTTTATTTCAAGAGGTATAATATTGTTAAGGTTTGTTATAGAAAGGCCTTTTCTAAGAGCAAGAATTTCGGCTTGCATAGGATATGCTTGGGTAATTTCCTTATCGAAACCTATGTTCTAGTTTTCTCCATGATCTCTAATTATACCTCCTATTCCATCCCTCTTAATGGTTCTTATGCATGATCCATTTGTGTTTAGATTAAAAGTATTGGCTGGTGGAAATTACTATTTTAGGAAAAGTTGGATGGGATGATTCTGATGTATATTCTTCTTCTTAATAAGAAGGTCCAATTCCATAGTCAAGAAAATGGGTAGATCAGTAGGTACACATTCAAAACTTTGATTGAATTGGTTATTATTTCTTGTTTTCCAAATTGCCCAGAGACGCTGAGATCAACGTGCCCCAGGTGGTGAAGGAGTTAAAAGGCTTATTGCGCATGACTTTCCATGTGTGTATCAAGTTGGAGTAATCCTAATTCGAGAGACAATTAAAAAATGAAGTTGTGGTTTTGATCTACAGTTCTCTCCAGGAGTTAGCAGCATTGGTGCAACTGAAAAAAAATATGGTTTATAGTTTCAGGGCTAGAGTTATAAAAAGACTATTGAGGATTAATGTTATGGCTAATCCTACTAATATAAGAGTTTTTAGGTAGTCTCTCATGGGTACAGATCCACAGAAAAGTCTTAAGTTTGTTGGGGGCATTAGCTTTCTAGATGTTCGCAAAGTAAACATGTTCACAGAGAAGAGAATTACCATGGCTATGAATGATGGATTGATATATGATACTAGTTGTGAATTTCCTATAACAAGTGAGTTTCCAGTATGGGTGATCATCATAGAGTTTATAGGGGGAGGGGTAGAACTTAAAATTATTTAGGTAATGCTTTTGGAGAGTTGGACGGACAGATTGGAGAGATACCTAGAACCATTTGTTTCTATATCTTGGACTTTGAGGTCCTCATCTACATTTTTGGGGGGCCTTAGACATGATTTTGAATGGGATTAGTGTGAGGGATCCAGGAATCAAAGAAGATGATTTCTTTATTGCCCTGATGGATGGACCACGTAACTCCCTTAAAGCATTTTGTTCAGCCCTCTTGTAAATTTTTAGAAATCCTGGAAAACCACCCATTGACACTATTTCTATGGTTTATTTTTTTTACTTATACGTAAGGACTTTTACCAACAGAGATTTGGGGTTTTTAAGAAGTCTCCATGCAAGGCTAGCAGGAAGGGCTTTTTTTCTATTTTCTGCTTTGTGCATTCCCAAGTCTCTATTGGGTTTTTCCTTAGTTATAGTGTCTCAACTAACTAAGTGAATCCTTTTTCTGTCTTTATTACTGCCCCATATAATTTTTTTTTTTGATTTTCTTTATGGCTTCTAAAGTCTTCTAGGGTAGTTAAGTGCATTGTATAACATGTGAGGGGATGCAGCTCAATATAGATTTTGCCAACACGGTCCTTGAGGCCATATTAAGTATGTAGATTTTCCATCCATCCCACCAATTATTCATGTTGCCAAGGATGTATTGGAAATCAACCGAGTTTGGGATTTTGATTAAGGATAGGAAATCTAAGGTATTTACCAAAATTAACTCCTATCTTAATATGAAGACTGTCAGAGCATTCATTAGCCAAGTTGATGTTATAGTTTTTGGAGAATATGACTTTAGACTTGGTGATGTTGATTTTCTACCCTGAATTATTGCTAAAGTCATCTATAACAGAGAGAATGGATCTGCAATTATATGGGTGAGCCTGGGAAAATAATGTTAGGTCATTACCAAAGAATAAGTGGGAAATTTTTGGCCCTCCAGTAGTGATACTGATGGGTTTCCACTTTTTCCACTGGAATGCTCTATTAATGCCTCTTGAAAGTCTCTACATACACAAAATAAAAAGGTAGAAAGAGATGGGGTCCCACTGCCTAATTCCTTTGGTCGGATCAAAGTATGGATATGGTTTCCCATTAATAAGAATGGAGATGGAAGCGATGGTAACATGAGACATTATGAGGTTAATAATGTCCTGTGGGAAGTCAAAGTATAGGAGAGTGTCCCTAATGAAATACCATTCCAGTCTATCAAAGGCCTTCTGAAGATCTATTTTCAAGATCATATTGGATTTCTTACCTTTTATCCTTTTAAAGTAGGTGAAGTACTCCTGAACAATAATAGTATTGTTAGTCGCTCTTCTATTAGCTCAAAAGATGGCTTAGGAAGGGCCAATAAGGATGAAAAAAAAGGCTTGATCCTTTTCAGAATAATCTTAGTAATGAGTTTGTAGGTGAAGTTACAGAGGCCTATGGGTCTGTAATTTCTTATTGAGGTAGCATTGAGCCATTTGGTAATCAGGAAAAAAAAGTGGCGTTAGCTTCTTTTGGGATTTCTTATCCCTATAGGTTTTATGGCAAAATTCCATTATTTTTTGCCCTATAGTGGGCGAACACTTTTAAAAGAGAATGAGGTATAGGTCATCGAGCATAGGGGCTTTCATAGGGTGGAAGGATGATAGAGCTTTAAGGGTTTTAGTGTCCCTTAAAAGACTTGCCAATTTGTATTTAATGGCATTTGGTAGAATAGAAGTATCTCCTATGAAAGAGTTACTTTTTTTGGAACAGTAATGATCATAGGTGTACAGAGTTTGGAAAAAATCGGTGATATGATTGGTGATCTCTTCAGTTTCTTAGATAAGGTTTCCAGAGTCATCATAAAGGGTGAGGATTCTATTTTCTTCTTCTGTTCAAGGTAGATGTGTGAAAAAATTTAGTATTGGTATCTTCCTGACTGATCCAAAGAATTCTAGATTTGGTTTTCTAGAAATCCTCTTCACGTTGGAGGATAAGTTTGTATTCCTCCAGTAGTTTATTGTCAAGGTTGTGAAGAAAAGTACAATTATGGTAGTTTCTAGACTTTTGGATACCATCCAGTCTAGCCAACAACCTTTTAAGCTTTTGAAAGATATTCTGAAATACGTTAGTATTCTAAGATTTAGCTTTGTAAGACCCCATAAAATCTTAGTAATTTCAGTCCTATGTATCATGCCAAAAGAGGCCCCAAAATTTGAAAAATTCAACGAAGTGTTGACACTTAGTCTCATTTTTGGACTTCATATTTCAATGGCATCATTTATGACTTTTTCGACCTTAGATTATGATTTTTAAATTGATTAATGATCAGATATGTCAATAGGTCATATTGGGTGAGTATTAAACTTTTAAGACTTTGTTTGAGTCATGTTTGGATGACCAAAACAGCAAGCCAATGCAACCTTGATGCGTTGCATTGGCTATTATATTACACCCATCGATGCGAAACGTTGGTGATCCGTTAACCCCATCGATGTGGCGTGTGACCTATCACATCGTTGCGCTAGTTTTGTGTGTTAAGTTACAGGTTAGTGAGGGTAATTAAGTCATTTCTCTCCTACAGTAAACCCCCATAACATAAAATTTAGCCCCTCAATAGCATAAATAAACTAACTCATTCACACAATCCTCTCAAGAAATAAACCCTAGTTTACCAAGATCAAGATCAAGTTCTAAGAAATCCCCAACAATCTTGACGAATTTCGTCACTCAGGTATGTTAGTTGTTCATCCTTTCGTCTTCATCCACCCTTGGATTTCAAGAAAAATTTTCAAAAAATTGAATTATGATTTGCATGTTATGAATTAAATTATGCCCATGTTTGAGTTGTTGTATGGATTTCAAGTGAATATCATTTATGGATTCCATGAAATTATGTTAGCATGTGTGTTGAATTCTGAATCTTTCATATTGAAACCCTTGAATTAGCAAGATTAAGTTGTAGTCATAATGCTTATATGTTGTTCATTATCATGTGCATTAATTATCATCCCCAAGTGTTTGATAGAATCTCTATGTAAATTAGATAGTGAAATCATGACATATTAGCATGCATTCTCAATCATGTATAAATCCATGACCTCCAAGTATTTGTCAAAATGACTCAATGGATGAATTGTGAAAAATTAACTACTGTTGTGCTATCAAGATTTTCTATATTTTACCATTTATACTATCGAGTTCTAAGGTATTTTTTACCCAAAATCTAGTTGTTTACTTAGTTGCAATAGTTGTAGAATTATCCCAATAAAGGTAAAGAACCACAGTACTCAGTCAATTAATAGAACTCAGTGAAATCAATTCAGTTTAGTCAGTCAAGAAAATCAGTGTCAGTTCAGTCAAGTCTAGTACAGTCTAGTGATCCTTTCAGTGTTGATTTAATTGGGAGTACAATTCAGCATCGAGCGAACCCAGGGATGGGGGCATTCCTGCAAGCAGACGGTTTGACCCTTAGTAGCAGTCTCTGAGTTACAGAACTATGTAGTTAGTGTAGGTTGAGATATCTTCCTGATAGATAAAGGTGTACATATTTCGTATGAGTTTCTTGCCAGTTAGGGTTGACAAAATATCTTCTTGCCAGTTATGGTGACTCACAACCAGTGTTAGTACCCATGGCACGGTACTAACACCCTTTAAATTTGTAATACCCCGTATATTTCTAAGCTAGGAGACGAATGATTTTTCCTGCATATGAAACCTCCTATCCTGTGAGTAGCATTTTAGTTCATGACTTATAATGAGTATCCTAGCTATAATATAGCTTATGATGCATTAAGCATGTTCATATGAGTCACTTAAGGTAATAGAAGGTAAGAGTTTTTTAATCTATCAAGTCTTAGTATTCAATTTTGCAAGGTTCATATTTTAATGAGTATAACTCGATGTTAATTTGGTATTCTGGCTAATTTAGACCACCAAATTGTATATAATTGAATTAGCTTTCCAACATACCAATTTCGCCTTAATCCAATATCCGACCAAAAAGTTATGCCCATTTTTGTGAGAGACAGTAATCATAGGCGATTGGTTAGGCGCCTCCCAACCCAAGCATAGGCGATTGGTTATGCGTCGCCTAACCTATCTTAGGAAGTCACTTGGGTGCCACCTAAGTCAGTTCCAGGTGCCAAAAATAGTTCGGTTTGAGTTATTTTAAGGGTAATTAAGTCTTTTAACACTCTTTACACATCCCTAGACTTAACCCTACAAAATATATAGCTTCTAAACACATTACAATCCTATGAACATATCAAAGCTCATCATCCAAGAGTAATAAAATAGAAAAATAACTAGGGTCGCATAATTAAGCTTGAAGATGTACATTCAGTGAAATTCCTCTGTCAATCATCAAGAACCTCCCTTCCACGGTATGCATAGTGTTCATCCACAGATTCCCTTTGTTAGTGGAGTTCAAGAATCAATCTTTAAAATATAAAAGCTTGGTTGATTGTGGTGATATGATCATACCCATGTTGATGCTTGTTTGTTTTACTATATAATAGTATGCGTGAGATGATTTATGGATCTCTTTCATCGAGAAAGCTCAAAAACCCTCTTTTTCATTATAAAGTATGATTTCTACATTGTTGGGTGTTGATGATCATGTTGTTGATATTGGGTGATTCCCAAGATGGAATCTTTATATGTTTTTTTGAATTTCATGATATTATATGAGTTGGAAACATGTAAATTTGGTTTTTTATGATGTATAATTTGATGAAATCCACCTATGCCTTAAAGAATGCATGCAAGGTGTTCGATAAAATGCCTACTATGTTAGGAATTCATATTTTCATGATTTCATGATATTTAAATAACAATTTCATGTTAGTCATACACTCCAATATGAATTTCCATGCAAATTATGTGTTGGTATTGTTGTGGTATAAAGCATATATGATAATAGAGATATAAATTATGTACACAAAATATATCCATTCTTTACCTACCATGTTGAGATGTTTAATAATTACATGAAGTATAATATCCCCAAATCATTACAATATGAACTAAACATTATATGTTGTCGTTCCCTTACGGTTGAACGGTTTCCATGAGATTGCTATGAATAGTGTACGTTATCGGAATGCCCATGATATTAGAACATGAGATTTATAACTTGATTATAAGCATTCCTATTCATGATAGATATTATGATGACCATTCACTTCATGAAATCCCCCACTCATGTATTATGGATTTTTATTGATGGTCGTGTACTCAAGAAATTCAAGTTGTGTTAGTTTCCTTCCATCGAGTCCTGGGGGTACTTGTACTCAAAAAATATAGTTGTGTACCTAGAGCCATGTCATGTATTCACGATACTCTTAGTCAAGCCATGATCTATAGAATTCAGTCAGTTATGTGGCTTAGGAAAACTCAAAAATCTTAGTAATCTCAGTAGTCCAGTAATCTCAGTAATCTTAGCAGTCCAGTAATCTTAGTAATCTCAGTGCTCAGTAACCTCAGCAACCTCAGTATTCACAGTCAATCTCAGTAACTTCAGCACTCTCAACTAGTCCTCAGAACCCAGTACATTCCATTAGTCATTGGAATCCAGTAAACTTAGTTTAGCTCTGCTAAATAATACCACTAGTATCAGTCCAGTTAATCAATATCACCCCAACTAATTAGTTCAGTTCAGTTATTCAGTTTATCTTAGTTATTCAGTTCAGTGTCCTTCAGATGGGAGTAGAAGTTAGCACCAAGTGAACCCAAGGATGGGAACTCATCAGCCAGTTCAGGGTATGATTCTTAGTAGTCATCCTTGTGTTCCATAACTACGTAGACAGCGTAGTTTGAGACATCTTAACCCATCAAATTAGGGTTGATAAAGTGTATTAATCCGGTAGTTTAGGGTTTTCACCATTCTTATTTGAGTACCTGCCAGTATAGGGTTCTCATAATTGTCCTTACTAGTGGCACAGTATTGACACCCCTCCAATCGGGGTAGAGATTGGACCCTAACTTAGCAATTATAGCATATTTGGGACATGTCGATTAGATAACTACTTCCCACAATTTCAGTTATAGATTTCAGGACTGTCAGCTATAGCTATCCAGTCTCAGTAAATACCTCAGACAGTTCTTCAGATTTTAGTATATCAGGACTGTCAGATACAGTCAACTCAAAAATAGAATTGAACTCAGATAGTTTCCTTCATATTTATGGAATTTCAGATATAGTCACTTATATTATCAATCACAAAATTTATCAGAACTCATTCTATTAGTACTCATCTTCAAGACTGTCCGATATAGTCAATCAGACCAGTTCTTCATAATTCAAACTGTCAAAAACAATCATTCATTTATCAGTAATTCACTACCAGTCTCTTAGTATTCAGTAATACAGTATCAGATCCATCACTTATTAGTGTTTTATATATCAATATCAGTAAACTCAGTCTTTCAGAATCTCATTATCAGTACACTCATGTTTTCAGTATTCAGACTTAGTAGTCAGTATGTCCACTAGTTCAGTTACAATTACTTATGCATGTATATACTCTTATGTTCATATCAGTCAGTATTGTCTATGCATATAACCCTTTGCATTTAGCCTACCTCACTCGTATACTCAGTATATTCAGACGTACAAATGCATTTGCGATATGCTGCTTTATCTTATGTTACACCATAGGTTCAGAGGCATGAGCTCCAAATTAGCAGTAGATTCCACGATCAACAGTCAGAGTTAGACGTGAGTCCTCATCCTTCGAGGACATGATGACTTCATTTCTTTTTCAGTTTTCACTTTATTTCAGTAGTTGGAGTTAGTTGGGGACATATCCCATCAACTCCATATTCAGTTCAGTTAGTGGCTTTAAGACTATATGTCAGATTAGATGTTCAGGCTTCAGTATTTATGTTTATTTTTAGTATTGTTATATCGTATTTTTTAGACATGTATCAGTATTGAACCTTATTGCCTTAGAGTTCATGTTTCCACATATTTTATGAGATGTTATCCAGTTTACAGGTATAGATATCAGTCATGGGTTAGCTTGTGGTCCCTCGGGGTCATGAGCATCGTGTAGTATTCTGGTTCAGTGAATCGGGCGTTACAAAATTGGGGTTATAGGTTGGATCCCAGTTAGTCCATATTGGGGAAAGTCAGTTAGATAAACACTCCCATATTTACTATTTTAGTATTTAGTACTTAGTGATCTGTGTTGTAACACCCCGCATTTCAAAATAGAAAGCAAATCATCATTCCTACGTGCGTACACTCTAATTCCATCATTTATATATAAATCATATGTCATGATGCTTATCCTAGTATATGAAGTGATTATGAGGTAAAATGTGTTCATAAAAATCACTTGGAGCAAAGTTGAGTTAAGAGTCTCTCATTTATCCAAAGTTTGATATTAGACTCTATAAGGGTCTATTTTCAATGGGTATAACTTTAGATACACATAAAATTTTGCATCTCAAGACCCACCAAATTATAGATAATTTAATTAGCTTTCCAACGATACCAATTTTGCCAAAATCTGATAACCAAGAGAAAAGTTATGGTATTTTTTGTGTGAGGTAATAAGCCGATGTGATCTTGACGTGTCACGTTGACTGTGCCCCAACAAGAAACTTGATGCGAATCCAAAGATGTTTTATGCATTATTTCAATTCCAAAAGGGTCTAGGGGAACTTTTGTCATATTCCCTCACCTAAATTTCATCCCTAAACATCCTTGAATGATATTAGGTAACAAATAATGTTTCAACTCTCTAAGATCCCTAATTTATCTTTTAAGAACCCAAGATGAGAAAACAAATAGGATTTGGGCAATCAATCTTAAAAGTTAAATCTTTTTCAAGTTTCTTCGTTATTCCTCGCAATCAAGGTACATGGGGTTTTCCTAAACTACATAGGCATAAGAAATTTATCTCAATAACATTTAAAATTGTGAAATCATGAATTTATGAAGGGGATTTGGAATTTCTGTTACAATTTTCCATTACGAATTTTTTAATGACATTAATTTTTTGGTCTTGAGGCCTTTCCCCTAAATTTAATTTGCAATCATGTATAAGTATATATATATATATGTGTGTGTGTGTGTGTGTAGGTGTAGGTGTTTGATGAGTTTGAATGATGAATTGAGATCATGAACTATTAGAAATACCTCTCTTAGTTACAAGCTTTCTTGTTTTTGTAAGTTATGATTTACTTGAAATGCATTGTTCGAAGCATGATATAAATGTCTTTATTATTGGTTATGACCTGATTATGATTTTAAATTAAAGAGGGGGTGTTTTACTTGTTGTTAAAGGTTAAATATGTTTATTAAGAAGATTGCATGTTTTGTCACAAGTTTCATTATCACCACATATTCGTTGAAATGTAGAAAAGAATGATTTTTACATAATGGAATAAATTTTTGAAGTATGAATCTTTTGAATTGTTTGAAGTATGGTGGTCCAAGCTTTATGTTTTGAAAGAAGATATTTTTTTTATGATAATTATGGCTCAGAAGCATGGCTTTAAAGTCTTGATATGACGATACGAAATCAGATAAGGCAATGGTAAACTTAGAACAGAATACATATTTCATTTCATATTTTAGATTTTGAATTCAGGCAGATGCATGTTTAGAACAAGTTAAAAAAGAGCGTTAGGTGGTTACCCAAAGTAGGTGTGGGTCATACGATTCATTGCTTGGAATCGTACTTTGCTGATATGGGTTTATTATTCCCCCGAGGGATTATACGTTGGCCTAGTGCCCTGTGGCATATCAGATTTAGATACTTCAATGCTTGCGGCAAACTTGGGTCGGGGGTTTGGCCTTCGTGTTAATGGAGGATCGCATATTGCCCGTGGTGAACTTTTAGAGATGTAGGGTGTACCACCTGGCTCAGAAGTAATACAAAATATAAAATTGCATTGATAAAAAAATTTTAAGATCATTTGTAATTGCCCATATCTTTTAAATTATTTTATGCACAAAATTTTATGATTTTCTCTCACCTATGTTATATATATATAAATTCATTATTTTGGATTTCTCTGCATACTAGTACATCTGTATTGACCCCCTTTATTTCAGGATTCTAAGACACAGTCCTGGGGTCCCATTAAGCAATAGATTGACATGTCAAAAGTTTGCAGCTGGTGAGCCTCCTTTACTTTAGAAGTCCTGGATTAGAACTTGTTATTGTTACTTTATTTTGATTCATGTCCGGCTAGCGGCCTTCTCCCAAATTTCATATAAATGTCATTTTCAGTTGTTATAGATTTCATAGACTGATGTTAGACGTTGTTAGAGGTTTATGGTTTCTATTCTAGATTGTTTAATTGAATTAAGATATTAACCATGATTCCGTATTGTTTTATATTTCTGTATTTTTATTCATATTATATGAAAGTGTGTATGATTTCCAAATAGAGAAGGGCGTTCGGGCCTTCTTAGTTTGGGATGCCCATCCCAGCTATGGCACCAAATCGAGTCATGACAAACTTGGTATCAGAGTATGGTTCATGGTCTCAGGGTGTCTGCGAAATGGAGTCTCATATAAACTTTCTTCTGGGTGTGTTTTACAATACACTTATAACCAGGAGGATACTGGTAATTTAGGAGTTCTTTTTTAGTTTTTCATACTCTATCTCGTGTTATAGCGTTTTCCATAAGTAAGTTATCCAAATTCATTCCTTGTTTGAATTTCATGGGCCATGCCTCACTTTTGAGGTAATACAAGTATAAGAGTCTAGCTCCTCCAATGATATAGTTCTCTCTGATTGAGTTATCCATAAAGTTATGAGATAGCATAAGGACATAAGAGGAGTCTATTAGTTCTTCAAGGTGTGTTGATTTAATTAATGCCTTTATTCTGATGAAATCGTGCTTTTCAGCCTGAGGTACAAAGTCTATTCCATCCACTTTCAAAATTCTTGTTGGAAATTTTATGTATAAGGGTAATTATGTACAGCAGAATATTGGAACTGTATTTCCACCCAAGTAGTCATCTATGGTATAGTGTCATAACCTATTGGTAGTGAGATGGGATAAGAAGTTAGTGATATGAAGTCACAAGGTTAGAAGTCAGAGTAAGGGTAACTTTTATATAAATAAAGAGTTTTAGTTTTATAACCATTGATTGAGGGATGGTTTGCCATTTTATAGTGATAGACTAATATGGTACAAATAATTATAGATTATATGGTAGTCTGTGAAGAAAGTGACTGATATGATTATTATTTGTTCAAAATAAAGAAGGAGCTCAAAGTGGATTGTTATAGTGGTTGTAGAAATCATTTATAAGTGGTAAGAGAAAAAGGGTAGATTAGTTAATAATTTGTTGGTAGACTCTCATTAGTGTTTATTGAATTTTGAAGATCATTGTTATCTATGATTAGGTAAGTGAGTATGATGTGAGGAATTAGAATACGTTGATAAGATTGAAATGGTTTTATTATAAAATTAAGATCGACTAATCCTATCGCGTGACTTTACCCCTTTGATGGTCTTTTCTTTAGTAGTAGTAAAATAGTACTTTATGTCACAAGTTATGTAGTGTATTTTGTGTTATAATAGTGAGGTTATGAAAGGGTTGTGATTGTAGGTACTACCTAAGTGAAGTGGAATATTTAGGTTGATGGACTAGTATAGTATGTGGCATGCTTTACCGATGGTATATAATTGAGAGTAGACAATAGGTTTGAACTTTAGATTTGGAGTCTAGTGGTAAAAAAGAATAGTAGCTTAAGATTAGTGATGTATATTTTGTGGAAATGAACTAGTAAGCTTGATGTGAGATGTGAAATAGCTTAAGTTGGCAAATTGTGGAAAAGGAGTGGATAATTATGATACGTATATAGTCATGAGGAATAGTAAAAAAAAATTATAAGTTATGGTTGAATTATTAAGTGGATAAGAACATGAATATATAAGAATAAGTTGAACCCTGAGGTAGCATGTTGTGAGATAAGGTGTCATGTGTACGTGTATCACGTGTACCTAGATATTATTCTCGAATCTTACAGTATGGAGAAGTCTGGGGAGTTGTTGTATAGCATTATTTAAAGTTAAATTAAGGAAATGTAGGTAGGTAATATGTGATCCTTAGGTACGGTCTTACAAATTTTTGTTAAGTTGCAAGTTATGTGATTTTAGGCGTAATGAAAGTATTCTAAGGAATTAAAGATAGATTATTAAGTGTTCAAAAGTGTGGGTGTCTATACCTATGATAATGGTAGTCATAAATTTATGACCTTAGAGGTTAGAGGAAATTTCGATTAGTGTCCCTAAAGGGGAATGTCCTAGAAAGATTTTAGAGTCTTTGTATTAGAAATTATTGAGGGGAGTTTTTTTTCCATATATATATTGACACCCCTTTTGTGATGATAAGTATGGATGCATACTCTCATGAGAGTGGGAGTTGTAGAGTGATGGCTATAGAGGCTAGTAAAAGCTAAGAGTAGCCATTTAAAAAAGCGCGGCCTTCAGAGTATAGTTCTTCAGGGAGAGTCCAGAGTTTATATATGTGGTGATGTCTTTTTTATGTTGAAAGTTGTGGACATAGACTTGATAAGGGGATATGTCCATAAGTGTAGGATTATGACTTTGATATAAATGGGAGACGGTGAATTAAGTGAGTTCCCGAATGTTCTCAGTATGGTAAGTTGCGGGGAAGAGTCATGATAAATCTATTCCTACTCGAGCATACTCCTCCCACTTCCATTTAGGAGAGCATCCTACTAATGTATTACATCATTTGTTTAAGTCATGCCTATGCCTATGGTTCGAGTACTCTATGGATGTATGTTCATTATCTGACCTCCATACTAGAAGCAATAACGTCTCTTAGTAATCCAGTCTTTCATGTATTCTAGACATATGCTATGTTGTTCACGATCCATGAAAAATCTATATCTGTCAGCATGATTGGTCCTAATAAACATGTTTCTACATGTCACTGATTCATCCTACGTAAGGTTTAGCCAAAGTGATAAAGTTTATCTAAACTCATGGCAAATATCATTTCCTTAAATAAGGAGTAATCACTTCAAGTGGCAATCTTTTTCTTAGTTATAATGTAACACCTAGTAGCATTCTCGACTCAATACCACTCTTGGTAATGTGTATAGAGAGCTGACAATTTGATTTTTTTTTAATTTTTAAAAGACTTAGTCATATTTTTGAGCTATTAACTTCCATAATTTTCAAATTGATCTTCTCGATCCCGAGACGTATATTTTTGAGTTGATTCATGATCGGGGGTATAAAGGGGGTGTCTCAGGAAAGTTTCAAAATTTTTAGACGATATTTGAGGCATGTTTAGATGATCAAAATAGTGGGCCAACGTGATGCTGACACATTGCACCAGGAATTGCATCGGTCGTAACCGATGCGGTGCGTCACTTCATGTGTCGGGTGCCCAGTTTGTCTTACTGAATTTCGGGTCCATGAGGGTAATTCAGTCTCTCTCCCTCATTTTATCTTGATATGTGCACCAATATTTTCTCACTGTTCTCTATCCTAAGAATTTATACTGTATTGTGATTCTTCTAAATGACTCTCTAATTATGATCTAGATACTTGGTATATGGAGAACTTTGTGTAAATTTTATCATATCTTCATTTCATGTCCCTCCTTAAGTAGTGAAATAAATATAGGTTTTGGTCTAATAGCGTTACTTCTAGTCATGACGTTATAATTGGGTTCTGCAATGACCCTCCATATATTGGTATAATGGTTGTGGTGGAAGCATAGTAATGTGTTATATAGGAAAGTAGATGTTATTAAAGGTGAAAAAATTGATGTGATTCTCGAGCTAAGGTTATAGGTGAAAGGGAAAAGAAAGAGATGAACTTTTGTTGATTAAAATAGCTAAGAAGGAGGAATGTGGCGAAAATATTTGTGATAGTGATTGAAATTGTTGGTCTTTGTGGGGAGATCCATGAAGTGAGCGTAGTAATGATTAGGCTTGAATGTTGTGGTTGCTAAAAACACAAACCTATGTGCTATATGGCTAGTACTCTCTAAATTAAAAACCCCGAGGATGTTTGATGATAGTGATAAGATGAGGTAATTTTCTTAGTAGGATGTAGAGTATAGGTATTGTAGTTTAAATTATCACCTTGTTACTCCGAGTTAGGCTTCAACATAAAAGCAATTTGCAGTGAGACTCAAACTCTTGTGGTTAGATGTGTGATGGAGAATTGTAAGTTGGAAAGTGTCGAGTATGTTATTTATTGTTTGGGACATAGATGGTGAGTATTCCTAAGTTTGAATCTATTCGTTGTACCTTGTATAGAGAATGCTTCTAATCCTATGCTCCATGAAAACCTTATTTCTTGATTAATACTGATGTAAGTCAGGCCTTCTATCACTAAATTAACTCTTGCCTTACAATGTTTGATTATGATTCATAGAACTTATGTTCAAGATCATCCCTATATAAAGTCTCATTCCCAAATGTTTCGTTCTTACACATTTCACTAGGGGTTATCATGAAGCTAGTTTGAGTCCTTTGCTTATGTCATTAACGAAAAATGTTCAATGTGAGGTTTCTTTGTTTATTCTACACTTCGATAACTTCAATAAGGCCCTATCTATCATTCGGGGATGGATAATCCCAAGGGGGTGATAATGTAACACATCGCATTTCGATCTAGAAAACAAACCATTATTCCTACGTGTGTATGCTCAAATTTCATCGTTTATTTAAATCCATGTGTCATGATCCTTATCCTAGTTTATGAAGTGATTATAAGGTGAAAAGCGTTCATAAAAATCACTCGGAGCAAAGTAGAGCTGAGAGTCATTCATTCTTCCAAAGTTTGATATTCGATTCTACAAGGATCTACTTTGAATCGGTATAACTTTCAATACACAAAGAATTTTACAACTTAAGACCCACCAAATTGTAGAAAATTGAATTAGCTTTCCAACTATACCAATTCCGCAAAATATGATAATCGAGTGAAAAGTTATAGCATTTTTCGTGTGAGGTAGTAGGCCAATACGATCTTGACACGTCGCGTAGACTGCACCGAGACACAAAGCCTGGCACAAATCAAAAGAGGTTTTACGCGTTATTTCAATTCCTAGGGATTCTAGTGGCACTTTAGTCATATTCCCTCTGCCGAATTTCATCCCTAAACATCCTTAAATGATATTAGGTCACAAATAATGTTTCAACTCTCTAAAATCCCTAATTCATCTTTCAAGAATCCAAGAGGAGAAAACAATTAGGGTTTGGGTAATCAAGCTTAAAGGTCAAATCGTTTTGAAATTTCTTCCTGATTCTTCGCAATTAAGGTACGTGGGGTTTTCCTAAACTACATGGGAATAATAAAATTATCTAAACAACATTTAAACTTTTTGAAATAATGAATTCGTGAAACGGTTTTGGAATTTCTGTTACAATTTTGCATTACGAATTTTTTAATGATATTATTGTTTTTATCTTCAGGTTTTTCCCCTAAATTTGATTTGCAATCATGTGTAAGTATATATATACATACATATTTATATGTATATATATATATATATATATGTATATATATATATATATGTATATATATATGTAGGTGTTTGATAAGTTTGAATGATTAATTGAGAGCGTGAACTATTAGAAATCCCTCTCTTGTTTACAAGCTTTCTTGTTTTTGTAAGTTATAATTTACTTGAAATGCATTTTTGGAAGCGTGATATAAATATCTTGATTATTGTTTATGACTTGATGATGGTTTTAAATTAAAGAGGGGGTGTTTTACTTGGTTTTAAAGGTTAAAGACATTTATTAAGATGATTGCATATTTTGTCACGAGTTTCATGACCACCACATATTCGTTGAAATGCTGAAAAGAATAATTTTTACATGATCTGATAAATGTTTGAAATATGAATCTTTTGAATTGTATGAAGTATAGTTGTCCAAGCTTTATGTTATGAGGGAAGAGATTTTTTTTATTATAATTATGGCTCAGAAGCACGACTTGCAAGTCTTGGTATAAGGATACCAAATCAGATAAGGCCATGGTAAACTCAAAACAGAATACAGATTTTATTTCAGATTTTAGATTTTGAATTCAGACAGATGCATGTTTAGAACAAGTTCAAAATCGGCACTAAGAGAGTAGGTGATTACCCAAAGTAGGCGTGGGTCATACGATTCATTGCCCAAAATTATATTTTATCAATATGGGTTTATTATTTCCCCACGAGGGATTATACACTTGCCAAGTGCCCTGTGGCATATCAGATTCAGATACTTTAACACTAGCGGCAAACTTGGGTTAGGGCTTGACCGTCGAGTTAATAGCAGATCTCATATATCCCATGAGAAACTTTCAAATATATAGGGTGTACCATATAACTTAGAAGTAATACAAAGTATAGAATTGCATTGACAAGATTGTTGTAAGATCATTTGTGATGGCCCATGAATTTTAAACTATTTCATTCATAATATTTTATGACTTGCTCTCACCTATGTTATATATGTATAAATTCATTATTTTGGATTTCTCTACATACCAGTACATCCATATTGACCCCTTATATTTCAGGATTCTAAGATACAGTCCTGGGGCTTCGTTAAGCAGTAAATTGATTTTTCAGAAGTTTGCAGCTGGCGAGCCTCCCTTACTTCGGAAGGACTGGATTAGAACTTGTCATTGTTATTTTTATTTGACTCATGGTCTGAATGCGGGCCTTTTCCTAGATTTAATATAAATGTCATTTTCAGTTGTTAGAAATTTCACATACTGATGTTAGACATTGTTAGAGGTTTATGGTATCCATTCCAGATTGTTCAATTGAATTATGATATTGACCATGATTCTGTATTGTTTTATATTTCCACATTTTCCTTTATATTATTTGAATGTTTGTATTATTTCCAAATAGAGAAAAAGCTCGGGACTTCAGGGTTTAGGATGCCCATCATGGCTAGGGTCCTGACTCGAGCCGTGACAAGTATTTAGTCTCAAAATTCAGTAAAGAACTCTGATAGTTCTACAGAACAATGGCTATCAGTTATCAATTACTTAGACATTAGAATTCAGTACTTCAGTATTAGTCTAAACCTCAGTTATCAGTATTCAGTTACCATAACTCAGTACTTCATTCTTAGTCTAATTCTGATAGAGGTTATATGCACGGTATTTCATAAAATAACAGAATAAGAGTGCACGTAAAACTATAACTACTGACATCCAGTATGTAGACTTAGGGCATTAAAAACTCGGTATCAGATCGTAAGGTTCTAAGATCTCTAGGGAGTCTAAAAGCCATGTTAAGTAGAGTCTTGCGCAAGGGTGTGTAGAGCACCATACTTATGGACAAAAGGCTATGAGGCATTTTTAGGAAAAGTTTTCCCTTCTTTCAGTGTTCATATCATGTGGGTGAGCATTAGCTCAAGTTAAACTCTCTATCTAATCCAAATTTTCCTTTTATTATAGAACATGCCTCCCAGAAAGACTAATAAAAGGAGAACTATAAATCAGCCAGCACCTCCGTCCGTTCAAGCAAATTCCTTGAACACATTACTCACGTAGAATTTAGAGCAACTTTTACCACTCTAGCTCATTCTATAGCAACCCATTATAAATGCCCAACTGTTGTTTAGGACAACCCATTGGCCAATACTACCGCAGCCAGGATTTGAGACTTTACCCGAATAAACCCTTCTTTATTTTTAGGGTTTAAGTCTGAAGAGGACCCATAGGAATTCCTTGACATGGTTTAGAAAGTAACAGACCTCATGGGGGTAACCGCTATTAAGAGTGCTAAATTAGCTGCCTATCAATTGTAGGATGTATCTCATATGTAGTTTAAATAGTGAAAGATAGATAGGGGTGCAGATGCACGACCTATAAAATGGGATGAGTTTGCTACTGACTTTCTAGATAGGTTCTTTTTGTTGGAATTGAGAGAGGATAAGGTGTCAGAGTTTATCAACTTAAAACAGGGCAACATGAGTGTGAAAGAGTATTCCCTCAAGTTTACTTAGCTAAATATGATCTTTATATGGTAGCTGATAGAAGATCTAAGATGAGTAAATTCACATCTGGTGCGTCCGACAGTGTGGTCAAGGAGTGTCGGACCACAATGTTGATTAAGGATATGGACTTGCCTAGGTTGATGATCCATGCTCAGCTGATAGAGGAGTAGAAAACTAAGTAGAGAAAGAGAACAAGAGGGATAGGACAGGTAGTTTTAATTTTGCTCAGTCAGAGGGTGGTAAATGTTCTCAGTTTAGTTAAAAGTATTCAGTCCCAGATTTTTCTTCAGCTAGTGTTCAAGTACCAAAGTTTAGGAGTATAGTCAGTATGGGTCACCAGGTTCCAAAACCCAAGTTAGTGTGAGCAGTGGTCGTACCCATCCACTTTGTAGAGAGTGCGGTAAAAATCATAAGAGAGTGTGCAGAGCGAGCAGCGATGAGTATTTTAGATGTGGTGAGTCATGCCATTGGGTTATAGAATGTCCTAAGGCTGTTCCATGGAGTAAGCATAGTCATCCTCTAGTTCCATTTGATCCCCCGACTCAACGGGTTGCCACTTCCAGCATAACCAGTGGCCAACGTCAGAACAGGCTTTATGCACTTCTATCCTAACATGATCATAAAAGTTCTCCTAATGTAGCTATGGGTACATTAAAGACCTTTCATATTCTTATGTATATTTTAATAGACCACAGAGCTTTGCTTTCTTTCGTAACCCCTTACATAACTGTCAACTTTAGAATCAGTCTCAAAATCCTAATAGAGCCTTTCTCAATCCCTACCCCAGTAGGTAAGTCCATCATGGCCTGATGAGTATATAGAAATTGACCGATTACTGTATCCCAGTAAATCACTTCAGTTGATTTTAGAAATAGAGTATTTCAATTTTAGCTTATCAATGAACCGGTAGTGAATGAAGAGGTATTACCTCAGTGCTTAGGAGTCAGACATAATTTTGGCGTCCTTCTCGAAATCCTATAATAGAATATGATATAGAATTTAAATCCAAAAACCATAAGTTTAGCAATAGTAGTAGAATTGGGGATATCCATGTTAGGTGTTAGGACCTAATTTTTAATCTTTAAATGTTGTTCTATCAGAAAGAGAAGTTGAAAATTTTAAGTTAGTAAGTTCTTTAGCTATTACATGATGTATTTGGGGATATAGAATGTTATGAATGTATCTCAGAAGGAAGTATTAGCAATGGATCTTACACTTTAGGTGCAATCCTTCGGGGGAATTTATCATTTACGGGTACTATTACCCCAGATTCTAGAGTAAATTGGTGGCAGTTAAGTTTAGAGTTTGTTAAGTGGTTCAAAGACTTAGAACAATGATTTTAAGCTAAGGGGGATATGATAGAACAAGTAACCAAGTAAGTCCCTCAGATTCTAGTAGTGATGTCAGTGTATTGTAAAACATCAGTAGGGAAGGAAGGTAACCGACCCATTCTCATCTCAGTGAAGAGTTTTGTACTTCCATCATCATGATACCTACTTATGCTTTATATGTCAGCTCCAAGATCATAGTTTACATTATTGCACATCATAAAGGATCATGTGTGTTTCCAGTTCTAATTATAATGAGTCCTAGTTTACTCAGTTCTATGAATTATGTTCCATAAAACTTATGAACTCCAACTCGGGTCATGCAGCTCATGACTCATGTATTCATTCTTTATAGTATGTTCAGCTCCAGTACTCATGCTACGTATAGAATGATCAACAAAATTCAGATTTATATCATGCATATCTGCGGATTAGTCCTCTTTGATTAATACAGTTAAGTTTATGCATCATGTTGTATATTCTAGATATACAATCATGATTCAGTTTATAAGTGTCTCATGCACCATCTCAATCTTTCCTTAGTAATTCAGTCGAGTCAGTATCACTTAGGGAACAAACTATCCCAAGGGGGAGATGTCATAGAACCTCAAGTTTTCATGTACTAAACTTCCCATCTTTCCTTGACGAAACCAGACCTAGCAGGAGCTAATAGTTACTCATGGGTTGACTCTCTCATTTCTATCTCATCCATATGTCCATTCTCATGACATTGCATATATTCCAGAAATTAGTTCAGTTCATGATATTCAGTTCATATATCATATCTCAGACTAAGTTATGATCTCATGTTCCCATTAACGCATGTTCATTAAATTATCTCAGGTTTCTTGGTATTCTCAACGTAATTTATTAATTTTCCATAGAATCCATCATTTTCATTCTTAGTTCAGTTGCATAACATTCTCATATCATTCATGAATTCATGAAACAGTTCAGTCATTTGTCATATCTCTAGAATTCAGTCATGCTTCATTTATGCATTTCAGTGAAAGTACAGTTCCTCAGTTACAGAGAGATATTGTAGGACAAAATCCTAGTAATTTCGATCCTATATAGCATGCCAAAAGAATCCCCAGACTCAGAAAAATTCAGCTAAGTATTGACACTTAGTCTCATTTTTGGCCTCGATATTTCAATCGTATCATTTATGAACTTTCCAACCTTAGGTTTTAAATTTACAAATTAATTCATGATCAGGGATGTCAATAGGTCAAATTGGGTAAGTTTCAAAATTTTCAAACTTTGTTTGAGTCATGTTTGAATGACCAAAATAGAAATCCAATGTGATCTTGATGTGTCACACTGGCTATCATATTGCACCCATCGACGCAATGTGGCAGTGATCTCATTGACTCCATCGATGCGGTACATTGCCTATCAAATCACTAGGCTAGTTTTGTATGTTAAGTTATGGGTTTGTGGGAGTAATTAAGTCATTTTCCTCCCATATTAAATCCCTATAACACAAAATTCATCCCTTCAATAGGATAAATAAACTCACTCATTCACAAAATCCTCTTAAGAAATAAACCCTAGTTCATCAAGATCAAGATTAAGTTCCAAGAAATGCCCAATAATTTCATGAATTGCATCACTCAGGTATGTTAGGTGTTCATCCTTGGGGCTTCTTCCACCCTTAGAGTCCAAGAATCCTTTCCAAAAAGTTGAATTAGGATTTCCATGTTACGAATTGAATTATGCCCATGTTTGAGTTATTGTATGGATTTCAAGTTGAGATCTTTTAGGGGTTCCATGAAATTATGTTAACATGTGTGTTGAATTATGAATATTTTATGTCAAAACCCTTGAATTTACAAGATTAAGTTGTAGTCGTGATGCTTATATGTTGTTCATTATCATATGCATTAATTATGCTCTCCAAGTGTTTGATAGAATGTCCATGTGAATTAGCTAGTCAAATCATGACATTTTAGCATATGTTATCAATCATGTACAAGTCCATGACCTCCAAGTGTTTGTCAAAATGATTCAATGTAATGAATTGTGAAAAATTGACTATTGTTATGCTTTCAAGATTCGCTATGTTTTATTCACTATGCTATCGAGTCCTGGGGGTATTTATTGCTTGAAATCTTGATGTTTACTTAGTTAAAGTAGTTAAAAAGTCAAGAATCATAGTACTTAATCAGTTAACAAAACTCAGTGAACTCAGTCCAGTTCAGTCAGTCAATATGATTAGTGTCAGTTTAGTCAAACCTAGTACAGTCAAGTGATTAGTTCATTGTTGATTTAGTTGAGAGTAGGATTCAGCACCGAGTGAACCCAGGGATAGGGGAATTCCTGCAATTAGAGCGTTTGACCCTTAGTAGCAGTCCCTAAGTTACAAAACTACATAGCCAGCATAGGTTGAGATATCTTCCTGATAGATAAAGGTGTACATATCTCATATAAGTTTTCTACTAGTAAGGGTTGACAAAATATCTTTCTTCCAGTTAAGGTGACTCACAACTAGTATTAGTACCCGTGCATGGTACTAATACCCTTCAAATGGGGGTTACATGTTAGACATCAATTAGTCCATATTGGTGCATGTTGGTTAGATAAATGCTCTTGTAGTTACAGTTTCAGTATTCATTACTTAGTAATTAGTATTTAGTCTAAGAATTCAGTAAAAAACTCAGATAGTTTAACATAACCATGGCTATCAGTTACTTAGCCATCAGAATTCAGTACTTCAGTATCATTCTAAACCTCAGTTATCAGTATTTACTTACCGAAATTCAGTACTTCAGCTATAGTCTAATTCAAATAGAGGTTCTATGCACAGTATTGAATAGTCAACTTGATCAGTAGTTATAGTTTTGGTTGCACTCTTATTCAGTTATTTCATGATGTTTATTCAGTCAGTTATCATCTCATGCATATGAACCCATGTATATCAGCCTGCCTTACTTAGCATACCAGTATATTCAAAGTACTGATGCATACTCCTTCTTTTTGCGCTATGATGTCTCATATCATAGGTTCAGACTCATGGGATCCTGTCCATATCCAGTTATCAGCAATAGTTATAGTGGTGATTCCTCATATTTCGAGGAAAGAGTTATTTATTTTAGCATTTTAGTAGTTCAGTATATTCAGAAGTTAGAGTTAGTTGGGGACTTGTCCCATCAACTCCATATTCAGATAGTTATAGGCTTTCGAACTAGACTATTTTAGACAGATATTTAGTTTTTTAGTATTATTACCAGTATTAAGTATTTGTTTTCAGTTTATGAACTTTATGGCAATTTTAGCCTAACTTTTGCATATATTTTCAGTATTACTATTATTCAGTGCTTACAGCAGTACTAGTTATGGGTTAGCTTGTGGTCCTTTGAGATTGTAAGCACCATTTTATGTCCAAGATGTAGACTCGGGGAGCTACAGGCTTCCCAATGAAACTCATTAATTGGGAGGATATGACTGTAGGTATTATTGAAACTTTGATCTACCAAGGTTTTAAAGGATTGTGACTACACCACATGGGCTCAAACCAATAGAAAGTAGTGGAGGGGTTCCGTTTATGACCAATAACATCATTGAGCAAGGGCGAGTGGTCAGACTTAGTCCTTGGTAGGTGAGTGATTGTGACCTTTGGATAGTGGGTTATCCAAAGTTTATTTTCCAGGCACGTATAAATCTTTCAAATATGAGATATCCTCTATTTCTATTCTATTTATTTGTCCAAGTAAATTTATTACCTTTAAAACATAGGTCTATCATGTTACAGTAATTAACACATTATCTAAAGGCATTTACTTTATTGATAATGATGGAGCTCTACCTAATTTTTTTTAGTTTGGAGCACTTTATTAAACTCTCCCTCTATAAACCATTCCCCATGGTAGCTTTGAGATATGTTACAAAGCTTATCCCAGAGATTAGTGCATGTGTGATAGTCTGAAGTAA
The DNA here is from genome assembly GCA_030864225.1 of Capsicum baccatum var. pendulum. Lineage (NCBI taxonomy): Eukaryota > Viridiplantae > Streptophyta > Magnoliopsida > Solanales > Solanaceae > Capsicum > Capsicum baccatum. Next base: position 190,895,162 of record CM061559.1, on the reverse strand, counting down.
CATAGATTATTGAAACAAGCTAAGGGGGGTTTCCAGGCAGTACCTTGATCATCACATGATAACCTTATACAGAGGCAGCAAAGTTGTCAAGATAAAGGAGCTGCTCTTTCCATATCACTACTATTCCAGCAGAAAGTCTGACTGCACTAGATTGAATATGAAGGTCAAAATCTAGGGCATCGCATACGGCTTTGTGCTCTTTAATTTTTGTTTCCAGTAAAACAAGTGTAGCATGCCTGTGGATGTTAACCATAGCCTAATATTTCCAATGAAAACTAGCACTGTTTGCCCCACTCATGTTCTATATTATGAAGTTTAGTATAGGTTATTTGTTGGGTGAATTAGAGATCTTTTCTCCTTCCCCATCGAGGAGGATGGCCTAGTCGGTGTTACCTATAGACTGAGTATTACTATTCTCGATGTTTGATCGGTCGCAATCCTGGCTATCGGTGAGAAAATCTTTGCTTCACCGGTAAGTGAGTTATAATAGCTAAGTTGTAGGATTCGTCAAAACTTTTATGAAGGGTCCTTTCAAGTAAGAATAGCTCTTGGCTCGGATTGCCAAGAGTGGTTAAAGAGGACACCATATCTTTGTTTTTTTGACATAATGGTTCTAGGAGTGAGGCCCATCCTACTCCTCGATCGCCTACCTCTAGCTCTGGCATCGAGAAATACTAGGGGAAATATGGGAGCAATTGAGTGTAGTTCGGAGTTTGGTTTCCCCTTAGGTATAGTATGGTTGGAAATAAAGGCATACTCTTGAAAGGCTGAGTTAAGAGTGAGCTTAACTCCTCTATTGTGCTCAAATTTTGGTATTCGAGTAGCAGTGTTGTTCGTAGGTCTCCTGCCAAACCTACTTCGCTAGCCCTCCACGGCTTGATCCATGATTTCTTATGTTATTTGGGCTAAGTAAGCTGGATGTTGGAGAAAAATGACTATTAGTTGGTTGCCCACTACTAGTCAGAGTTGGATCCATTTCTTCTCTAAGGTTTTCTCTATCCACAAAGATGGGTGGTGGTTCAACTCTGTTTGAATGGTCACAAAGTAGAGGGTTCCAGTAGCTATTGGTTGGGTGAGGCATTGTGGGAATTTTCCATTTTGAGTTCCCAGTGAAATGTTGTTGGGGCGTAGGAAGAATTTCCAACCATGTGTGGTTAACTAAAGGGTGGTTGGTTGATGAGTAATTTGATTTGACTCCAAGAGTCATATCAATTGGTTGAGAGTGATGATTATTTTCAAGTAAGGAGGATTTAATCCATTTTAGAGAAATTTGCATAGGTTCCTTCGTAGGCTCTTCATGGCGAGGAAGGGGGTAAGTACGGGTCTCAGTTGACCTATGGTAGTTAATGGGATTATTTGTGAAGTATTTATTATTAGTAGTAGTTTTTATCACTATTTATTAATTTAATTTTTCCCTTTTTGTTTCTTTATCACTTTTTTTTTCTTTGATTGGTTTAGGGTTTTGGTTATTTTAGGAATTTTATTTTGCCGATCGTTATAGGAATTGTTTGTTTTAATTTAGAAATACAAGTGTTTTTTTTAACTTTTTTTTCCATTGAAATTTGTAATTTCCTTGTTCATAGGATTTTGTTGTTCCTATTTCATTATGTGGGTCTTTTGTTTTTAATGTGCTATTCATGCCCTTTGTCGTAATTTTTTTCCATGATATGTAGATTGTTACTTCATGCTCCATGACTTTACAGTTACTGATTCAACATATGAGAGCTTGCAAAGAAAATAATTGATACTAAATTCTTAGATAAATAACATGATTTTTTGATAATATTTTGCTGAATACAATAAGAAATAAATTTTATATTTAGCAACCAAGCATTGATCCTTTCCATAGAATTAGATGGCCTTCCTGAACAGGCCTTTTATTTGGTAGGTAAAGTAATTGGGATATTTTCGAAACTCAAGTAAGAAAAAGGAAGTATGTAAGATAAAAATAAAAGTAATTTGGACAAAAAAAGTGACTTGGACAAAAAGAATCAAAGTGGCTTGTGCTGATTTGGTGTTTATTTTGGTACCTTATGAATGCTTGGAATATATTTTTTTTATTTTCAACAATATTGCTCAGAATCTTTGAAAATGGTGACGGATGAGTTCTTAATTACTATAATTCTATTGCTTCCTCTTTAGAGTTGTTGCCCTCACCAGGTTCTTGACATCTCGATCAATGTATTTTATTTTGTTAGGTCGTTGGACAATGGCAGAAGGGAGAGACACAATAAAAGGGCAACCCAATGCACTAAATCTCTCACTATACATAAGATCGCTTTAGCTATCTTTTATTATTGCAGCCACATCATTATATTTTTCCTAAGGTGTGCTTTCAATCTTTGTTTGTTGGTTTAATTTTTTTACTTTTTGCTCGGCTTTTGTCTCTAAAATGTATAGTTCGATTCTAACTCATGGTATATCCTAAAAGCTTTGTTTTTGCCTTAAGCTTGATTTTGTCGTTCTAAATTAGGTATTTGAATATAGATATTGGGTGTCATTTAACGTGCTCTGAAGTTTTAGATTTGCTTCATAAAGGTAACTGCTTTGTTTAAAGAGTGTTGCTTTAACGAGTCAAATTTTTGAATTTCGATAAGTTTTAAGAGGTAATTCTTTTGTATATTCTCTTTTCTCCTATTATTAATTTACAGGTTTCTCTATTCTGATTCCTTGGAGATGTGGGTTGTGTTACATTTTTTTTGGTAGTGTTTGTATATGATTTTAATTTTACTCTCTATATGGCTCTTGACCTTAGGAGGAGGAAAATTAACTCTTAAATCTCAGTAAAAGTTGTGACTTCGTCAGTAGCGTATGTACGCGCGCGCACACACACCCAAAGAGTTTTGGTTGAGGTTTATACGTGGCGTGGAATATATTGAGCTTTATCCTTCATAGATCCGCCTCTAATTACTCAATATCGAGCTTGATCACATTACAACATGGATTAAAGGATTCTCGGTGATGATGTTCTGTGTTTTTTCAATGTATTACACATAATCACCGTGATCGTGGTCATATTCCGATATGATTGTTGTTTGTTAATAAATTTTACACCTGATTATATATTTTCATCACTCTTTTCCTTATAAATTATTGATTTTGTTCCTTTATTTTCTGTCATATAGGGCCGAGCTTAAATTTTATGCCTACAATTATTGAGTTTTAGTTCAAATTAATATTTGTTTGTGCCTTTGAATGTGTCAGTAGCTCCGACATCAGAATCCGAGATATAGCAATGGAGTTTTTGATTTCATTGCTTTAATTCACCATACATATAAATTTTGAAATAATAGTTCTCGAAGAAGATCCTTTTGGCATAATGCTATTTTCTACTGAGTAACATTATCGGAAAATCAAACTGCTCATGCTTTAGATAGACTATTTTTATATTTGTTTTGATAAAATATAATTCTCCATCCCACCATCTTTCACTAGCCTAATCCCTTTTTGTAAGAAACTACTACACTTGTATGATTTTGTCTTGCTTGCTATTTTTCTACCCTTACCTCACAATGATCAGAACCAATAATTTCACAAAAAAGGTAAGAAATGAAAATTTTTTCTTATTTTCAGTATGCAGATGTGGTGGAACAACCTTTTGTTTATGTTTTGTCAATTTTATAGACAAGGATAGAGAGTATTTTAACCAGTTTAAGTGAGATAAATAATGTTTTGAGTGAAAATAAGCTTTTTTGGGGCAATCAGATAGTTTTCCTGTAATGCTCTCTGCTTCATATCAGATTATTTCTCTAATCTTTATTAGTTTACACGATAAAACGTGTTTGAAAATAAATTGCATGTTGAACTGGTCTTGGTATGGAAAAGCACTGTTCAAGTTCAAATTATTTTATGGTAGTTTATCATTTGGATCATTCAAGCTATTTTTCCTAAAACTGATCAGCTATACTCCTAGCTTTGATTGACCAAGTACCAAGGCTCATTTCATTACTTGGATTTAACACTTCTCTAGAGTGATAAACTGATCATACTCCCATGCGTGGTTGCCTGTTTAGTAAATGATACTCTCTTTTCAGATTTTGGGATGTTGTTGTCCTTGATAATAATCGATTTTGATAAATGTTTGAACTTTGTTCTTTAGATTCGTGGCTGGAAAAGTTGGGAACAAGAGACTTCAACCCATAGTTATGAGTTTTCAAATGGTATACAATTTCTTGCTGCAAAGCCAAAACTTTGTACAGTTGCTTGCTCTCTGTGTTCATTTGCTCATCCCATTTGGTTTTAACTCTATCACTGTGTTACTTGTTGGGACGTGCAGATCCTTCAAGATTTAGTCTTACTCATGAGACATCTTTTGTTGGAGCGCATGCGCTATAGGGTCATTACCTGTCAAAGGAGTTAACCTATTACCCTTCTTAACTCCGAAAAATAGCTCTAATTTTCATAATTGGCTTCAAAGGTCATTTGAAGTTGCTTATATTTGATCTAAGTGAAATGATGTGCAGTGGTTTGCTTGGAATATCTATTTTATTTTGACGTTAGCTTATTATGGTGATACCTATTCCAATGTAATTATTTGATCTACACTTTTGTTCATTTGATACATATGCAATACTTTCAGGCCTAAAAAAATTTGTACAATTATTTGACACCCACCAACGGCTTCTTCAGTAATAGTTCACTACTTTTGCATTGGAGATAGAGAAAGAAGCTGATAACTACAGTAACTGTGTAAGACTTTGCCAAAGCATTATTGCAAGAAATAACTTAGGCATTCCTCTTCTAAAGAGCAAAGCAGTCATAGATGCAAATGTTAGAGAAAAGGAGAATCAAGGTTGACAGAAAACTGTTGTTGTTGGGGTTATCTGCTTTTGCTTTGTTGATATTGTCTGTTGTTTGTTGTTGATATCCTCTGTTGTCTGTTGTTGCGGTTGTTGTTGGCTGTTGTTGCTGTTGCTGTGGGCATTTCTTGCCTTTGAGTATATTTTCTTATATTTCCTCGTAGTAATGGCAGTGGGCGGAAATGGTTAGATAGGGTCATGTTCGAGGGGGTTGGCGCATGGGGCCGTTGTGGTGGTGGGGGATGGGGATTGGGCGGGAGTGGGAAGGAGGCCAAGGTTTGGCAGCGGGGGTGATAGAGGAGGGCGCATGGATAGTGGTGGTAGGCTGAGAGTTGGGTCTTGGAATATAGGGACCCTTCAGGGTAAGTCCATAGAACTTGTGAAGATCCTTAGGAAGAGGAGGATCAATATTGCGTGTGTCCAAGAGACCAAGTGGGTAGGGTCTAAGGCTAGGGATGTGGATGGTTACAAGCTGTGGTACTCTGGGAGCGAGAGGCGTAGGAATGGAGTTGGCATCGTAGTAGATGAAGAGCTTAGAGGTCAGGTCGTAGAGGTGAAGAGGATCAACGATAGGTTGATGAGTATTAAATTGGTCATTTGGGGGTTTACCCTGAACGTGTATAGTGCTTATGCACCCCAAGTGGGTTCGGAGGGGGAGGAGAAGATGCGGTTTTAGGAGGCTTTGGATAAGGAGGTGAGAGGCGTGCCTAGCTTGGAGAAGATTGTTGTAGCAGGAGATTTCAACGGGCACATCGGGGCGTTACCGGGAGGCTTTGGTGATGTGCATGGTGGTTTTGGTTTTGGGGACAGAAATTAAGAGAGGACTACTCTATTGGAGTTTGCGAGGTCCTTTGGGCTGGTGGTGGTGAACTCGGGCTTCCCGAAGAAGGACGATCACCTGATCACCTTTCGTAGCGCGATAGACAGGACCCAGATTGACTTTTTCTTGCTCCGGAAAGTGGATAGGGTGTGCTGTAAGGACTGTAAGGTTATCCCGAGCGAGAATCTTTCGACCCAGCATAGGCTCTTGGTCATGGACTTGGGTATAAAAAAGAATAGAAAGAGAAGAAGTAAGGAGGGTAGACCTAGAATTAAGTGGGGCGGCTTGACGCCAGTGAAGGCGTGGGAGATAGGGGAGAAGTTGGCGGGAATAGGGGTGTGGGAGTGTAGGGGGGACGTGGATAGTATTTGGGATAGGGCGGCGAGGTGCATTAGGGAGAATGCCAGTGAGTTATTGGGTGTTTCTAGGGGCTGAGCCGGGCACCATCGGGGGGATTGGTGGTGGAATGAAGAGGTGGAGAAGAATGTGGAGACCAAGAAAGGGGCGTATGCTAAGTTGGTTGAGAGTAAGGACGAATAAGAGAAATGGGTAAACAGGAAGAAGTACAAGCTAGCTAGGAAGGAGGCTAAGTCAGCTGTCTCGGCAGCTAAGACGGCCTCTTTCGAGAGCTTGTATGCAGGGTTACAGGGGAAAAGAGGGGAGAAAAAGTTATTTAGACTCGCTAAGGGTAGGGAGAGGAAGGGGCGTGACCTCAACCAGGTGAGGTGCATTAAAGGGGAGGACGGTAGAGTGTTGGTGGAGGACGGCCACATTAAGGATAGATGACAGTCGTTCTTTCATAGGCTCTTGAATAATAAAGGGGATAGAGCTATTGAGTTAGGGGAACTGGAGCACTCAGAGGAGTGTCGGGATTTTAGTTATTGTAGACGTTTTAGGGTAGAAAAGGTTAGAGAGGCGGTTCGCAGGATGCGAAGGGGTAGGGCGACGGAGCCGGATGAGATACCGGTGGAGTTTTGGATGTTCGTTGGAGAGGCTGGTGTAAGGTGGTTGACTGGATTGTTCAATGAAATCTTCAAGACGGCAAAGATGCCCGAGGCTTGGAGGTGGAGTACCATGATCTCTCTCTATAAGAATAATGGGGACATCCAGAGTTGCAATAACTATAGGGGGATTAAGTTATTGAGTCACTCTATGAAGATTTGGGAGAGGGTGGTCGAGGTGAGGCTGAGATAGATATTGTCTATTTCGGAAAACCAGTTTGGGTTTATGCCTGGCCGCTCGACGACGGAGGCAATTCATCTGGTACGGAGGCTGGTGGAATAGTATAGGGAAATGAAGAAGGACCTGCACATAGTGTTTATTGACCTGGAGAAAGCATACGACAAAGTACCCAGGGAGGTGCTTTGGAGGTGCTTGGAGGTGAGTGGAGTCCCGCAGGCATATATCAGAGCAATTAAGGACATGTATGAGGGAGCGAAAACTCAGGTGAGGACGGCAGGAGGATACTCAGAGCATTTCACCGTCTTGACAGGATTGCATCAAGGATCTACTCTTAGTCCCTTTTTGTTTTCCTTGGTGATGGATGTGTTGACGCGGCGTATTCAAGGGGAGGTACCGTGGTGTATGCTTTTCGCAAATGATATAGTTCTGATTGATGACACTCGAGGGGGTATGAATGATAAATTAGAGGTGTGGAGATAAACTGTTGAGTCTAAAGGGTTCAGGTTGAGCAGAAGCAAGACAGAGTATTTGGAATGCAAGGTTAATGACGTGAGGCTGGAGGATGAGGTGGTAGTGAAGCTGGAATCACATGTGGTATGTAAGAGGAATAGTTACAAGTATCTCGGGTCCATGATCCAAGGTAACAGTGATATTGACGAGGATGTCTCGCACCGTATTGGGGCGGGATGGATGAAGTGGAAGCTCGTGTCGAGGGTGTTGTGTGATAAGAAGGTGCCGCCCAAGCTTAAAGGCAAATTCTACAGGGTGGTAGTCCGTCCGGCCATGTTGTATGGAGCGGAGTGTTGGCCAGTTATGAATTCCCACATCCAAAAAATAAAGGTGGCAGAGATGCGGATGTTGTGTTGGATGTGTGGGCTAACTAGAGGGGATAGAGTTCGGAATGAGACTCTCAAGGAGAAGGTTAGTGTGACTCCAGCGGAGTGCAAGATGCGGGAAGTCCGATTGAGATGGTTCGGACACGTGAAGAGGAGGGGAATGGATGCCCCGGTTCGTAGGTGTGAGAGGATAGCATTGGATGGTTTTAGAAGGGGTAGGGGTAGGCCGAAGAAGTACTGGGGTGAGGTGATTAGGCGGGACATGGAACAGTTACAGCTCACCGAGGACATGACCCTAGATAGGAAGGTATGGAGGACGCGAATTAAGGCAGAGGACTAGGGCCAGTTTGGGCCGCTAGTGTAGGGAATTATTTGCTGGGGGTAGTATCCTGGTTATGATTCCGTGTTCCTTGTTTTAGTACGAATCTGGGTGCTTTCATCTGTTTCTTTTACTTATGGTTGCCGTATTTATGTTATGTATTCTTGTAACCTTGTTCGGTGTTTTACATTGTATTTGTGTGGTATCTGGTGCCTTGAGTCGGGAGTCTATCGGAAACAACCTTTCTACTTCTTTAGAGGTAGAGGTATGGACTGCGTACATCTTACCCCCAGACCCACCAGGTGGAAATACACTGGGTTTGTTGTTGTTGTTGTTGCCTTTCCATGATTAAAGGAAATGTACTTGTTAAAAGCTCTTTATTAATGAATTACTTTGTAGTTGTCAAATTATAGATTACAGTAAGCTTGGCCAGATAAAAAAAATCAATCGCTATGTAAAAATTCAAATATCATGTTGTATAAGAAAATCAGTGGTTGCCTTTAATATACGAGGAGGTGGCAGAAATATTACCCCAACTATCTAATTTAAGATTTTATTTTGCATTGAGTAGCACTTTGCTTACAATATGTTTCATGTTGTGTCAACATTGACAATACAGTATAACCTCGATAAATTAATACTCGATAAATTAATAACCTCGCTAAATTAATAATTTTCTTCGGTCCCGAGTCGGGATCAATGTGGTAAATTAATAATTCGCTAAATTTATAAGATAATACAAAAAAAAAATCATATAGGTCCCATTTGATATATAAATTAATAATTCATCTGTATCAAAATATTTCATACATAATACATAAGTAAACTAAACAGGTTTCTGAAAATATGAATCTAATGTTGTTTGTTTCTTCTTGAAATCAATATCACCTTGAATCTCATCTCTAACTCTTCTTACTGCATTAAGAATATCAGGTGTAGTCTTCTCATATTGCAAAAGGAAGTGATGTAAGGTGATTGTTGCTTTCAGAGCATCTTTGCGCGAAACTTGTTCTAATTCCACACTATCATCTTCCACTTCATCTTCTTTATGTGTTTCCATAATACTCTCAATTATTTGTTCATCTGTAGGTAGCTCAAAACTCGTATCATTTTCTCCCGGATAATTCAAAACATCTTCAGCATTCATTGTATTTCGATACTTCAATCCATTGATTAGATTCTGCAATTGTTGTAAGCCATCATTATTCAACTGTTCTTGATTTTCCGAGGATTCATCATCTAACCACCTAAGTTTACAATGCTTAAAACAATTTGCAATTGTACTTGAGTTGACATCCATTTTCCATGCAGAGATTGCAAGATTCATTGCATCTAAAACATTAATCTTTTCTGAATTTGAGATCCCAATTTCATAACCCTCTAAAAGATTTCGATAAAATCGCCTACGATAATGCATCTTAAAAGCTCTTATGATCCCTGCATCACAAGGCTGAATCTTTGATGTTGTGTTAGGTGGTAAAAAAAACAATTCAACATTTCTCAAACCTTCGACATTTTTTGGATGAGCAGGGCAATTATCAACAATTAAAAGAATTTTCCTGCCATCCATTTTTGCATTAAGTTGTTGAACATATTCTTGGAATAGAATCCCAGTCATCCATGCACTTTTATTGGCTCGATATTCACAATCCATGCTTCCCAAATTCACATTCTTGAAACAACGTGGTTTTAAATACTTCCCAATGATCCATAAAGGAATTTTCTCAGAACCATCCTCATTACAGCAAATAACAACTGTAAGTCTTTCTTTATCTTGTTTCTTACCTTCAAGTTGCTTCGTTGCAAGAGAATGATCTGGTTGTAGCCTAAAGAACAATCCAGTTTCATCCATATTGAAAACATCTTTCTTAGCAAACTGATCAAGTTTCTCTCTGATGGATTGTAAATTGCTCTCCATGGCCTCCTTATTAACTGATCCACTTTCTCCAAAACGATGATATTGCTTGATACCGTGTCTTGATTTGAAACGCTCTAGCCAGCCTTGAGAAAAATGAAAATCAGGTGTATCGATGGGATACATCTTTTTTAGAAGCTTTTTTCCCTTCGTTACAATTAGTTCCCCATTCATATTAACACGCTCTTGGTAATGAATAAACCACTCGAACAGAGCCTTCTCTAATTCTGGAAATTTGGCAGCTTTATGTCTTTTAGCCTCATCTTTTGGAATGTCGGCTGCTGATAGATACTCTGCTGACCTCTTGATCGTGTTTGATATTGTGGCTTGACTCACTTGCAAATTAAACTTCTCTAACACCCATTGTTGCAATTGCTTTTGAGTGCATGCTAGATTTTGTTGTTTATTCTCACACAGTTCTCTACGTATACCATTAGTCATGGTTGATTTTTTAACACCTTTGAGATGAGAAGCCATTTTTTTTGTTTTTTTAATTTGAAGACTTGCATAATACATCTATTTATATAGTAACTTAGTTAATGTATGTACGTGTAACTACATTAATAATTGAGTGGATTTATACCTTTTATTGAATGTACGTACATGTAACTACATTAATAATTAAATAGATTTATATATTTTATTAAGATATACATAGAATATTGAAAATGTATCAGCAAAAATACATGAATTTGGTTAAGTATGCATAATTAATAGTCAATGTAGAAATTAGTTTTCACGTACACCTAGGTACATTCATAATATGGATCCAAAAAGTATATAATTTATAAATTAATAATTATTAATTTATACGATTAATTAATATCTTGCTAAATTAATAAAATTTAACGATCTCAACAATATTAATTTATCAAAATTATACTGTATATTGGTTTTTATTTGTGTCTTCTTTATAATGATAGTTAAAGTGAGGGTTTCTGATGTGACATCTAACAATACTTCCACCAAACTTCTTTGTTTTGGCTTAGCCGCAACAGTGGACTATCTAGCTATTCTTCTCATATTTTTACTTGATACTTTGACATTACTGTAATTGTCCATCTTTTTTTATGTATGTACATATTATTTCAAGTCACTATAATTTAACCCATTTTCCAATGCTATATGTTTGATGAATATAAGTTTTTCACCTTCTCTACCTTATATCTTATATAATAGGTATCAATTTTATCTTCAAAATTTACAAAAATGGAGACATATTTCAGCTAACTGGGAGCATGATGCATTACATTTTACTATTATGTAAAAAAAAGTGCATGTACCAATTTTTAAAATTTCGCTTCTTATGAAATTTTAATTTTACTTAATTTTTAAATACTCAAAAATATTTGTCGCATTGGCCCGTAATGACATGAGCCTTGCACCTCTAGTTTTAGTAATAAATACTTTCTCCATTTCATAACAAATGAATTATTGGATTTTGGCACACAAATTAAGGAAAAAAAACATTAAAGACATAAATTTAACACAACTTTCCATTTCCACTTCAAAAAGAGAAAAAACTGACCTTGTAATACCTTTTCAAAAATTAATTATTTGTCAAATAATAAGAATAAATTTGAATAAAAAATTTAATAATTCACTTATTTTAAAATATCAATAAATACCTCAATAATTTATTTTTTTTGAAACGGATGGAGTATAACTTTAATTTAAGATTATGAAATTTACAAATATTTTATATAAAGTTCTTGTGAAGCAAACTAGTTCCAAATTAACAAGTTGAGGGATAAGGACAAAAGCTTAGCTGCCAAGACAAATTATGAAATGTATTGCTTGCGTGTTTCCAGCTCCATTGTGTCATCTTCGAAAATCTTTATATGATGGAAGGAAGATATGATTGCTTTCAAAAGCACCTCTAGAATTTGAACAGGTAAAATCCCCTTTTCTATTTTTCTCTTAATTTATGAAAGCATAGCAGAATTATGTCATTGTTTGAAATGAAGTTTTTGTTAGACATACTGAACTAGGAGAGCCCAAGGGTTGGATTTTCAGATTGGAATATTTGAAACACTAATTGTGATTGGTTTTGTGGGGTTCAACGTAGGGGTTTAAGGGTTCCCTTGTCGCTGTACTATACTTGATGGGTAAAATGCAAAGGGGTTCTACGGAATTTCACTGATAATTTATAAAATGCAAGGCATGGACTGATGAGTTAGCATTGTGTTGTAATGTACCGTTCTTGTATAATTCAAATCAAACCTTTTTTAAGGATTGGAGCTGGATGTTAATGAGACGGGATGTTGGTATGATAAGTACGTAGAGTTCTAAGGTTTTTCCACGTATGTAAATTTTCTATACTGAATTACTCCCTTGACCCAATTTATGTTATACAGTTGAAAATTTCTATACTTAATTACTTCCTTGACCCAATTTATGTTACAAACTTGAAATTTATGGAATCAAGCCAACTTTTCTTTAACTGAAATTTCTTTATATGCCTTTTAAATGTATTAAAATTGTTTATTATTATGATCTATAGTAACTTTTACGTAGTTTTCAAATGTATAATACCTTTATTGTGTTTTTATCTGAATTCATGGTGAAAGTTTAGAATTTTGAATGTTGAAATTCCAACTATGCCACATAAATTGTGACATAGGTAGTATTAGTTTCAGAGTGGTAGGTGCAAACGGAGTAAAATGAATATGTAGGACGCATTAAAGCCCAAACTAGTTTGACATTGCATCTTAGTAGTGGCTCTTATGACCATTTTTATGAGGATAATTTGTCGTCTCCTTAATGATTGACAATTTGTTTATCATTATGTTAAGCTTTCAGATGTGTTTATATAGCTGACTCTTTAGGCGTTCGGAGTCATTTATCAGAGGGAAAGGTCTGGCCATTTGCAGAGGCATCTTTCTAATGTGTTTTTATTTTTTAGTTGAGGGGGTTGTCCATTTTGCTGCATTTCCTTTGTTGAAACTATAATAGACTTCATCTGCCCCTTTTCTCTCATATTCAACTCTTTCACTCTTACTCCAACAACCCAGATTGGTTGTCTTATGCGTGCACATGGGGTTCGTATATGACTCCATCCATGCCTTCTAAGAGCTTACGATCTTTGCTAGCATTATAATTACCAGTTATTTGATCTTGTGTAATGCTTGCCTGCTATTTGTTGAGTTGAATCTTAAAATTTAGATCATCAAGGTCCGACCTCTAGATCTCCATATTTATTGGACACCCACACCCGAGTCCGAACAACTTAATCTCAATGTTTAGTGATATAGATTGGTCAATTGTGTTAAATAAAGTAGTATGTTATTATTTTGGATAGAACCTAAAAGTGACTCAATCATGTCTCTGTTGTATTATGATTCTTGGGATGCAATCACTGGTTTATGGAGTAACTTACAATTGACGGATCAATATTAGTCAACGAGCGTAAGGGTACTTGTGGATACTAAATAATTTGGCTATTAAATAGCGTGCTACTGTCATTTTTTCTTTTAAGAATTTATGCTCAAGGATCCCACTTACTTAATAATTTGTACCTTTTCCCTAATATGGCTATCCAGGAAGAAAGAAATATGGGGGCTTTCTAAAGGATTTTAAGCATATTAATGATCTTTTTATTTCTTAGAATTTTGGAGTACTCATGTGCTCAATAAGCATAGGGGATTGTTTATCCTTTGTGGAAACTTCCATTGTCGTCTAAATTATCTACTTTTTGGTCTATCTCTTGTATTCATGATTTTTCACAGATTATTAATATATTTAGTACTATAGAAGTTGTTTATCCTTCCAGCACAACTAAGAAGGTAGGTCATATAAAGCTTCAATTGAGCTTATATACGCTAGGTCAATGGGGATAAGGTAATCTGTGTGCTGGACAATTTTGATTTAATGGAAAGCAGATATCAATCAACTTATTTAATTAGTATTCTTTTTTTTTTAGACAGTATGTGAAAAAACCTCATCCCTGTGTCCCGAACTGTTGTTCCCCTGTTTATCTCGCCGTGTTTAGACAAGTTTGGGGCCTGAAGCTTCATATTTTTAGCAAAGCTTTTACTATGTTACAGTGGCCCACATGTTTTTAATCTGTGGCAATGAAGTAAAGTAAAAGAATCTATTTTAGTAAAATAGACATTATTAGGCATATCTATAAAAAAGTAAGATGGAATGTAATGTAGAACCTAAATATGTTAATTTATGTCATCTAAGTTGTAATTGTAAGCATAAGCCGAGTGCTGAAAGCTGGTGAGCCTATTTGCTGGAAGTTAGTTGTGATTAGATCTTTGATATTTTAGAACTTATTTCCTTCATATTCTCATTCAATCATATAATATGTAGGAGGAAGATAATCATCATATGGATATGATGCAATCTGGAAAAGAAATTTCTGAGGAAATGACTCGGGAGTCACTAATTGCCATATCTTACTCTGAAGCAATGAAGGATCTTTCTCTGCAGCCTAGACCTGAAATATCCAATGCTGAAAATGTTATTAAAGCGGTAAATGATAATTACAGGTCTAAGCTGATCACAATGTTCTACACAGAGTCACCAGACACCAAAGTTGAACCAGTCGCCTGTAAACTCTAGGGGCTAAATTAAATAGCTGGATTGTAATACTCTTCCTTTGTAGCATGTTCTATTTTACAGATAAAGAATTGGATTTAACTTGAATCCAGTGCTCCCCGTGGACTTTATCATATGAACTATTTTGTTGTATCAACATAAACCAAAATCAAGCACACCAGTGCTTCACCAGCATTTATATTAGTTTTGGTGCATCTTTTTCAAGTTTGAATTGCAGTGCTTTTTGTCACAAGTCATTCACCTCAAATGGTAACTCTTCTTTTTCTTTCTTTCTCCAAGTTTAGCTGTTATTAGATATGCTGATTTTTGTGTTTTTGGTTGCTTTGGTTAAATCATATAATTGATGTCAGTGTAAATGTTGTAATTGGTCCTTTTGACCGTAACCAATATCCCTCCATCGGTAGTGCATTATTCTATTCTTATGTCATGTAAAAGCACCTATTCTTTATTTTTGGCGGAATGACCTGGCAAACCTTTTAACTTTACTTGGATTGTCAACTGACCCTTCTACTCACAAGATGCCAACTAAAAGACTTAATGAAATTCAACATTACAACTCTAGACATTAACCAAACTTATGTGACATTAATGTAACTGAGTTGAAAAATATGTGATGTACATGGGTAAAAAATCCCTTCCGACATTCATTTTTGTATGAATTGCTTTAGCTCTATAAAATTAAAAAAATACAGCCATAAAGCTAAAATCTTTTCTTGTCAAAAAAACATTGTGGCTAATGTATTTTTGTGCAAGAGGATGTTTTTAGGTGTGTCGAAGATGGAAAAGAGTTGGGAGTGGGGTGGGCAAGAAACGAAGAATATAATAAAGTTGCAAAAGGTGTTGGGTGGAAGAAAGTAAGAACAAGTTTGTTTCATCCCTGCAGTCGCAACGCAGGTTATGTGATTGAAATGTGTGTGCTTTTACGAGAAAATAACTTATATGGTCACTTAGCTACAAAAAATTATTGTTAAAGTTACTTAAGTCTATTTTGTATCGATAAAGTCACTTAAGTTTGATTAACTTCCTACAAAGTTAGTGTCACAATCGGAGACTATCCCTCTTAGTCACAAATACGGTGTTTAAAGTCACAAGTGACCCCAAGCTAATCCATTGCCTAGCATGACACTAAGAATATTGTATAAAACTGATTAACCATGTTCAGAAGTTAAACTGAATGATGAAATAAAAATCAAAACCAACAACAAGATCGAAGTTTAAAACCACAAAGCTGAACACCTAATTGTATGTCTGAAAGCCTCTAATAAGACGAGTTGTTGGGACAAGCCCCCCAACTAACTCTAATTGTCTGAAACTGAAATGACAGAAAATGAAATACTGATACTAGTCTTCGAATGATAATGACTCCACCAAAGTATCCCTGCCGATGTAGTAGGAGATCGTACTAAGTGTGATCTGGATGTTGAGCATCATAACCTATATTATGAGATAATATAGAGCAAAAGAAAGTATGCGATCAATACTTTGAATGTACTAAGTATGTGAGATAAGAAATAACTAATATAGGCTGAACATGATGTATGTGACATACTAAACTGATGTAACGCCAAATAATAAACATGTACTCTATGATAAAGAATATTTGAATACAAGTTCATGCAAGTATCTTAACTTGAACCATGGGTTGTAAACTGCAGGAGCTACTAATAATCAACATATCACAATTTGAGCTAATCGTGGTCCAACCTATAAACCCAACTAGAAGTTATTTTGTACCTTACTAAGGGTACGAACACTAACTGACGTGGATCAACTAAACTGATACTCAAAAGGACTAAGGTATCAAGCCTGGTCTGACGGGAGCCCCTTTAGAACCTATGTTGACTCTGTAGTTCTGGGAATTAGGAAATTTTTCTAAAGATCTCAGCCTAACCGATGAGTGAGTCTTCATCCTTATGTTCACTGAGTATTAAGTACTTCTTTCGGCTGAATGACACAAATAACTGAAATGCTCAGTAATGATAATAACCCAAAGACTGAAAATAAATACATTATCTGAAAGCATTCAAAACATGTAAACTGGAGGATATAATATCCAGAAGTATATTTATAAAATCCTAGGTCATCAGGTGTCCATAGTCCACCATCTTTAAAGAATGCAACTATTATGCCAATTTTATAAACTTAGTAAATTTAAGAAATTTAATAACTCAAATTCAATAATCATAGATTTCACAATATAAGTAAGGTTTATGATTTTAACATGTAATGATACTGAAATTTATGTTAAAACATGGTTCTATAACTCAATTATATCAAGGAACAAGAATATCAAGGAATTCACAACATTCATGAACCCTAAACTCTGATAAAGGAATTAAACTGAGAATTAAGTTAACTTTAGGACTCTATAGGTGAAAGGGAACTCACTGAGGAAACTACAAATATATGTAGATGAAAATCATGAATAAATTCTTGAAATTGGGGATTGAAGTTGATGAATCCTAATTATACCTTGGAAAAATAAAATCACCTCTTTCTCTGTGTTAAAAGTTGAGTGGTGATTATTTTGTAAGTAATGAGGGCTTAGGGTAATATTGACCATAAATATTCAGACTTGTAAGAGCTTAAATTACATAGTTTTGATGTTAAAAAAGTGGGAAAATACTGATGTATTCTTTTAAATTCGTACCTAAAAAGCTGTTGGAAGGGGCATACGAGACCTTCCTACATTTATGGGATGCACCTATGATCGTGGGTGGTGTTTCTGGTTGGGATCTGGATTTGGGCTTTCTTAAGTCCACTAGATAACCCTTGGTATAATCTTGGTACATACCTACAATTGTACCTTGATTCATTTGTTAAAGGTTCCAACTGAATCAACTTTAGAAATCACGATTATACCTAAGATTGTGGTTTCTAACCATGGTCGTGGTTCCTTCTCATGGGTAAAAGGTATAATTGTCAAATTTCAGATGTTTGGGGTTGTTTCGATCATATGAGAGTATTGTGCGGTCGTACAGTCTAACCATAATAGTACCTACACCAGTAAGTTCTCATTGCTGGATACTGCTTATCTAAAATAGCCATAACATTTTACTCTGATATCTTATTAAGGTGAAATAAGATGCGTTAGAAATATAACTCAAATATATATCATTTTATTGGCCTTGATATTAAAAATAATCTATAATCTAAGAGTTGTGTGTGTTTAAAGTTTACTATAGAGAGATCCTTCACAGAAAATCAATCGGTAAGGAAGGTTTTGACTTGGCCATAATCTAGGAGCTATGTTTGGACTTAGTACATGTTTAAATAACTTTTCATAGCACCAAAATATGATGTTTGAGTTTACATATACCTGAATCATGGTTTTAATCTTAGTTTGAATGTTTGGAGTCAACAATATCTCTTTCTCGGGGTCATTCATCCCTGAATTAAAACTAAGCTAAAATGTTAGGGAAAGAGTTGCAATCCCAACATTGACTTTCTATGAGCTAAGTACTTACATGATGACTGTGTCTGTAATTAAAACATAGACTGCACTGAACTTATTAATGCAGGATATGACATGACAATAGTTGAGTGACATGAAACAAAAAAATTAATTAATTAAGGAGAAACTATTACCTCAAGCTGGAACTGAGTTCGAAAGGAGAAGATGAGAGTACTTGGTCATCATATAGTCCGATCTTCATAAGTATATCCCTCAAATGATTAATTTCACCATTAAACCTTTCCAAAAGCGACCTCCTTACTGCTCTTCTTACGAATATGACGATCAAGGATCTCAACTGGGACCTCTTCGTAAGAGAGACTATCTTTCACACCTACACTCTTTAAGGGCACAACGATGCGAGATCACCAATGTATTTCTTTAACAAGGACATATGAAAAACTGAATGCACTGATGCTATGCCTATAGGAAACTTTAGCTCATAGGTTATATTTGCCAAAACGATCTACAACCTTATAAGGACCAACTTAGCATCAACTGAGCTTTCCCTTCTAACAAAAACTATTCAGCCCTTTCACGGGCAAAACCTTCAAGTAGACAACATCATCGATAGCAAACTAAACTTCCCTTCTCTTCATATTTGCATAGGATTTCTGACGACTCTTAGCAATAAATTCTGCAATATCCCTTTTCGTGTCATTCCACCAATAGACTTCCTGTAAATTTCAATACATCTTAATGTCTCCTGGGTAAATAGAATAATGAGAATTGTGATATTCTATTAGCATTCACTATCATGAATCATCTACATCTGGAAAACATAGTCTTCCCTAACAACAAAGAACAACATCTATCCCTTAGGGGATAACCTCAATCTTCTGACTCTCGATAACTTCTTTCAACCTAAACTAAATAAGATCACTATCTTGCTTTTGTTTCACCTTGACTATTAAAGAAGATTTAGAACCATTATAAATCAAGATATTACTCTCGGCTAAATCAACCAACCAAACTCCCAATCTATAAAGATGGTAAACCTCTTGAACTAACTCTTTCTTCTCATCTTCTATATGAGTAACACTTCTCATTTACAACCTACTAAGAGCGCCAACCACTATATTGGATTCACCCAGATGGTACAAGGTACTTATATTATAATTTTTCAACAACTTTAGCCATCTCATCTGATAAAGATTTAGATCTTTTTGGATGAACACATACTATAGGCTTTTATGATTAGTGAACTCATCAATATGAACCCCATAGAGGTAATTCCTTTAAATCTGTAAGGCAAAGACAACTACTGCCAACTCAAGATTATGAGTCAGGTAGTTCATATCAGGAGGCTTGAGCTGTTTAGAGGCATATTCTATAACCTTGCCCCACTACATCAACGGAAAACAAAGTCCAACTCTAGAAATATCACAATAAACCATAAAACCATCGAAACCCTTTAGCAGAGTCAACACTGGAGTGGTGGGGAGTCAAATCTTCAACTCCTAAAATATTTTCTCACACAAATACAAAAAAACTAAAATTTGACTTTCTTCCGTGTTAGTCTGGAAATGGGAGAATCAATAGAGGAAAATCTTTCAGCAAACCATCTATAGTAATCGGCTAAACACAAGAAACTTTTAATATATGATAGAGAGATGAGTCTAGGCCAGTTCCTCATTTCTTTATTTTTTTAGGATCAACTAGAATACCTTCACCAGAAATGATATGGACAAGGAATGCTACTTATTTCAATCGAAATTCCTTCTTACTGAACTTAGCGAATAGGTGGTGATCTTTGAGAGTCTGTAGGACAACCCTCAAATGGTCTGCATGTTCATCATCACTTTGAGAATAATTGAGGATGTCATTTATGAACACTATAAATAACATGTCGAAGTACTACTTGAACAACCTATTCATTAAATCCATAAATGCTACAGGAGCATGTATTATTCCAAAGGACATAACAAAAAATTCAAAGTGGCCATGTCAATTTTTGAAGGTGGTCTTTGGAATGTCACATTCCATGACTCAGAGTTGATGATAGGCTAATTTAAGGTCCATCTTAGAAAAGAACTTGGAACCCTGAAACTAATAGAACAAGTCACCAATCTTAGGAATGGGATACTTATTCTTGATTGTGACTTTCTTCAACTAATAATAGTCGATACATATTATGTGATAGAAATTAAATCTATGAAACTAAAAATGACTAAGAAAACAAGTAAAGAGATAATCGATAAGGATAAAAATTAGACACAAGAAGAAGTAACTAAGAACAAAAGAGTATATCAAACTCAATTACACTCAATTACAATCTAATTCAAACATCTAACTCTTACGGTGGCCAGGAGGGAGATGATCGCCCTCTAAACCAATATTTCTAAGAGAAAGTTCAAAAATTGTTTACCAACACTCTCACTCAATAGAGAAGCATTCATCAATAATTAGAAAAAAAAACTAAGACAATAATCTAGCTCCTGAGTATTTATAGTTTAAGCTAATTGTTGAACATTTAGGGACCAAAAGTGACCCAATTACAGTATAACCTCGATAAATTAATACTGTTGGGACTGTCAAATTTTATTAATTTAGCGAGGTATTAATTAATCGTATAAATTAATAATTATTAATTTATAAATTATATACTTTTTGGGCCCATATTATGAATGTACCTAGGTGTACGTGAAAACTAATTTCTACATTGACTATTAATTATGCATACTTAACCAAATTCATGTATTTTTGCTGATACATTTTCAATATTCTATGTATATCTTAATAAAATATATAAATCTACTTAATTATTAATGTAGTTACATGTACGTACATTCATTAAAATGTATAAATCCACTCAATTATTAATGTAGTTACACGTACATACATTAACTAAGTTACTATATAAATAGATGTATTATGCAAGTCTTCAAATTAAAAAAACAAAAAAAATGGCTTCTCATCTCAAAGGTGTTAAAAAATCAACCATGACTAATGGTATACGTAGAGAACTGTGTGAGAATAAACAACAAAATCTAGCATGCACTCAAAAGCAATTGCAACAATGGGTGTTAGAGAAGTTTAATTTGCAAGTGAGTCAAGCCACAATATCAAACACAATCAAGAGGTCAGCAGAGTATCTATTAGCAGCCGACATTCCAAAAGATGAGGCTAAAAGACATAAAGCTGCCAAATTTCCAGAATTAGAGAAGGCTCTGTTCGAGTGGTTTATTCATTACGAAGAACGTGTTAATATGAATGGGGTACTAATTGTAACAAAGGGAAAAGAGCTTCTAAAAAAGATGTATCCCATCGATACACCTGATTTTCATTTTTCTCAAGGCTGGCTAGAGCGTTTCAAATCAAGGCACGGTATCAAGCAATATCATCGTTTTGGAGAAAGTGGATCAGTTAATATGGAGGCCATGGAGAGCAATTTACAATCCATCAGAGAGAAACTTGATCAGTTTGCTAAGAAAGATGTTTTCAATATGGATGAAACTGGATTGTTCTTTAGGCTACAACCAGATCATTCTCTTGCAATGAAGCAACTTGAAGGTAAGAAACAAGATAAAGAAAGACTTGCAGTTGTTATTTGCTGTAATGAGGATGGTTCTGAGAAGATTCCTTTATGGATCATTGGGAAGTATTTAAAACCACGTTGTTTCAAGAATGTGAATTTGGGAAGAATGGATTGTGAATATCGAGCCAATAAAAGAGCATGGATGACTGGGATTCTATTCCAAGAATATGTTCAACAACTTGATGCAAAAATGAACGACAGGAAAATTCTTTTAATTGTTGATAATTGTCCTGCTCATCCAAAAAATGTCAAAGGTTTTAGAAATGTTGAATTGTTTTTTTTACCACCTAACACAACATCAAAGATTCAGCCTTGTGATGCAGGGATCATAAGAGCTTTTAAGATGCATTATCGTAGGCGATTTTATCGAAATCTTTTGGAGGGTTATGAAATTGGGATCTCAAATCCAGAAAAGATTAATGTTTTAGATGCAATGAATCTTGCAATATCTGCATGGAAAATGGATGTCTAACTCAAGTACAATTGCAAATTGTTTTAAGCATTGTAAACTTAGGTTGTTAGATGATGAATCCTCGGAAAATCAAGAACAGTTGAATAATGATGGCTTACAACAATTGCAGAATCTAATCAATGGATTGAAGTATCGAAATGCAATGAATGCTGAAGATGTTTTGAATTATCTGGGAGAAAATGATACGAGTTTTGAGCTACCTACGGATGAACAAATAATTGAGAGTGTTATGGAAACACATAAAGAAGATGAAGTGGAAGATGATAGCGTGAAATTTGAACAAGTTTCGCGCAAAGATGCTCTGAAAGCAACAATCACCTTACATCACTTCCTTTTGCAATATGAGAAGACTACACCTGATATTCTTAATGGAGTAAGAAGGGTTAGAGATGAGATTCAAGGTGATATTGATTTCAAGAAGAAACAAACAACATTAGATTCATATTTTCACAAACCTATTTAGTTTACTTATGTATTATGTATGAAATATTTTGATACAGATGAATTATTAATTTATATATCAAATGGGACCTATATGAATTTTTTTTTGTATTATCTTATAAATTAAGCAAATTATTAATTTACCACGTTGATCCCGACTCGGGACCGAAGAAAATTATTATTTTAGCGAGGTTATTAATTTATCGTTTATTAATTTATCGAGGTTATACTGTATAAGAAAAGGCCCACTAAGGGCTATTTTAACCCACTCTTGAAATGCTAGATCAGATCAAAGGTAAACCCAAAGCTCCTTGGGCTATTTTTACCCGATCATGGAATGCTAGAGAAGATCAAAAGGCGAATCCAAAGCTCTTTCGGTGCATATCCCGTCCAAGGCATCAATTTTACTTTTACTTGGGTTGGGAACTAATCCTTCCAAAGGTGCACCCACACCCAGTCACTTAATTTAAACAAGCCCTTCCCCTGTTATCTTTTTTAGCCACCTCTTAATTCTTCTTCTCAAGGCGAATCCTCACCTTTTTATGTATCTTCTTCATGGTTTCCGACCTATTGTTTCCGTCTAATCTTATCACAACATCACTAGGTAAAGGAGTGAGATCTAAAGGGGTAATGGGGGTCAAAACTATAAGCACATTCAAATAGGTTGATACAAATAGTTGAATAGATAACACAATTATAAGCAAATTCGACTAGTGGTAGGTGATCTCACAAAAGGACAATTTTAATTTAAATAATGTGCGTAACATAAAACTAAGGTTCTATTTATGAAACATCCCAGATTTTGGTCTTTTAAAATTTTTGAATTTCTAGACTTACTGCTCCGACAACGACCATATCTACGAGTCATCATGGGTCAGTATAGGTCTTAAGGACACAATTATAGACTAGCCAGTATGTTGTCCTGGAGTTTTTATTGTGACTACGACTAGGGGTTATGAGTCGTAATGACTCAAAATGAGTCATATAGTCCCATCTGTAACCAAACTAGTGTGATTCCCAAACTATTCTATCTTGAATATGACTTAGGCCCTACGAGTCATAGGGTCTCATAATGAGTCATAGGGTATGATTCATAGGGTTACCAGAAAGGAGTCCCTAATCTACTCTCCATACTATGACTTGTGGTAAAAAGCCATAGTGAGTCCTTACGAGTTGTATAGTGACCCGTAGTCACTGGCGATAATTTTTTTAACTTTTTAATTAAGGTAATTTTGGATATTTTCATATTTAAACACATAATACCCGCTACCTTAAAACACCCTTAAGGCATTATTTTCAAAACTTTAGCACCCAAAGCAGTCTAACTCACTAAATTATCCAAGGTCAGGATATTTAGGGTTTCCAAGAAGTTGATCATCTAAGGACTTAAGGGTTGATTTCTCTCCATAAATCTTGGTAATTAAGGCATGTTACTCTTACCCAATTCTTATTTTATGAAAATCATATATTTTAAACAAGTTTAATTATATGGATTTACATGTGGGTTTTGATATGGTTGAGGGTTTTGGAATGATTGATCCTGGAATTATTTTCCCATGATTTTTATAAATTTATTATTCTGTAAATTGAATGCTTTTGATCAAATTTGGTGCATGAGTGTGGGAATTGGAACAGGGGTCATGGTTTTCGCCCCAAATTAATATTTTAATCTTGAAATTGGTTTTAAATAATTGAGTTCCTTCACCCCACTTGTGTAATTGGCTTTTAATGATGAAATTGTCACTTAATTTGACTTACCCACTAATGATATTATATTGCATAAATGGTTAAATAATGAATATGGATTTTAAAGGCCTAGCTATGTTTTAATTAATGCATAAAAGGGATCAAGGCATTCCCCCAGGTTAATATGATTTTTATGGTATATAGATAAGCTTGCAAGTGTAAGGGTATGATGATACCCATGGTGTGCCTTAACAGTTGATTCCTTGGTTAATAAATAAGTTATGTGAAACTCTTTTTAAATTGGTATTAATGGTGGTTATTTAGCTAAGCCATAAAGGTGTGAGTCTTAGATGACTTATACTGGAAACACTTGTTTTTCCACATGAGGTTTGGTGTTGATGACTATGTGAACAATTCTCACTATTGATATACATCCGTATCTTGGATTGACATAGGGTTGGGTCATTCTTTAGCATACCTTGATACCTCTTTTTGGTGTGTTTAACACGTACTAAGGACCTTTCAACTTGGAGAATGTACCTATATATCCCTTAGATACCTATTTATGATGGTTGAGCTACATTGTCCAGTATATATATATGTTTGTATAATTATGTGCATTATCTTGGAATGACTTTTGAAATATGGATCCTGGGATTACTTTATCCCTTATCCCTGAGTAACATGCAAGTTCTAAACCCACTAACCATATTCAAATGATGTATCCCTATGCGATATAAGAACTAAAGATACTTCTAGTTTTCATGCATAGTGATAGGTGGATCGTCTCAATTCATCAGTTATTTGTGGTAAAGTGGTGAGCTTTCATTCTCCAAAAGACTTTATCATTCTATCGATCTCTTTCCATCAACTAAAATTATAGATTTCACATTATCATTGTCATTTTCATTATCAAAATCAGGGAAATATCCTAACCTTAATTATTTTTTAGATTATTAGATGCTTTGTGGATATTTACTGTGGATTAGGTTTTGATATGTGACATTCTTAAATGTCTTTGAGCTTATTACCTTTTCTATCTTGTTATGGTTTTGGATTTCAACCACTGCTAGGTATGTTATGTTATATTTGGGTAGGCAATGGTGGTGGTCTCCAGTCCTTGGTGGACTTGAGATACTCATCATGGTCAGAACTTGGTTCAGATCATAAAAAAGTTGGTATCATAGCCTAGGTTTAGTGTGTTTGGGTGTCCACAAAGCTATATTATGTAAAGTCTCTTTTATAGGTATGTAGTATGCCATACTTATAAGGGAGAGGCTATGAGGTATTTAGAAATACTTTCCTTTATTGTGATCTAATTTTGGGCTTGTCTTGAGACTTGGTATTAGAGTGCAAGATTGTTATGCTGAATAGTGACATGGATATTTGAGGCTTGTGGTGTATGTGCAGTAGGGTGACGATGAGAAAAAGAAACAAGATGAGATTGGGGAGAGTCAAAGTAAGAGACCCTGATACATTGAGTAGAGTGAAGGTCAGCAGAATTTGGTAAAGATTCCAGACAATGGTCTAAGAAGAATAGGGGAATTTTGGTTCATTTTCCATGGCTAGTGATCCATAACCTAAGTCATCCGATGATCATTATTTTTATAGAAATAGTAGGTTTAAGGCATAAGGTAACTTATCTCATACCAGTGGGGCCTAGTTAGCTCTATCCCATCCTTCTTGCATATTTTGTAGATAGTTGCCCCATGGATTTTATGATGAGGAGAGGAATAAGTGTTTCAAATGTGTCCAGCCTAATGATATTTAGAGGAACTATCCTTAAAATAATGTTTTTACTAGGATGATAAGTTCATAATTGTTGGTTCTTCAGCTCCTGCACTAAAGAGTTCTACGTCTGGCTCTGGCACTGGTCGAAATCATTTGTATGCTCTTGCCAGCTATCAGGATTTAGAGGCTTCTCATGATGTAGTTACTGGTGCATTAAAAATTTTCTCTTGTGATATATTTTGTCTTCTTGATACTGGGTCTACCCTTTCTTATGTGACCTCTTATATGGCTATCTATTTTGGTTTTAGTCTTGAGTGTATTTTGGATCTCCTTTTGGTGTCCACCCCGGTGGGTGACTCTATTAGGAATCGAAGAGTCTATAAGTGTTATGTGGTATCTATCTGTGGTAGGGAGACAGTAGTGGATCTGATATAGTTGGAAATGTTAGATTTCAATGTAATTTTAGTGATGGATTAGTTGTACTTGTGCTATATGTCTCTTGATTGTACAACCCGAAAGGTCAGTTTCCAAACTTCGGAATAAGGCTATGATTTAGTGGGAAAGTAGTTCCTTAGTGCCTAAGGGAAGGTTCATTTTATATCGTAGAGCCTAAAAGTTGATTTCCAAGGGGTGTATCTATTAGTTGGTCCGAGTTAAATATTCTAACTTAGAGAGTTCTCCTTTGCAATATATCCCTATGGTCTTTGAGTTTACCGAGGTGTTTCCTAATGATCTTTCCAATTTTTATCCTAATAGGGAAATTTGAATATGGGATTGATCTTTGTTCAGACACTCCTTATTTCTATCCCTTCTTATAAAATGGCTCTGGTTGAGTTTGAAAAACATATGGATAAGTTGAAAGATCTTCTAGATAAGGGTTTTATATGCCTTATTTCTTCTTCATAGGGTGCTTTGGTACTCTTCTTGAGTGAGAAGGATGGGCCCCTTCGAATGTGCATAGATTACCGCCAATTGAATAGTGTGACCACAAAGAATAAGTATCCTCTTCCTAGAATTGATGATCTCTTTGATCAGCTTCAGGGAGTTAAGTACTTTTCTAAGTTTGATCTTCGATTGGATTACCATCGTTGAAGATTAGGAAGGTAGATATCCCTAAGATTACTTTCCATACTCGGTATGGACATTTTTTGGTCATGTCTTTCAAAATGGATAATTCCCCAATGATATTTATAGATCTTATGAATTGGTTATTCTATTAGCTCTTAGATTTACTCATAATTATGTTTATTGATGATATTTTGGTGTACTCCAAGAGTGAGATAGATCATGTCGATCACTCTTTATAATGTTTCACACCTTTAAGGATCAACAATTGTATGCTAAATTTTATAAGTATGAGATTTGGTTGAATACTGTTATTTTTCTAGGTCATGTTATTTCTAGTGAGGGGATCATAGTGGATCCAGAAAAAGTTTTGGTGGTTAAGAAGTGGCCTAGAACCATGACTCCAACTGATATTCTGAGCTTCTTGGGCTTGGCCAGATATTATAGGAAGCATGTAGATAGTTTCTCTTTTATTACTGCTCCATTGATAGGCTGACTCAGGATAAGGTAAAGTTTTTATGGTTTGACGCTTGCGAGCGTAGTTTATAGAAGTTTAAGGATAAGTTGACTTCTTCTCCAGTTGTGACCCTTCCCAAAGGTACTGATGGCTTCGTGGTTTATTTTGATGAATTTCGTGTGGGACTTTGTTGTGTGTTAATACAACATTGTAGAGGTAAATTCTATGCTTCTAGGTAGATAAATGTGCATAAGAAGAACTATCCGACTTATAACTTGGAGTTATTGGTGGTACTCTTTGCTTTGAAGATTTGGTGCTATTACCTGTATGTGGTTTATGTTGACATCTTCTCAGACCATAAGAGTTTGCAATATATATTCACCTAAAAGGAGTTGAATCTCAGGAAAATGAGATAGCGTCAATTTCTCAAGGACTATGACATGCGTCTCCATTATCACCTAGGCAAAGCTAATTTGTTTTTTTTTGCTTTTAACAGGTTATTCATGGGGAGTTTATCTCATGTTGATGTGTATAAATAAGGTTTTGCAAAGGATATTCACCATTTGGATAATCTTAGGGTACATCTTTTGGACTTTGAGGATAGAGGTGTAATTGTGCAAGAGATGGTGAAGTTATCTTTTGTTGCTGAGCTAAAAGAGAAACATATCTTAGACCATATTTTGATGCAGATCAAGGATGATGTGGGTCACTAGAGGGTAATGACTTTTGAGATTAGTGGTGATGGTATGTTGAGGTACTAGGGCAGACTGTGTGTTCTCCATATTGATGAATTATGAGAGAGGATCTTGACTGAGACTAATGAATCGAGGTACACTGTTAATTTCGGTTCTATAAAAATGTAACATATTTTGAAGGAGATTTATTTGTGGAATAACATAAAGAGGGATATGGCCAACTTTGTGGCCAAGGGTATTGTGTGTCAGCAAGTGAAGGTTGAGCCTTGAGGCCTGGTGGATTATCTCAAGAGATTGAGTTGCCTGTGTGGAAATTGAAAGTAATTAATATGGATTTAAATACTGGTATTCTGCGGTCTCACCAGCAGTTTGATTCAATTTGGGTCATTGTGAATAGGATGATTGAGTCCTCTCATTTCTTACTAGTGAGAAATAATTATTCGCAGAGGATTACGTAAGTTTGTTCATTCAGGAAATCATCAAGTTTCATAGTACACCCATTTCTATTATACCTGATTGTGGTACGCCATTCTCATCCTACTTCTGGCAGTTTTTTCAGAGATATTTAGTAACTCAGGTGATAATTAACACTGCTTTTCACTCTTAAGTATATGGACAATTGGAGAGAACCATTCACACATTGGAGAATAAGCTTCAGGCTTGTGCGATCGACTTTGGTCATAGTTGTGTTAACATTTACTTCTCAATGAGTTTGCTTATATTAATATCTATCACTCTAGCATTGGAATAAATTCATTTAAGGATTTATATGGTAGGATATATCATTATCTAATTAGGTGGTTTAAGGTTGGCGAGGCTGGGTTGTTTGGTCCTGATTTAGTTTATCAGGCTATGGAGAAGGTGAATATGATTCGGGATAGGCTTACGACATCCTAAAGTCACCTAAAGTACTATTCATATGTAAGGTAAAGAGGTTTGGAGTTTGATTTAGATGATTTGGTGTTTTTGAATGTGTCTCCCATGAAGGGAGTGATGCGGTTTGTGAAGAAGAGGAAACTCAGTCCCCATTATATTGGTCCATATTATATTTAGAGGTGAGTGGTCAATGTGGCTTATAAGTTGGAATTACCTTCAAGTTTGGGTTCTACCTATCTGGTTGTTAATGTTGAAGAAGTGCGTGGGTGATCCTTCCTTGGTGGTTCCTTTGGACAGTATTGTGTTTGGGATTTATCATATGAGGAGATCCCAGTTAAGATCTTGGATCGAAAATTCTGTTGGTTGTACAAAAATGAGGTGGCTTCAGTGAAGGTTCTATTGAGGAATCAAAAGTTTGAGGAAGCTACTTGGGAAGCCGCAAAGGACATAACATCCAAATTCCCATTCTTGTTTCCCGCTCCGGACAATCGTGATTGAGGTATGTGTAGTCCTTAGCGTCTTTGTTTTCTGTCTATATTAAAGGTAAGTGTGGTTGTATTCCGTGTTAAATCATTCTAAGGGATGCCTTGTATCATCATTTGATGATGAATGATCCTAGGGAGAAAATGAAACACCCCATATTTTGGTCCCTGAAAAGTTTTTAGTTTCTAGACTTACTACTCAGATGATGACCCTCTCTATGAGTCATTACGGGTCATTACGGGTCTTAAAGACCCAACCATAGCTTGATCAGTATGTTGTCCTGGAGTTCATGTTGTGACTATGACTAGGGGTTACGAGTCGTAAAGACTCAAAATGAGTCGTATAGTCCTATCTGTACTAAAACTAGTGCGATGCCCAATGTATTTTGTCTTTACTATGACTTGGACCATAGAAATTTTAAGGTCTCATAATGAGTTGTAGGGTTATCAGAAATGGGTCCCTCGTCTACTTTCCATACTAAAAATCGTGGTGATGAGCCATAGTGAGTCTTTATGAGTCGTATAGCGACCCGTAGTCATTGGTAACATATTTTTAAGCTTTTTAATTAAGGATAATTTGGATATTTCCCTCTTAACCCACTTAATACCCACGACCATAAAACACCCTTAGGGATTATTTTAAACATTTTATCACCCAAAGCACTCTCTCAAAATCTGAATTCTCCAAGGTTAACATACTTAGGGTTTCAAAAAAGTTATTCATCTAAGGTCTTAAGGGTTAATTTCACTCTATAAATTTTGGTATTTAAGGTATGTTACTCTTCCCTAATTCTTCTTTTATGAAAAACATATGTTTTAAAAATTTTTAATTATATGGATTTGAATGTAGGCTTTGATATGGTTGAGGGTTTTGGAATGATTGATCCTTGAATTACTTTCCCATGATTTTATGAATTAATTATGATTTGAATTGAATGCTTTTCAATTGATGGGGTGCATAGGTGTGGGAATTGGAATGGTGGTAAAATTCCCCCCCCCCCCCCCCAAATTGTTGTTTTAAGATTAGGATTTGGTTTTGAATATGAGTTCTCTCAACCCACTTCTGTAATTTGCTTTGAATGGTTGAATTGTCATATGGTTTGACTTACCGACTAATAATATTGGATTGTATAAATGGTTAAATAATGAACATGAATTTTGAAGGCCTTGTTAGCTATGTTTGAATTAATTAACAAAGGGGCCCGAGGCATTTCCCCAAGTTAATATGATTTTTATGGCATAGAGATAAGCTTGTTAGTGTAAAGGTAGGACGATACCCATGGTATGTCTTAACGGTTGATTCCTTGGTTAATAAGTGGGTTATGTGAAACTTATTTTAAATTAGTCTTAATGGGGATTATGTAGCTAAGCCATAAAAGTTTGGGTCTTGGATGACTTATACTGGAAACTCTTGTTTGCAGACATGAGGTTTGGTCATAGTGGCCATGTGCACAGTTCACACTATTGATATATTTGTTTTTTATATTGACGTACGGTCGGGTATTAACTAGTCTTCCTTAATACCTTTGGTTCGTTCAGCTAACATCCACTGGGGCCTTTTCAACAGGGAGACTGAACCTATATAGATCTTTGGTGCCTATTTATAATAGTTGATCTACATAGTCCAGGATAAAGTTTTACTTCATGCTAAGCCTCGTTCTTTTTCTATACATGATATGTTTATTTCTATAAATGATTGTGTACGTTGGCTTTGAATGAGTTTTGAATTGTGGATCCTATCATTAGTTTATCCCCTTGAGTTACAAGATAGTTCTCAACCCACTAACAGGAATGTTGTATCCTCATGCTATGCAGGCACCATAGATACTTCTACTTTTCCTTCCCAGTGATAGGTGAATCAGCTCGGTTCATCGGTCATTTATCATAAATACATTCTATGGAAGACTTGGTTATTCCGTCGGTATCTTACCATAACTAGAATTAAAGAGTTTATATTATCATTGTTCGAGTCGGGGGCATGTCCTGACCTATATTTTTTTATTAGTAGAGGATTTATGGATATTACTATGGATTGGGTATTGATATGTCACATCCTTAAATATCTTTGAGCTTATTACCTTTTCTATATTGTTATGGGTTCAGATTTCTACCACTGCTAGGTGTGTTTTCTTATGTTTGGGTAAGCAATAGGGGTGGTCTCCAATTTTAGGTGTACTTGAGATACCCATCATGGCACGACACTGGATTGGGTCATGACAATTTACCACCTCCATTTGCCCATTGTTTTTTTTGGTGGAAATAGTTGAGAAAAGCTATTTGGTGCGAAGACTACCCCATAACGACCTCCAAAAGTGACAAAGGGACTTAGAGTCCCAAGTAATAACAATGGTCCAAGGAACTCCGTGTATTTTTGACAACATGTTCAGTAAACAAAGAAGGCACATTAGAAGCATCATCAATTTTAAGACATAGAATGATAAGGGACATTTTTTAGAATCAATCAACCATAACAAAAATGCAATATCTACCCCTCCCCGTCCAAGGAAAACTCAAGGCATCCTATCATTGAGGAGGTCTTAGATAGAAAATCCATAAAGATGTCAAACAATGGCCATTGGGTGAGTGGGTAGAGGGTAATGGGGTGTATAATCCTTGAAGGATAAGGTGGGATTTTTCCATTCTACAATCCATGCATTGGCCACAAATTCTAGCAACATCTTAACACATCTTGGGCTAAAAGAATTGTTTCCCTAGGATCCTAAGGTTTTTGTCATTTTCAAAGTGACCCATCATACCACCATCATATTGCTCTCTAACAAATAATTTTATTTATGATCTAGAGGGAACACAAAACCTTCTTTCTTTGAATTAGAATCCATCAAACCTATAGTAGGGAATAAAAGCAGTATCCCTCTCCCACCTTTCTCTACCTAATGGCTCACAATTCCTGTTTCAGCTGTGACAAGTAGGTGTTCTACCAAAGATGCAAAAGGTAAAGATGGTAGATCCCATGTTAGTGGTTGTGGGGATACTCAGACAATTGGTAGTCACAAATAGTGTTATGTTATATCAGTCAAATCTGAGGCAGATGCTTCAGATGTCGTTATCACAAGTATCGTTTCGTTTGTTTCCGACTTGCATCTTATTATTTGATCCTGGATTGACTTTCTTCTATGTGTCTATATAGTTTTATTCAGGTGTTGATTCTATTAGGGAGCCTCTTTCTATGCCTATTAATGTATCTAATCCAGTAGGTGACTCTTTACTGGTGGATCGGGCATACCGATCTTGTGTTGTGACTTTTGTCGGGCGTGAGACTTTGGTAGACTTGCTTATGTTAGACATGTTTGATTTTGATGCTATTTTGGGTATATATTGGTTGGATCCTTCTCATACCGTCCTAAATCTTTAGGGCAAGACTGTACTTTAGCTTCACCAATGGCACTTATAAATTAATAGAACACCCTCTCATAGGATCACAAAGCAAGACAAATCCATAATTGATAATGAAACATTTAAACTCATTCTTTTACTTGTTCGTATAAACAACCACACCACAATAAAACAATGGATTTCATAACAAGTGAGGGAATTTCATAAATCATGATCTTATATGAATTCTTAAAATTCATAGCATTCATACACAAAAATATATTTCTAGTTTAGGGAAAACCCTATAGTTTATTCAAGATTTAATCATAAAATGGGGTCCCCAATGCATGCTCTTCAGTAATTTCAAAACCCAATGCATATACATAAATATATATTATTAAATTTTGAAAAAATGATAAAATAAAGATCATGAGATTTAGTACAGTCCCACATACCTTTTGACAAAGAGAAACTGAAGAGAACATAGACAAATTGGACCCTCGAAGCTTGAATTCCTCAAACCCTAAGTAGTTTCTCCTCTCTTTCTTATGGAGGGATGATTAGGAATTTTATAGAGGCAATATAACATTTAATAGGCCTTAAATTTGTCCAAAGAGGGTTAGGAATGGTTATGGGGTAATAAAATACCATTATGCCCTTAATATAAATCAAACGAAACATTTTTTGATGCCCCGGAGTGGCTTTGCGTCGCATAGCCATCACATACCTTAGGGTGTGTGTCATATGGACAAGGCATATCTGAGGAAGTATGCCTTGTCAATTGGTGTGTGACGCATGCCCATTGCACACCCTTGACTTTGCCTCATTCAAACACTCATAACTTTTGACTTCGGACTCGAATTGACATATGGTTGGTGGCGTTGGAAAGAAAACTAGAAGGACTTTGATATGATATGCAATAGGACACACAACTCTTTATATACTAGGAGAAATTATTGCTGGAAATTGAACCAAGCAAATTTGTCAGCTAAAAGTCAATCAATAAGAAAGTTCTCAACTTAGCTTTTGAGCTAGGAGATTTTTGTGGGGTATAATCATCTCCAAGGATGTTCTCACACTAAGGAAATATTATTCACACATATCTAAGTAGAAACCGTTGGGTTCAGATCTATAAATATAGGAAAGATGGTTCAACTTTATCCTGATAGTGCGGGGTGTTACATAAAATGTAGGTGGCACAAGAAAATGAAAAACACAACAAGTACCACTTATATAAGACACAAAGGTCAAGACGACAATGTATAGGGACTTTAACCCAAAGGCTTACCCCTAGGATATTAGCATACCAATCCACTCAATCTAGTACTAAAAAATATTATCTACAGGAGTAGCCAAGTATGCATAAATCTATACGAAGGCATACGACCATATATATAGTAATATTAACGCATGCAAACACCAAAAAGTATAAAGACCTCAATTCAACTCAAATGAAAACTAATAGATAAAACCCAAAGCTCACCTATAATATTGGAATACAAAGTCATGGTCCTTAACTGATTTAAGGGGTATTAATCTGAATACGTCCAAACCCAGAATGAATATTTGTATTACCAACTGAAACACTAAGTACACTACCTCTGGGTGAAGGTGCCCCATTCATTTGAGGCTGATTTGACTATGTTGATTGGTTGATAACCCCATATCAGGGGCACTTTCTAGACCAATTTCTTATAAATCTATAGTCATAGAAAACCCCTAAAGCACTAACCTAGTGAGAAACATGAGCTGACACCAATTAGCTGACCAACTCATGCCTGGGGAACTCCCTAAATTGATGACCCATCTCGTCATGATAAAACCATACCCCTAGAACTCTCCGATGTACTGTACATTCCAACCTAGAATAGTTACCATGACCTAAATACCTAGGTTGAGAACCTCATAGTATATGATAAAAACATTGTCCATTGCAACCAGTATGACCTATTTGAGAGCTACCTATAGCCTAAGGTTCTACCTATATAGATATGATACACTACAAGTGACGTTGACCTCTGATGGGAGGATCACTACCCCTAGATGGAATAGCACTAAGGTTACACTGCAGACGTAGCCTTTTAATACCACATGAACTCTCTATAACACTCACATGACCAACAACCTGAATAAAAGTAGACCTAATTTTTATCAAATTTTTCAACTCTAATTGGAGAGGTAAAGTCAATCCCTTAATAAACCAATAAGCATCTTAAGCTCTATAGGAAATAACATAAGAGTATGTCTACCCACTAGAGAAACCTAATCTCATACTCTGAAATTGATAAGGAGCCTATCTTAACACCAATAAATCCATCTCTATATTGCGAACCACTCGATGTACCAGACACCACCCTAACCATGTTGTAAAAAATACATAATTCTTAACACTAAATCCTAAAAAGCTGAGGTAGTCATAAACTCTGTTGGGATATGTTCTAGAACCAAACCCTCTAGTTGACGTTAAAGATCCTTGATATAATCTCTTATTTCCTAGTCTGACACTAAGTAGAAACTCTAGCGACACTCATAAAAGTCTTATTTGCATCTACCGACAACCTTGGTCTATCCATCTGAGAAAAAGTGGCTTTATAAAAAGTTATAATGGTTCATATAAATATGAACACATGACGAGGAATAAAGAAAAGAATTTCCAAAGAAAGTCCCATATCCTCCTAAAGATAGGATACAAACGTCTCCATACTGATCTGCAGTACTTACCCCAAGTCTCCAATCCATGGTTTCTCTACATGATGTACACATCAATGATAAGAACTCATACTATGATCTACAAGTTGTAGAAGTATAGTATGAGTACCAACACCTGGTACTCAATAGGCATAGAATAATTACACTCTAAAAATAATACAAGTATAAATAAAATGTAAAGTAGAAATGTATATTATGGGCAACTACTCAAGAAATGAAACATAATAATGCTAATAGAAAAACATTCGTAAACTATCAGGTACTACCAATAACTAAGGGCGATACATAGTTCCATAAGTATCCATCTAATATACGACAGTCTAATGAAAGAAGGAACATATAATGTATAATAAAATTATGAAGGAAGAGATATACAAGATAAATTTAGTAACGGTATGAAGAAATAATATATATACATAGAAATAATAATTACAAAAGGAATCGATCATATATCATAAGGATAACTAAAACTAAAAGTGATGGATTTGATGCCCTAATTGCCTAAATCTCACAAGGATTACAGTATTGACAAGGGAATAACTCTAGCATAATAAGGGCCTCCAACCAAGTGAATAACCATTAAGTAGCCTAACAATATTTAACTTTACCATAAAAGGAGTAATGGATCAGAAACCTACTAACAACCTCAGAAACTATTCCATAACTAGTCTGTTAGGCATCACATAATGATACCTAGCAATGATATCCTAATTGGCTAGTCCAGACAAACAATTACCTAATCGAGACCTTATAAGCCCAAAAAGTATTGCCAAACACTCATCAAACAAAAACCATAACCTATACTTTTACAGACCCATAAAACTGATAGATATAAGTACTAAACAATTATACTTGTAATATGCAATGCATACGAATGAATACAAGTCATGAAAACTAGGTGATGCAAGATGATCCAAGTATTATCCAATTAAGTTTTATGATGCACCATGGCTATACGCCTCCCCCATCTCAATACCTTGCAAAGGAAGGACCTACGATGACTATCCGTCTTCTGTACTGAATCAAAAGAAGAGGCTCATAGAGGATTTATAATATCCTTATACACTGCCTAGTCTCAAACTAGCACTTTCATAATCCATCATAAAAAATTACCCTATTGAGTACATATATATTAAGTATAATAAATGTCAGACTTGAACCATAACTAAATACATGAATATATATAAATCCATTTCCTGAGATCGAATTTGGGACTAAAATGGTATAATGATGTAAAAGGGTTGAAATCTCCCTAGACCAAAATAAATAGTAGTTGTAAAATGAGTGGATCAATAAATGACAAGAATAAATCTCGGTCTAATTTCATAAATGATCATTTAGTTTTAAATGTCGTAATTCCATAATAAGTGTGGTATGACTTATATATTCAAAGAATCAATTTTAAAGTTAAGAAAAGTGGGAATATATCACTTTTTTAGAAAATAGTGGTAAAATTAAGGTTTAAACTAGAATACTACAACTAAATAGCGCAAATGGGTCTAAATGTACGCATGTAATTACCAGTATTCAAATAATACAACCGTAAGTGTCTAGGCATCCATAACTGTAATCACATACTTTCTAAGGTTAGAATAGTATTCTAGTATCCAACAAGTATCGTAGCCACAGCCT
Organism: Capsicum baccatum var. pendulum; assembly: GCA_030864225.1. Lineage (NCBI taxonomy): Eukaryota > Viridiplantae > Streptophyta > Magnoliopsida > Solanales > Solanaceae > Capsicum > Capsicum baccatum. Next base: position 190,858,154 of record CM061559.1, on the reverse strand, counting down.
CGATCCTAACAATATATTAAAATTAATGTATGCCAACACTATAATTCAAAAGCTAAGGTTAACAAGGACCTAAAGCTACTAAAGGTATCAAACCAGTGTATACAATCCAACTCACTAAATAATATGGTAATTCTCATACTCAAGGTATTCTTCATGTCAATATATGGTCAAAAAGATCATAATTTGGCATAATAGAATCCTACTAGGCTAAGGTTTGGATCACATTTCTATTTAAATCCCCTAGATTGGTCGTCATGATATTATCAAATATAAACCTATAATATAATGCCTACATAGAATATAATATATATAATACACAATCACATAGAGAAAATTAGATCAAAGCCTACCTCGATGTTGAACCACAACCTCAAACCGTGTATGAACTGTTTGTCCTTGCTCCTTGACCCAAAATAGATATCGCACTACTAAAAATTAATATATGTATTAGAATGAGTAAAACAATGCTTTAATTTCAATATAAAAATTTGAACCTAAAATTGAATAAAAAATAGGCCATGGGGTCCGTAAATAAAATTATGAAATTGAATTCATCACAGGTCCCTCAAAGTACAAAGAATGTTATTTCAAAGATTGAGCATAAACAAAGCATAAATGGAGCCTAATTTATCCCAAGAAAAAAACTACATAGATTGACCAAGGAATGATTAGCTAATGTACCTATACTAAATGGGATGAAATCCAAATAAAATTCTAATCTCCAAGGGCCTCTGAGGGTTGAAAATTAATGAAATGTTGGGAAAGAGGTGCTTATATACTGTCAGGGAATTACTCTTTGCAAATGTGAGGTCCTAGGGTCACGATCGTAAAGAACAAGAAATTAATTTATTGTGTACACGATAACAAATTAGGGAAGGCCATCCCGAATGAAATAAATCCTTCACAAATATGAGAAAGAGGAAGATGGACAGCCGGGCTAACTCTTCACCACGAATGTGATAGAAGGCTTGTGAACATGAAGGTTAACATCTTGACCCTTTGCAAATACAGCCTACTCCTCACATATGCAAAAAGTAAAGGTGTCCTACACCAGAGGCTAAATACAAAAAAAATAGCTAAGTTGTAATGGACTTTGAGCAGGTGTTCGAGATTCATTTAGAACCCCATTTGCATAGATGAACTATGATACTATACCAAATTCAACATTCGAAACTAATTAAAACCATTTAAATTTCCATACATGATTATTGTGGTTAAATATGGACCCCACACCCTTTGTTCCATTGTTATTAAATCTAAACAATAGCCTAAAATAAGTTCAGAAGCCTTGGGAATCAGACCAAGGGTCCCCTAACCTAAATCAATGCTCTGGAGATAACTACGTTGTTGGAATTCTCATCCAATATTGTTTACTATGATAATTTTTTGAAGACCAATTCCTAAAAATGGAATATCCAAAGTAAAGAAATAAGCCTAAAATGAACTATCCGAAAATCTAACTGATAATTTTGGTAACTCATAAATGACATGTTGCTTCTATGTGGAGGAACAAAAGGTTGAAAATTCTTGAAAATTAATGAATTGACCTAGAGGGTCATTACATTCCTATTATTTTTCCACGTTGTTCTTAGATAATGGGATACTAATCAAACCATCTGAGCCTATAGAAGAGTATAAGGAGGAGGACAATATGTTTATATTCTTGAATTCATTATGCCAAACTCAGAGAATTATATTCCTAAATTAAGGTCTAAGAAGTGCAAAATGTGAAATCTATTATTTGGTATGTTTATATATTTATCTCTCTCTCTCTCTCTCTCTCTCTCTCTATATATATATATATATATATATATATATATATATATATATATATAAATATACCACCACCACTAGAGTGGAGTAAAAAATTGATGCGATGTTAAGGGTACAATTTCTATCCTCAAAATAGAAGAAAAATTGGTGAAGTTGATTTATCACGTCATGATGTTAAATAAAGGCCTTGTTGGGAAACAACCCAATTAAAAGTGTAGTTTCTTGTTTTATTCTTTTTATTTATTCTTACAATGTCAATTTTTTGTATGTTTTTGTATTTGCAGATTTAGGAGATGTCCGAGCACGAAAAATTTGAAGCTAAGGATTAGGTTTGAGCATAAGTGTAGGGTACATACGAACCTTCATGAAAGTGAAGAAAAATGATTCTAGTTTGGCCTCTGAGAGTATCTTTAACCCTCATTTTACTTTTTTTTATTTTTGTGGGACAATGTATGATTTGAAGTGTGGGGTGGTATATCTTTCAATATCTGTTTAGGGTGAAGTATGCGATAGGATTTTATTTTACTATTATTATTGTTATTATTATTATTATTATTACTACTACTACTATTACTATTATTATTGTTTTTATTATTATTATTATAATTATTATTTTAGATGTTGATTGCATCATGTCATGATTATTTGGTATTACTGATATGGCGGTTTGAGGGACCAAACAATTATGACATGATGCAATCAACTTCAAACAACGTCAGTAACATGAACCCTAAAATATAGGCTTTATCCAACCAAAAAGAGTGTCACCAAACAATAACATATCAATATCAGGCCAAAACATCATTTAAGGTCCCACACGATCCCACATAAATAAATAACATCACAACCTACCAAATATGTCACGATCCGAAATAGGGCCTAGTCATGACTGGTATCTAAAGACCACCATGAGCCGTAGACCACCCTCTTAGCCAAGCATCAAGAACATAATGAAATAATAAAGTGAAATCTAACCAAATAATAATAAGAATGATAGATAATCAAATGTAAACTCTATGAAACAAAACCAACATCTAACCTACGTTTGTCCACAAAAGTCTCTAAAACCAAAAATGCCAAATAGGTTAGGACATGGACGAAAAGAAAATCCAAGAAAAATACAAAGACATAAAGAAAATAGATAAAATGACCGAGCCTTCCAAAGGATGGAAGCTCACCACTTCACAAACACTCAACAGATGTACCGAACCATCTAATATTGCATAGGAGTAACAAAAAAACTAACAAAACCTACATCATAAAATAATGTAGGCATTATGGGATGGTCAGTGGGATAAGCACTGGCATGTCACTCAAATGAAGTGATAAAATAATGCCAATGCCATAAACCAGGAAAAAACATATTCACAACTATTGTATATACATATATAGGATGCTAGGATAAGGACAAGGGTCATAAACATGAGAGTTTAAACCATTATCCTGAACAGTGTAGTTTTCTCCATACTAAATGTACCCATGGGCTATATGGGTTCAGTCCCCCTACTGAAAGGGCCGCAGTGCATATTAGCTGCACGAATTGAGAAATACGATGTAAAGTCTAAAGACACCAAGGCTCTAGCTTTTCATAAATATAATGTGTGAACCAAGCACATAGTCATATAGACTCTCACACCATAAAACGTGGTTTCAAGTATTAGTCCCCCTTGGGAACACACCTTTACGGTGAGCTACATAATTCTCGTTAAGCTCAAATTAAAATAGTTTGCACATAAACCCAACCATTAAGTTAGGAGTTTTATATTAAGGCATTTACCACTTGGTATCGTCATACCAATTATGCTTGCAAGCTCATATAATCATGCAAAGACAATCCATGTAGCATTTGACTCCCAAGTTCTATTTAAAATAAAAAACAATGTCCACAAAGGGCCTTTGAAATTTGTTTTAACCAACTATCCATTACTGCAATGCAATGGGTTCATAAATCAGTTGAATTATGCTATTATCCATGTTCAAAATCCAAATTTACAGCGTGGGTTGAGGTTAATGCCATTACCAAGCCAAAAAGTCCTTAATTTGGGAAAACCCATATTCCCCACTCCAATTCCCATAACATTGCACCTATTTAGTCAAAAAATCATAATATTAAAGCATATATTGTCAATTTAAATCATGGGAAAAGTAATTCAAGTAATACCAATCAAAACAACTCAACCAAATTTCAAACCCATTAATTCAAACCATATAGATAATGAGTAAGTGACATAATGTAAAATTAAAGTTAGGAAATGAGATACATACCTGAAATACATAAGAAATTGAAAACAATTTAACGTTTGGAGCCCAGAATATTAATTCTTTGTAAAACCCTTGAATTTTCTTGGATTTTTAGTTTAAGAGAGAAAGAGAATGATTTGATCTTTGAAAACTGATGGGAAAGGGTTATTTGATATTTAAAAGCCAAGGAAAATGTGAAAAGACCAAAAGCCCCTCACCCCAAGTGAAAAAAAAACTGAGTGATTTTAAGACAACAGTATGGCATGCCAATATCGCAGAGGCTAGACTCCCTTCCATGCTACTAATATGGAACTCTAGTGGCTTGATATGCCACTATTGTGAGGCACACTTCCTAGGAGTTTCAAAATAGCCCTGAACCCCTTTAAATATTTTTGAAACTTTCCCAAAACACCTTTTTCACGTACCTAAATATTTTTCTAGCCAAAAATCGACGATACACATACGGGAGGGTCAGAAATAAAATCATTGAAATTTTATGGTGTCTAACAAAAAAATTATCTCTATAGGCCCCCACATGGGAATATAAATCACCTAAACACATTTCCATGTTACAATCCTAGACCCATAGAATAATTTTATATTATTATTAATTACCCAACATAGTCTTAAGAAAGTTAAGATATAACCTACCTCAAATGCCACAAATCTATCCAAAAAGCCCTTAATCTAAAGCTTTTCCCATACAAATGGACCCAAAATCAACTAAAACATACAAATACAAAACCTATGCTTCAAAACAAAGCCAACGATACCCATATTGCCTAAGTTTGAGTCAGGGTCAAAAAGGACCCTCAAAACGTGTTTTCAAAAAAAAAAGGTAAAATTAGAAGTTTAGTTCAATAATATATTTACCATGATTAAAACCCATAGAATAAAATCTAAGTGAAAACGGTTAGAAGTTGTGGTTCAAATCAAAGAAATAAAATTTTTAGTCCTTTCAGGCGAAAATCCTCAAATTCCACTTTTAAATTTTCTTTTAAACAAGATTTAAATGATAAGGTTGAAGAAAAATAGCTGGATAGGTGTTTTGGAGATTACCGAAGCTTAGAACTGGAAAAACTTGCTCGAAAGCTCGAAATCCTAAGCTCCAAATCTTAAAAATGGTGAAAAAGGCAAAAACTTGTTATTTAAATGGCACAGGCATCATATACGCGATCACTTGGTTACTTAAGTGACTATCGCTTAAGTGACTAGGTTTCGCTATCACGACCCAATTTCTCAAGTCATGAGGGTGCCTGCCATAACCTATTAGTAGGCAAGTCAATTTGTGTAGTCCATAACGGCCAGTAACGGACTAATAAATATATATGAAGTAGAGAATTGCAGAATAGATGAAATAAATACACAATTACATAATAAAGTCCCAGGACCTGATGGTATCAGTACAAGAGCTTCTAATAATATTATAAGAGTGTAAAAGTGGAACAAATGAAATACATTACACTAATACAATTTATGTCCGAATACAACATAGAGACTAGTCTAATACATAAGGTAGAGATGAGTAATACACTTAATGTCAGGAGATCACTCTAAGTCTCCGAACCATGGCTGCTCCGCAGGATGCACACAACAACAACGATAACTCATACTATTATCTGCAGACTGAAGAAGTGTTGTATGAGTACAAATAATTGGTACTCAGTAAGCAACTGCCAACTGAACTCCAAAGATAAAGTAGATATATATAGAATATAAATAAAATGAAAATTACACTCAAATGCCCAACATCCATATAAGACAACCAATAAGGTAATAAGGATAAACGATTTTATCCATGTCGAAGATATTGACATATTGAAACTAAAGAAGTAATAAGGATGAACTGTCCTATTCCAGTCATATTCATGAATCTAAATACTATTCCATATATCACTGACCAATATGCAAACTATAAGTGCAAGGAAGATACAAATTAATATACAATGCAAGGGAATGAGTAGACAATATGAACAATTGAAGGAACGGATATACGAAAATTCCATAGCTATATATAGTATGGTATATCTATATATACATGTAGATATGAAGTCAACTAACATCATCACCTAAATCATCATGTCTTCACTTTGAAGGCCTCATTATAATCATATCAAGATCTAGTACTATCATACTTAAGGTTTCTAATTCATATGTCTAAATATAAGATAAACATTCATAGTAATAAAATCATATGATAGAAGAGGCAGGAAACATACCTCGAATCTCGATACCGAATCAATGAGCAATCTATCATAAAATAGCCATAATAATAATTATAATAATGAAAATAACAATATCAATAACAACGCGAGTAACTGACTATTTTGGATAACTAAATACCTAGTCGAGCTTATGCGTACCCCCATCGCCTAGGCTCAAAAGCTTCAATCAATATACAATAACCCAAGGCATAGTCATCACCCATATCTATGCAACCATACCATACAAATTATAAACATAGGGGCCTACAGATGATAGGAGATGCACATACAAGAATGAGTGCAATAGAATCCACAATACCATAATCATCATTATCATAACGGTCATCATCATAATTAATATCTGACCTTGCTTGGTAAATAATCATCACAACATCTTTCGACCTTGCCAAGTATCAATATTATCCTCAAAATATCCTCTAGCCTTGTTAGAATCATCATATCATCATAATATCCTCCAGCCTTGTTGGAATCATCACATCATTATAATATCCTCCGGTCTTGCCGAGTATTAATATCATCAACATAATATCCAAACCAATGTTAAGTAATAGAGAGCACTCCCAAAAAGGGCCAAAGTAAAGTGCAGGCATCTGTAATACCTAAAGTTTCCAAGCTAATTTCATCCCAAGAATTCTAGTAGTGGCTTCTAAATTGAATTATGTTTATTCGATGGGAAATTTTGTAAGATTTTCACTTTTTGTCAAGTGGGAAATTTAATAATCTTTCCATCAATATGAGATTCTCCCTGATGATAGGCGAATTTACGCGCCTATATCAATATATTTTGCCCATATTTTAGCCTAGTTTTGAGAACTAATTATCTACTTCATACACTTTTAGTCCTTTTTCCTGTAAATGAGCTAACAAATGTGATTAGGAAAGTTTCAGGTATAAATGATGCAAAATACAGCAATTTATGGCTTACTTGACGCAAAAGAAAGCTCACAAACGAGATGGAAAGGAGCTGGACGCATAAAGGACTAAATCTGCTGCATGGAAAATCTGTCCCGGGCTAAAACAGCATTTCTGAAGACTTTGGGGACTTACAGACACAAAGCTGGATTTTTGCCATAATACATTAACCTAGTGCAATTAGGTTATGTGTTTCATTATTCTATTTGGATTATAATTTTGTAACCTTACCCTAGTACATTTGGGTCAAGGATTTCATTAGTATATTAGGATTTGGTTATTTATTTCATTAGCTTAGTAGGAGTAGGATAGGAGTATTATCAATACCCTATCATGTTAGAGATTTTTTAACACATTCTTACAATTCAATTAACTCTTAACTTAAGACATCTTCCTACAATACATTCTTAATTCTTCATTCTTCTATTCTTAAATTCCACAACAAGAGAATCGTTACTTGCTACGGAATCACCAAAACCACACGCCAAACACCTACTATTCACGCCAACCACCATGCAAAATGTGATATCCTTCGCATTCATGGGTAACTAAATCTCTTAGTTGGGGTTATGGAAGCCGAATGAGTTACTATCTATAGCTATGAGTTTGTGAGTTCAAGACAAGTATATTGCTTATATCATTATTCTCTTCATCTTAAATCTACATTCTTTGCGGTTCAAACACAAGAACACGCCATTCTAACATCTAACCTGTTCGAGAGAAAGGTTATTTGTCTAGAAAAGAAGACGCATAGACCAACGCCAGGCTAACATTTAACTTGTTCGAGAGAAAGGTTATTTGTCTGGAAAAGAGATAATGTCAAGGTAGTAGGACACCCTTTCCTATTAAAAAGCTAGTGCCGTACCTGGACTAACCTCTTGGAGAATTCGTACCGTTAGACACGCTTTAAGCTCGAGAGAGTTAAAGTGAAATAGTCCTTGTTTAGGTCGAGAGACGCTTGGATTTACCATCGACTACAATTCTCTATAAGCAATTGCATGTCAAGACTCTACACACCCATAGCCAATAGAGACGTATACCTCAGAAGGTGGACATAACCCCAACGCTTCAATTCTCATTGTTTCACAACCTACGAAATACTCTCTTTTTACTTTATTATTTTCAGCTTTTATTTCATTACTTTGGTTACTTATTACAATCCCCCCTTCTTACGAGACTTGCACCAAAAGTCTATTAATTTTGCTTACTTGTTGACCAAGCTATTCCCTGTGGGATCGATACCCAACCCAGGTTGGGTTCTATATTTGCTAACGACCGCTTTACACTCCCACGAGAGCTGTAGATTGAGCGTTATCAAAAATTGGCGCCGTTGCCGGGGAATACAAGTGTCAATCAAGTTCGTGAAAATTACTAGACCCTTTGGTCAAAGATTCTCGTACTTTTACGTTTAGTTTTTGTTTTTGTTTATTGCAGTTTTTTTTTAGTGCATGCCCCATACTAGAAGTTCTGGTCAACCGTTATTACCAATCAATCCAGAACCGCAACGAATTAGAAGAATGGAAGCACAAGCGGAAATCGACAGGATGGCTGCTCAACACGAGCAAGCAAGATTAGCTGCTCTTGCCGCTGCTCAAGTCCAACAACAAAACATTGATAATCCTGGACGAGCAACAAATCCTGACGATGAAGATTTAGGAGATGACGAGTTGATCAACCCAAGGCATGGCGCTGAAATGGCAACACCTGCCAACAGACGAGGTCGACAAGCTCGGTACAGATATGATCGCCAACCTTTGCAACTAGCTTTCGACGATGATGATGATGATCTTGATGGTGCCGGAGCCACTGGAGCTATAATTCCACCACCATTAGCGCCCGGAGCCAAGTTCAACATCACTAGCACCATGATTCAGTTATTGCAACTCAAGGGATTATTTGGTGGACTAGCAGGCGATGATCCGAATATGCATCTCATCAACTTTATTTCTACATGCAAGTCTTTTGACAATCCTGGTGTTGGTCAGAATGCTATTCGATTACGTCTATTTCCATTGTCTCTGTCTGGGGAGGCAACATTATGGTTGAATGGGCTGACTCCTGATTCTATTACAAATTGGAGGCAATTGAGAGACGCTTTCCTAGAAAGATTCTTTCCGCCATCCAAGAGGGCTCAATTGAGAGATGAAATCAGCAACTTTCGTCAGCTTCCCTCTGAAGCTCTTCACGAAACATGGGAGAGGTTCAAGACAAAGCTAGCGAGATGCCCAAACCATCACATGACTAATGTTCACCTCATGGAGATCTTATATAGAGCCTTGAATTCAGTAACTAAACCAGTGGTGGACAACGCAGCTGGAGGTTCTTTTATGGACCTCACCTTTGGTCAAGCAAGCAACATGCTAGATCGTATGACGAAACAAAGTAGAGCTTGGCATACCAGGGATTCTGAGGTAGCAAGCCCCACTTTATCTATTGGCATGTCTGCAGATCAAAGAAGGAGAGAAGAAGAACGTGATCAAGATATGGCGCACATGAAAACCCAAATGGATCTTCTTACAAAGCATCTATTAGGGAAGACTGAAAAAGTGAAATCTATTGCGTCAAAAGGAAGAGACGAATCTGATTCAGAAGAGGAGGCCAACTACTTGAACAATCAGGGTGGTTTCCGTGGGAATGCCCAAGGAAACCAAGGTCGGAACTATTATGATAAATCTGGAGGTAAAGACCAAGGTAGTTGGAAGAAAAATAATGAAAATAGTGGTTTGTACGTTCCCCCTGGTAGACGTGATACCACCACATCTAATTCTATGGAAGACATGATGGCTAAGTTATTGAAAGGAGTGGAAGCGACGAGCGCGGGAGTTAAGGAGGTGATTGACGATTTGGCCTCCATGAAGCAATTAGTTGATTCTCATTCCACTTCTATCAAGCAACTAGAGCAACAATTCAGTCAACTTTCAGCAGCACTCAACCAAAGAAAAGCCGGCACCTTGCCTAGCGATACTGTGCAAAATCCAAGGACTGATGGGTCATGCATGGCCATCACTACGAGGAGTGGTAAGGTGCTGGAAACTTCAGCAGAAGGCAAGCAAGTAGTTGACAGAACAGCAGACATGGACGCCACGCCTAGTGACGCCACTAGGGAAGACGCCGCAATATCCACTTCCAACGTCAAGGACGTGTTGCCTAGTGACGTGCAGCCTGAAAAAAATAATAAACGGAAGCAAGAGGAGAAGAAAGCCATGGAAAGAACACTTCCATACCCACCACCACCTTTTCCACAAAGATTGAAGAAGGTGGCCGATGACACTAAGTTCAGCAAATTTATGACCATGTTGAAGCAGCTAACTATTAATGTCCCATTGGTAGAGGCACTTGAACAAATGCCTGGGTATGCGAAGTTTATGAAAGATCTTTTGACTAAAAAGAGGGCAGCAAGCTATGAGCTGAAAGAAGATGTGCATCATTGTAGTGCAATAGCTACCCGATCCATAGTTCAGAAGAAGGCCGACCCCGGAGCTTTCACTATTCCTTGCACCGTCGGATCTTTGGACTTTGCTAAAGCATTATGTGACTTAGGAGCCAGCATCAACTTGATGCCATTATCAATCTACAAGAAGTTGGGGTTAGGAGATCCTACACCAACTAATATGAAGCTTGTTATGGCGGATAGGTCGATAAAACGACCGGTTGGTATTCTATGCGATGTCTTGGTGAAGGTATCTTCATTCATATTTCCAGCAGACTTTGTCATCTTGGATTGCGAAGCAGATTCAGAGGTTCCCATAATCTTGGGACGCCCTTTCCTTGCTACGGGAAGTGTGCTCATAGATTTGAGAGCTAATGAGCTTTCATTCCGAATAAATGATGAAGTGGTGCGCTTTGATGTTTGCAAATCAATGAAGCAACCCAAAGATCTAAGTGTATTTTCTGTGGCTGATGTTGTCATTGATGACGAGGATGAGTTACTTGCTGAAGAGCAAATTCTTGATGATCCTTTGGAGGTTTTGCTCATGGAAGAAGATGATGATGATGCTGAAATTTCTGAAGATGATATTTGTGCTCTATCGGGATTAGGAGCATATCGCTATCCTCCTAAGAAGCTGGATCTTGATCTCAAGAATCGACCCACACCACCAGCTAAGCCATCTATTGAAGAACCACCCACATTAGAATTAAAGGAGCTGCCAAGCCATTTGAAGTATGCATTCTTAGGAAGCGGAAACACTCTTCCAGTCATAGTGGCAGCCGATTTAGGTGAGCAACAAGTTGCAGCTCTTATTGCAATTTTACGCAAGTATATTAGAGCTATTGGATGGACCATTGCGGATATCCTTGGTATTCCACCTGGGATTTGCACTCATAAAATTCAGCTCCAAGAAAAGTGCACACCCACCATCGAACACCAAAGACGTCTAAACCCACCAATGCAAGAGGTGGTGAAGAAGGAGATTATCAAGTGGTTAGACGCAGGAGTTGTGTATCCTATTTCTGATAGTACATGGGTAAGCCCAGTACAATGTGTTCCCAAGAAAGGAGGAATGACGGTGGTTGCGAATGCAAAGAATGAGCTTATTCCACTCAGGCCCGTCACTGGATGGAGAGTATGCATGGACTAACGCAAGCTGAATTCTTGGACTCTCAAGGATCACTTCCCCATGCCATTTATGGACCAAATGCTAGATCGATTAGCGGGAAAAGGATGGTTTTGCTTTCTTGATGGTTATTCAGGTTATAATCAGATTTTTATTGCACCAGAAGACCAAGAGAAGACAACGTTTACATGCCCATATGGTACGTTTGCCTTCAAACGTATGCCATTTGGGTTATGTAACGCACCAGCCACCTTTCAGCGATGTATGATGTCTATTTTCTCTGATATGGTAGAAGACACTTTGGAGGTATTTATGGACGACTTTTCAGTTGTTGGGGAGTCTTTCGAAGCATGTTTGGTGAATTTAAGCATGGCATTACAAAGATGTGTAGAGTTCAACCTTGTGCTGAATTGGGAGAAGTGCCACTTCATGGTAAAAGAAGGAATTGTTCTTGGGCACAAGATCTCCGAAAGAGGAATAGAGGTTGATCGCGCCAAAATAGAGGTAATTGAGAAGCTACCACCTCCAATTTCGGTGAAGGGAGTTCGTAGTTTTCTTGGCCATGCTGGGTTTTATCGTAGATTCATCAAAGACTTCTCCAAAATTTCTAGTCCATTATGCAAGCTATTGGAGAAAGATGCGAAGTTTGACTTTAATGATGATTGCTTAAAGGCATTTGAATGCCTTAAAGAAAAACTCATTGAAGCCCCTATCATGGTAACACCAGATTGGACGCTCCCGTTCGAAGTCATGTGTGATGCTAGTGGTGTAGCCGTTGGTGCTGTTCTTGGACAGAGAAAGGAGAAATTATTTCATCCTATCTACTATGCGAGTAAGGTCCTCAATGAAGCCCAAAGGAACTACACCGTCACTGAACAAGAGCTATTAGCGGTTGTGTATGCGTTTGAGAAGTTCCGCGCCTACCTATTAGGTACTAAAGTGATCGTTCATACAGACCATGCAGCTCTTAGGTATCTAATGACAAAGAAGGATGCAAAACCAAGGCTGATTCGATGGGTGTTGCTGCTGCAAGAGTTTGATTTCGAAGTCAAAGATAGAAGAGGTTGCGAGAACCAAGTGGCTGATCACCTATCTAGACTTGAGAATGAGTATGTGGCGCAATCAGAAAATCAGATTGGCGATGCATTCCCTGACGAGGAGATACTAGCGACAACAATGGAGAACTTACCATGGTATGCCGACTTTGCAAATTTCGTGGTGAGTAATGTGTTACCTTCCAATTTATCTTACCACCAGAGGAGGAAGTTTATGCATGACGTTCAGCACTATTATTGGGATGAGCCTTATTTGTTTCGAAGATGCGCGGATGGTATCATTCGACGATGTATATCCCATGAAGAAGTGCCCACTATATTAGAAGCATGCCACACTTCGCAAGTTGGAGGCCATCATGCAGGGAATCGAACAGCAAGAAAAGTCTTGCAAAGTGGTTATTATTGGCCTACAATATTCAGAGATGCACACGACTATGTGAGAAGGTGTGACCAATGCCAACGTCAAGGTGCTATTTCAAAACACCATGAAATGCCCATGTCCAAAATTCTGGAGGTAGAACTCTTTGATGTATGGGGTATTGATTTCATGGGACCATTCGTGAATTCGTTTGGAATGAAGTACATCTTGGTTGCTGTGGATTATGTGTCGAAATGGGTTGAAGCTGTAGCATTGGCCGATAATGAAGGAAAGCGTGTTGTAGCGTTTTTAAAGAAGAATATCTTCTCTCGCTTTGGGGTACCTCGTACTATCATAAGTGATGGAGGATCTCACTTCTGCAACAAGCTATTCAAATCTGTATTGGCCAAGTATGGAGTCAAGCAACACAAGGTAGCTACGCCTTATCATCCCCAAACTAGCGGACAAGTAGAGGTTTCCAATCGTGAGATCAAGCAAATCCTTGCCAAGACGGTCAATGCGAATCGGAAGGATTGGTCTCGGAAGCTAGATGATGCACTATGGGCGTATAGGACTGCATTCAAGACACCCATTGGCATGTCACCTTATCAGCTAGTTTATGGGAAGGCTTGTCATCTACCCATCGAGTTTGAATACAAGGCATTATGGGCATTGAAGCACTTGAATCTGAATTGGGATGATGTGAAGAACCTGAGGTTGGAGCAGCTGAACGAGCTAGATGAATTCCGTCTCCATGCATATGAAAGATCAGATTTATACAAGGAGCGGATGAAGAAGTATCACGATCAGCGGATTGTTCGACGACACTTCCAAAAAGGTGACATGGTACTACTCTTTAACTCCAGATTCAAGCTCTTCCCAGGTAAGTTAAAATCAAAGTGGTCTGGTCCATTTAAAGTCACCCACGTCTACTCGTCTGGAGTAGTCGAATTGGAAAATAATGAGGGTGTTATCTTCAAGGTGAATGGCCAACGTGTTAAGCCATATATCGGTCCTCTTGACTCGATGAATGACATGGCCATCACTTATCTCGACGAAGTCTAAGTACTCGAGATTACTACGTCGAGCCACGACAATAAATAAGGCGCTAGATGGGAGGCAACCCTTCGTTTTATTGTTTTATCGTTTTGTCGTTTTAGTATTTTTTCTTTTTGATAAATGAAAATCCAAAAATAAGAGTCGTGCCACGACCAAAACTAAGGAGCTTGGTGGGAGGCAACCCATCGTACTAATTGTTTTCATTTGTTTGAGCAAATATAGGTGTAAGAAGTATGCAACGAGGAGATTGATTTCAATTGACGATTTGGTCGCATTGTATGGTAAAGTCGGTAAGTTAGGAATGGTGATGCATAAGGCTATGGATTGAGCCTTTCTCACGTCATAATAGGCTTCGAGAAAGGCTAGGCCTTGGTAAAAATAGGTCACGAACGATGCACAACCTATTCTATAGCCTAAGGACTCGGAATCTAGTGTGCAATACACTATGCGCCGCCTATTCCTAGGTGTGCTTTTGACTATGCGCCGCCTATGCTATGGCATTTGAGATACTGAGACCAAATGCCATACCATATGCGCCGCATATGCCTATATATGCCATACTATGTGCGGTGCATATGTCCCATTATGCCATGGACAATGCGCCGCATATACATGTGATATGCCGAGGGATATGCGCCGCATATAGGGTGATTTTGTCCCCAAATCCGATTGTAAATGGGTCATAACCCGACCCATACTCCTCCTATATAAAGGGGACTTGGTTTTTTATCACAAACACATTAGAAGTAACCCTAAAGGCGCCGCATATCATCCCAAATCCTCTCAAATTTTTCTTCCTTTGTTCTTCCAATCCACAACAACTTCTCCACAATCTTCAAGCAAGTAAGTGCTCTCTTATTCTTCATCTATTTATCGTAAGTACTACTTTACTATGCTCATTATAAAATGCTAACTCATGAGAGATTGGTGGTGATGTTCATGTGTGTGGATAATTGTTGCAAAATCGTGTGATTGATTATATACGTATGGAATTCATGACTTGTTTCCGACTTGAATTTTGTTTCAATGGCATTGTTGTGATACTTGCTGAACATATGTGGCCATGAATATTGATTGAGAGTGTTGTTTGGATGCTTGCATGATTAACCATCCCGGCCATCGGGATAAGGTTATAGTGACTATCGACTTAGGTGGTGGTGTTTGTTGTTTGAATAGCAATTCCATGTGGTAACCCCTATGTTGTAACGTTGCTATATACACCATGCAAGTCGTCCAAATGGCTGCTCATGAGTGATGTAATACTGATTTTCTTGTCGGAATACAATCCTAAGACGTATGTCGACGACGTCTGAGTACTCGACCACGTTCACTTCACCGATTTGTGCCAACAAGATTAAGTGTGGGGTGGTACCCCTAATGCTTGCATATAGATTGTCTAAAGTGCGATTGTGCTGCATCTAACATTATTTCTAGTCTCAGGTTCAATGGCACCGAAAGCAAGGCAAGGCAAGGAGAAGGCTACCACGACCCGCAAGGACAAAAAGAGAAGCCGAAAAGACCAAGGCGAATCATCTTCCGCACACCTACCAAGCAGAATGTTCGGAATCAAATGGGTTCTTGAGGAAGAAGCCAAGGCATGGTACAGCAGCAACAAAGAAAAGAAATATGTGCACGTCGACTTAATCAACAAGGAGACCTTAGCAAAGAAGGAGCCACAACTGTTGGCTAAGATAATGGCTTTGAAGCTGGATTTCATCTTCCGTGACATGGGAGAGTGCAATCTTGACTTGACAAGAGAGTTTTATGCCAACTGGTCGCCAAACACAACAGGCAACGAAGTCAAAATTCGGGGCCAAGTGTTACAGCTTACAGCGGATTGGATCAACTCGTTTCTAGGCCTACCTTCGGTCGACACTGCACCATACAAAGAGCTGTACAGCAGGCCTCCTTACAGAGCTATAAGACACACGCTTTGTGGAAGCAGATCGATGGCAAGATGGGGCAGACATAAGGAAACAGGCCGTCACAACACATTCCCCTAGGCTCCACTAAATAGGGAAGCAAGAATCTGGATGCGCATTGTCAACTCATGCCTCATTCCTGGGACACAATACACAAAGATATCGAGAGATAGAGTGTGTCTGGTTTATGCATTGATGACAAATGTCCCTATCAACTTTGGGGCAATCATTCGATCGACCATGAGTGAGGGCAGTGTTTAGTCTAAGTGTGGGGTGTCGGCAGAATCTGCATGCTATGTTTGTATGTTTGCTCTTGTTTATTTTGTTTTGAGTCCAAATTTTTTATTTTTTTGTGATTTTTTTCGTGTGACGTTTTTTTATTTTTTAGGAGTAAAATTTTTCTAGCTACGCATGAAATTATTTGGATAGGCAACATGAGATTAGAACAAGAGTATGTGCTACAATTGTGACTATTGAGACATTTAGGCTCTAGTTGTGACTCATTATGTGATATTGTGTGATTCGATTCCTTCACTTGTTGGGTCGAGAGTCTATATTACTACCAATCAAGTCGACCATGTGCCTTGTGTGTGTGAGATAATAGTATATTCTATGTGTGTGGCTGATGCTAGAACTTGCCTGGTATGTATGCAAAGCGAAAATAAGGAGTGTAAGTTAGGATATGATTTAGGCATTTCTTTGGCAACCTATATTTGTTTACCATCAGTTTTACCTACCCATGTAAATCATCCTAGTTAAACCCTTTTGAGCCTTTAGCCTATTTCTTTGACAACCTTGTATGTAAGCCTAATCTATTTCTTTCAAGACCATAATTTGATCCAAATTCCTAAGTGCTTTAAAGTGAATAAGTAATGTGACAACATAAGAGGAAATTGGGTGAGTATGATGCTTTAAATTGTAAAGGTTCTTGAAGGTGTTATGAAAAAGAAAAAAAAAATGCTATCATAGGAGGTACGTTGTGAAAAGAAAAAGGACAAGAAAGCTGAAAAGTGAGTTGTGCTTAAAATTGAAAAACAAAAGATGATAACAAGGGTGGAAAAATAAAATAAAGAAAGGTTGAAAGAAAAAAGTGTCAATGATACAATGTGATGTATTAAAGTGCTTAGGAACTTAGTCACTATTTCTGGCCATAATAGTTGATCCTACCCGTCCCTTAGCTTACGTTACAACCATCAAAAGACCTACTTGATCCTAATCTTAACATTCCGACATTTAGTAGAGTACTACATTAAGGGCAAGCTTATGGTCATTAGTTGCTACATATGAATTCTTTGTGAGAGTGAGAGCAAGGACACTTTGCTATCCATGTTTGAAAAATATGCTATACTTGTGAGTGATTATGGGTACTATATTGTGAGACACACATGGTTGATGAGTTTTGGATAGTTGTATATGATTCTATGTACGTTAACGTTTGCATGCGAGTTGATCACCATCACGAGTCTATGCTTGAGGTTAAATTGTTTCTACTTATAATCGGAAAGCTACTCTTCGTTGATAATTGTTGTGCTTGTCTTGAAGAATGTTTTGTGTTGTTTCTGTAAAAACCTTAAGTCAATGCTTAGAAGGACATGATATGTTGTTCGAGGACGAACAAAGCTCTAAGTGTGGGGTGTTGATGATAGGCGAATTTACGCGCCTATATCAATATATTTTGCCCATATTTTAGCCTAGTTTTGAGAACTAATTATCTACTTCATACACTTTTAGTCCTTTTTCCTGTAAATGAGCTAACAAATGTGATTAGGAAAGTTTCAGGTATAAATGATGCAAAATACAGCAATTTATGGCTTACTTGACGCAAAAGAAAGCTCACAAACGAGATGGAAAGGAGCTGGACGCATAAAGGACTAAATCTGCTGCATGGAAAATCTGTCCCGGGCTAAAACAGCATTTCTGAAGACTTTGGGGACTTACAGACACAAAGCTGGATTTTTGCCATAATACATTAACCTAGTGCAATTAGGTTATGTGTTTCATTATTCTATTTGGATTATAATTTTGTAACCTTACCCTAGTACATTTGGGTCAAGGATTTCATTAGTATATTAGGATTTGGTTATTTATTTCATTAGCTTAGTAGGAGTAGGATAGGAGTATTATAAATACCCTATCATGTTAGAGATTTTTTAACACATTCTTACAATTCAATTAACTCTTAACTTAAGACATCTTCCTACAATACATTCTTAATTCTTCATTCTTCTATTCTTAAATTCCACAACAAGAGAATCGTTACTTGCTACGGAATCACCAAAACCACACGCCAAACACCTACTATTCACGCCAACCACCATGCAAAACGTGATATCCTTCGCATTCATGGGTAACTAAATCTCTTAGTTGGGGTTATGGAAGCCGAATGAGTTACTATCTATAGCTATGAGTTTGTGAGTTCAAGACAAGTATATTGCTTATATCATTATTCTCTTCATCTTAAATCTACATTCTTTGCGGTTCAAACACAAGAACACGCCATTCTAACATCTAACCTGTTCGAGAGAAAGGTTATTTGTCTAGAAAAGAAGACGCATAGACCAACGCCAGGCTAACATTTAACTTGTTCGAGAGAAAGGTTATTTGTCTGGAAAAGAGATAATGTCAAGGTAGTAGGACACCCTTTCCTATTAAAAAGCTAGTGCCGTACCTGGACTAACCTCTTGGAGAATTCGTACCGTTAGACACGCTTTAAGCTCGAGAGAGTTAAAGTGAAATAGTCCTTGTTTAGGTCGAGAGACGCTTGGATTTACCATCGACTACAATTCTCTATAAGCAATTGCATGTCAAGACTCTACACACCCATAGCCAATAGAGACGTATACCTCAGAAGGTGGACATAACCCCAACGCTTCAATTCTCATTGTTTCACAACCTACGAAATACTCTCTTTTTACTTTATTATTTTCAGCTTTTATTTCATTACTTTGGTTACTTATTACAATCCCCCCTTCTTACGAGACTTGCACCAAAAGTCTATTAATTTTGCTTACTTGTTGACCAAGCTATTCCCTGTGGGATCGATACCCAACCCAGGTTGGGTTCTATATTTGCTAACGACCACTTTACACTCCCACGAGAGCTGTAGATTGAGCGTTATCACTCCCAAATTCGATAACCAGGTAAAGTTATGACTATTTTAAATTTTTATTGTAAAACAACACCATATTAGTCAGTGGCACGGAACGCCAAAAAAGAAAATGGCATTTCTCAAATTCCAGTAAGGGTCCGTGATAGTGGAACGTCCCACCAAATTTCTAGGTCACAAAGAAAGTGGCAAAGTGATGCCTCCACGTTGTGTCATTCCTCAGTTCCCGAGTTGTTAAATTTTAGTGACATGGCGCGATAGTGCCACATCACGCCAAGGTCCAGGTCAGGAAATTTTCACAAATTTAAAAGATATGTCCAGGGTTAAAAGAGTCAATTTCCCACCCCTATTTAAAATCAATAAAACATGATTCAAACATTTTCACCCAACATATAGTGTTTCTCTCAATTTTCTCTCAAGAACAAGCTAAGCTTTTCAATTGGGGATTCAATTCAATACTAAAATTCAAGAGTCCCCCTCATAAATCTCCATAGAATCAAGAGCTAAGGTATGCATAGTGTTGATTTATGGATCCCTTCAATTCATAAATCTCAAGAACCCTATTTCAAATTATAAATCATGATATTTGTGTTGTGAGTTGGTTGTAACAATGTTTATATTTGTATATGATTTCCAAGTTGGAATATTTATATTATTTTCATGAAATTACTTTAGCAAGTTAGTGAAATCCATAAATTGAGTTGTTTATATGTGTCAATTTGATGACTATGCCTATGCCCTAAAGGTGCATGCAAGGCATTTGATAAAATGCCTAGAAGAACAAGAATTATGCACTATAGCTAAATTGTGATCCAAATAACAATGTATACTTTTAACTTTATGTTCAAAATGACTTCTATGTTATTCTTATGCATTGAAATTATTATTGGATTGCTCATGAGTTAGCCTGATGAAATTATGCTATGTATACATTTTATATTCTTCACGTACCAAGCTATGATAATCAAATGCTCATGCAATCTCTCCACTTATTATATTATGGATTGTTGATGTTGGTCATGTATTTAAGAAAGTCAGGCTTTGTCACTTTCCTTCCATCGAGTCTTGGGGGTACTTGTACCCAAAAATTTAACTGTATGCCTATAGCCAATGTCACATTTTCAAGATACTCTTAGTCAAGCCATGTTTATTAGAATTCAGTCAGTCACATAACTCAAGAAAACTCAGTAATCTCAGTAATATTCCGTCAGTCAACGAAACTCAGTTAACTCAATCCAGTTCAGTTCAGTAATCCATGTTCAGTGTCTATTCAGATGGGAGTAAAAATTAGCACTTAGTGAACCCAAGGATAGAAACTCACCTGCTAGTAAAGGGTGTGATTCTTAGGAGCAATCCTTGCATTCTAGAACTACCTAGACAACGTAGGTTGACCTCATTTCTACTAGTTGAGGGAAGATAAGGTATCTTAACCTACTAGTTGAGGGTTCCCACCGTTCTCATTAGAGTAACCTGCTAGTTGAGGGTCACTCACATGTTGTCCTTACCAGTGGCGCGATATTGGCACCATTCCAATCAGGGCACAGATTGGACCCTAGTTCAGCTATAATACATCATATAGGGCATGTCAGTTAGATAACTACTTCCTATAGTTGCAGTATTAGTATCAGTCAAGAACTAAGACAATTCTTTAGATTTCAGGACTTTCAAATACAGTCAACTTAGCTTAGTATGAAACTCAGATAGTTCTATCAAAATTAGGACTGTCAAATACAGTCACTCATGTTATAAGTATTCAGATTCAGTAATTATGTTATCACGGTATTAGTATCTGTTATTATACCTCATGCATGTATTCTGACACTCATGATAGTTAGTCTATTATTAGTATTGTTCATATATATGAATCCCATGCATTTATCCTACCTCATATGCATACAAGTACATCAAATCGTACTGACACATTCGTGCTATGGTATTTTATACCATAGGTTAAGAGACACGAGCTCTAGAGCACCAGTAGCATTCCAGTCTCAACAGTCAAAGTTAAAAGTGAGTACTCATCTTTTGAGGATGTGATCATTACTTATTTATGTCATTAATTAATTCATGTTTTAGAGGCTTTTTAGACTATAATATGTTCAAATAGTTATTTTAGTTTTGTTTTGGGTATTTCATACCCCACCTAGATATTATATTTTTATCACATATTATGTCTCAGTTTTGAACCTTTTGGCTTTTTAGTTCATCTTTCCGCATTCTACAATATATTGTGCAATATACAGGTATAGATATCAGTCATGGGTTTCTTGTAGTCCTTCGGGGTCATAAGAACCGTGTAGCATTTTGGGTACCAGATTCGGGGCATTACAGCCTCACAAGGGCTAAAGTAAATGACAAGCCCCACGAGGGCTAAAGTAAATAGATTTGAAAAGATAAGCAAGGTAGAGTATATTTCCATAATTTATAGTTTATCATCAATAACATATACTTAGTAAGTTTATATATAATCGGTGCACGGACTCAAGTCGTGGCTCAAATAGTGTAAATCTTTAAGTTTGTTTCCCAAAGTGAACTTTCAGGAGAAATATCTATAATAGTGTAGAAAGGGTTGGAATATCACAAAATTCGAGTAAATAGTAGAGTAAATCATGAACCAAAATATACCTTGGATAAATTTGTAAAACGTCACTATTAACCTCTTTTACACATGTAATTTAATCATTAGGTTAGGCTGTTATTACCATGAAGAAATCCATTTTAAGGTGGAAAGTGGGCTTTATCCCTTAGTTAGTAACAATAATAATAAGATTATAATTTAATTGAAATTGTATCATCCATCGATGCAACAACCATGAATGTACCAAATCTATGCATGCCATCACAAGTATCCAACTCAATGAAATCATAAGCATCATGCCACATCTTCCTCCATCCCATATTGGATAAATGGGTATATAAATACACATTCATACATATATATATATATATATATATATTCATGTAATAGAATCATATCCTTTACAATGATAATCACTTACCAGATATCTAATTTATATCATAACCCGGCCTTTGGACCAATAATGTGTCCTTAATGATCATTACTTCAGAATCACATCCTTAGGCCCACATACCTATCTGTAACTCATATCAATACTTATCTTACTAAAACATTCGTATTCATAACTCACAGCCTAACTATGAGGCATAACATATTTATAGACAGTAAAACATATTTGTAATTATTTCACATCTAGGAGGCATATAATAAGGTACCTCACATCTAGGAGATATAACATCTCACAAGGTAAAAAATAATAACTATCAGGAATATCATCTCTATAGGCCAATTATCATATCTAAGAGGAATAACATCGCTAAAGGCCCAATATAACATCTAGGAGGAAATAGCATCTTTAAAAGCCTAATATCACATCTAAGAGGAAATAACATCTCTAAAGACCTAATATCATTTCTATAACAAATATCATGGCTATGAGCCATTAGTCATTATCCGAAGGAAAAATACAATCACGATTCATCAAACCACCAACTAACCTTAAACTAAGGTTCACTAGTCTCAACTATACTTAACATCCATCAATAAGTCCTTGAAGGCTAACACAAGTCTTGGACTAAGGTGGGTCGGACGATCCCATCACTAATCCATAATTTTCATACTTAGGCAATCTATTCCCCAAACTAGGCTAAGGTATCTAGTTCAACTTATAGATATCAAGAAAGCCCTAACCAAGTCTAAGATAGGGACTACAACTAGGAACAAGGGCATTTAAGTCAACTTCACCTAAACTAAGATTTCAGGATCACAACCATATTCCAAACAAGCTGAAACATACTAATCATACTTCCAATGCTAAAACCACATCTCAAACTATAACGGACCAAACCACTAGTGATATTATCCTCTTTGGGCCCAGGCCAGCATGACTTTAAATTGCTTCACTAAAGAGTAAGTTGTACTTACTTATATACCCAACATCTCTCCTATGTTTTGCTGATGTGGGATTTCCTATCCTAAGTTGGGGTGTTACATACACCCCCTATTATTGACTCAACATCCTTACTAAGTTTTGCTCCACTAAATAAGATTTGCCTAGACTCAGGAATAAGGTTTGCCTAACCTTATAGGGATTTTCCTAAACCAGTTTGAACTTTGGCCTACATCGACAAGGCTGACACAAGAGTTTCTCTGATATCATTTGGGCTTAGGCCCGTACGACTTTAAAAAAAATCACAAGGGAGTAAGGCTTGCTTACTTATATACCCTATATCTCTTATGTGTTTTGCCAATGTGGGACTACCTATCCTAAGTTGGGGTGTTACGTAAGTTTATCACCACCAGTGGCTACCCCTTAATCATAACATAGTGCTTAGAGTCATATATGACCCCAAGCTAACCCATGGTCTAGTACTTGCTGTGAGCACTGAAGGGAAAATTGTAAAATATATTCGAAAGCTAAGCTGAATAATCTGAATCATAAATAATGCACAAAGGAATACTTAATGCATTGAAACATCTGTTAAAACTGAAATCATGTTTGACTATCCAAAAAGCCTCTAAAATAAGGAGTTGATAGGAAAAACCCCAACTAACTCCAACTGACTGTAATGAAAAGTACTAAAAGTAACTACAGATAACTTTTCATCAAAGTATGAGGACTCACCACAACTACCGTTGAATGGCACACAAGTTATCTAGGTATGATTGAGAAACTGAGTGTTCGAACCTATGTTATAAGACAATATAATGCAAAGAGAGTATACGATTAGTACTTTGAATGTTCTGGTATGCGACATAAGGGCTAGCTGGTATATATATATAATGACAATGATCATGAATGCCAGAACATATAAATTAAATGCAAGACCAAGTAAATCATGTGCTGAAATAATCTATAAAACTAAATAACCAAATAACTGATAAGCTGAACACTCAGTCATGCAAACCCAAACTAACATAATCTGATTACTGAGAGAGACTGCGGGAGATAATATTTAACTAACATACCCCAACTTGAGCTAATCGATATCTAATTTGTAATCCCTATTGGAAGAGTGCCAATACCTTGCCATGAGTACTAACCCTGGTTGTGTTGATCCACTAAAATGATGTCCCAAGGACTAGGGTGTCAATCGTATACTGATGGGTGACCCTTGAGAGAGTGTTAGTCCTAAATTGTCGTGTGACCTCTCATAATGTCCACAGCCTACGTAGTTCTAGAACGTAGGGACTGCTACTAAGGTCTCAGTCCTACACTAGTGGGTGAGTCCTCACTCCTATATTCACTCGGTAATAAGTCTTACTCCCAACTAAGCTGATACTGGTACTGATTAAAGTTAACTGAACTCATAACTTATAATTTCTCAACATGGATATGATAATCTGAATATGATAAAAAAAAATCATGGTCTGAGTGACTTGGAAGTTAAGAATCTAAAACATGTGCAAACATATAGGTATCAGGTGTTCATAGCCCTCCAGCACTGAATAATACTGCTAAACATGATTTTATTAAAATTTGACAATAATGAATTTCATAATTTAAGCCAAATTCAATTTTTTTCAATATGGAGAGGAATTCTTGATTCTAACTATGAAAGATTCTAAACTTGTGAGAAAATCATGTACACATGGTGGTTTAACTACAAAGATAGACTGAAATTCCAAGAAAATTTCATAATTGCCATGGAACCTTAAGTAAAAAAGGTAAATTAATTTAGGGAGTTGAATAAATCCCTGGGACTCAATGGGTGGAAGGAACCCATTGATGAAATTGCACATACTTGGAGATTGAAGACTTGAAAAACTCTTGGAAATCGGAGTTGGGGATTAAAGAACCTTACTTGCTTTTAGAGAAGAGAGAATCACTCTTTTCTCTATTTTCTCTCTATGTGTTGATTAAATTTAAATGTAATGGAGAATTTAGGGCGATTTAATCTTATATTTCAGACTTACTATATCTTAAATCTGAACATTTTTTTGTTAAAACAGTGGTAAAATACCAAAAAATACCCCTTTTAAAAATGTTATAAAAGTGCAGAACTGTCCCGGTCAACGGTTTGGGTGACGGATCGTCACTCCAACCGTCTAAAAATAACCAAAATTTGGTCTTTCTACTTAAGGATGATGGTTTCACAATGGGATGTCACTGGTGCAATGGTCCATCACCGGGTGCGACGGTCCATCACCCTAGCCGTCATGCCTTGGCAGACAGACACCCCTTTGGTTAAACGGGCATAACTTTTTACTCTGATATCAGATTACGGTGAAACCGGTGGAGTTGGAAAGATAATTTAATTATCTATCTATTGGAGGGTCTTGATATCAAAAAACCTTAGTAATACAAAATATTTGCTCATTAAAAGTTGACTAGAGCAATATTCTTCCTAAGAAATCAATTGATAAGGGATATTTTGACTTGTATAAAAGCTAGAGTTATTTGAGGCCTTAATATATATCCAAATTACTCATCAAACTCCCAGAGCACTATATTTGATTTTGCATGAGATTGAATCATGGTTCTAATATTGGTTTGAGTTTTTGAGGTGTTGCACAAACCTAAAATCATATCACAT
The DNA here is from genome assembly GCA_030864225.1 of Capsicum baccatum var. pendulum. Taxonomy (NCBI): domain Eukaryota; kingdom Viridiplantae; phylum Streptophyta; class Magnoliopsida; order Solanales; family Solanaceae; genus Capsicum; species Capsicum baccatum. The sequence goes on along the minus strand of CM061559.1, from coordinate 190,832,392 downwards.
TCATTCTACGAATTAGTTCAATCTAGGTAGGAGGTAATAGGATTCTAAAAAGGTATAAACATCACTTTATGGGTACAAAACCCTCATCTAATTCCTAAACACAAATAATCAAGACTAACTTATTCTACTCATAATCAAGCCTAATATTCATATGCCATATATAACATACATCACCTTTGAAAAAGAGTAGGTAGAAGCCTACCACAAAGTCGCACACAATAACTCACATCATTCACCAACGTCCATCTTCACTTCACATTCCCAAAAATGTCATAATATTGTCAAAATAGTACTCTACTCATCAATAAGAGTCTAATAATACCCATATTGCATTATTGTGCTTAGTGTCGAAAAACGATACCAAAAACCCCAAGTTGGTCCCACTTATGGAAATCTCATTTTTGAGGTTAACCCAACATCTATACATGAATAAGGAATCATAACCCTAAAGAAATAGGTAAAAACAACGCTAATTGGGGACTAAAATCAAGCCCTAAGCTAAATTGGGGTTCTGGGTCAAAATGAAGAAATTCAACCATAAATTCGAAGTATTCTTACCTTATATTCCAAGATATTCATGATAAAAGATGTTTAGAAAGTGCCAAAGCCATCCACCATTCTCAATCTTATACCCATTTAGGGTTTCAAACTCTCAAAGATAAAGGGAAAATGGCCAAGTTTGGAATATTGGGGTCTATTTATGGACCCCTAGTTTTGGAGATTCAGTATTGGCCCTCTATGGGATGCGATATCTATAGGGGGTGTACCATGATCGTGCTATATCTCGCCATTACAAATGATAGCTAAAACTTGGAATTTTTCAAAGTTTCGGCCAATGCCTAGGTACTCGTTGTGAATCCAATTTTTGCAAATGAACTACATAACCCCACCAAATTAGATATTTCAGACGCATTGGCAAAGTCGTTTTTTCAATCCGAGGTCGTTTAGACAAAATATGGGTCCCACACCCATATTTCCAAATTGGCAACTTTCCAACCAATAAGCCGAAATGCATTTTGGTGTATTGGAAAGTCAACCAAAGGTTTACCTATCCTAAAATCAATATTTTGGATCTGCTAGCTAGTCGAAATTTGCATCTGAGATCGTTTTACTGAAATTTTTGCCCGATGGCCATTTGGAACTAGCAAAGATTTCCAAATAGGGAAGTGGTTCTATTAATCAAATAAAATACCCAATAACTGGACTGTTAAATCCCAGCAAGTCATAAATAACTTAGGGCAGCTATGAAGAAGCCCTAATGATAAAAATAAGTGGACATATGAAAAATAACCATAAAGGTCATTGCAATATCCAATACTAAAAGGACTTTCATCCTCAAAAGTCAACAGGTACAAGGAACCTTGAAAGCTCAAATAAATGAGGTACTAGGCCGCATGCTACGAGCATGACTTCCCAGATGACCTCAATGAAGAGAAAATGCTTCTAAGGGATTTTTCCATAAGTATCCCTTTTCTAACTAGAATCTTTTACTCCACCTCAAACTAGGCAAAACTCAATTTCAGCCAAAATCTAGCATACAACTAAACTTAAAAGGCTTATGCATGCAAATCTGAACCACAACAAACTGATACCATCTCTATACTCGCACAAATCAACAAAGGCTCATCTAATCCAAAAACAAATCAAGACAAAAGTCATGCAACTGACTCCAAGTCCAAATATACACTTCCCTTAGCAAACCATATTTGATATCTACTTAGAACTTGGAGGAAAATTACCTGAGTCTTCTCTGCATAATCTTATCACATAGAACTCAAAGACTGAAATTGATTCGCTGAAAGTCAATATGATAGACATGAGAATAAGACTATAAGGTGTTATTTGGGCACACAAATGGAGATAATCAAGGAACGCAATCCATGCCCATGCTATAACTATTACGAATAGTAATCAAACTAAAATTCAAGGGAACAAGGCATTACTATTCATCTCTAAACATTCCGTGTTAGGATGTCCCATCAATCAGAAAGAAGCTATACTGAATCCCACTCACGTATATTACTCCCACTAAGTATGTCATCAAAAATTCCCAAATAAAACTAAAAACTCAAGGTCATAGCTAAAAGAACCAGTGCCGGGTACAAGGTTATCATCAGAGCACTTATCAAGTATAATCAATCCAAAGTCGAGAAGACCGTATAGGAAATAACAGAGTAGGCTTAACTAGCCTATAAATGAAATCCAAACTGAAAAAAGTCTAAAATGAATGCCGCACGCAAGCTCTATAACTCCAAGCTGAAATATCAACACTAAGGAGTTTCTCGATCTCAACTACCCAAACAGAACCTATGAATAGTTAGGAATTCATACTCTAAATCAATTATAACTTCTAAATTGCCATTCCAAGGCTTCAAATCAATATCCAAGCAAATAAGTCTATATCAATGACAACTATTTTAAATCGACTTTATTATCCAAATCTAGCATATCCGAGATAAATCATACCAAGCCCAGTGAGACATGTCTAAAGAGAAAATATTACCACAGGGATAACAATCGATTGAAAACACAAGCAACCACCTCTATAATAGCTAGAGGGCACAGAGTATAGCCACAAAATAGAAATCATTCCAAAGGATAAATCACCGACTGGAAATACAAATAAACCACTCCATAATCGCTGAAGGGCATGAACTATCCAATCATATTCAAAAACTACAAAAGGCTGCAAACTACACTAGTAAAGGCAAAATCTCTAGAAACTCAGAGAAATGCCTCCTAAGCCGGGAACTAATCAATTCAACACTCTATCTCAACAAAGAGTAGCCATAGGCACATATCATTAAGGAGAATCACCAGTCTTAATAGGCAAAAAAAACCCTAAAATGGGGATTTCTAAAATCCACCCAAGAATAACATCATCGAAGAAGGAAAAAACCAATCTCAAACCATGGTCAAAGTTTAAACCACCACCCCAAAACCAACAGCTCAAGATGGAGAACTTTCAATTTGCCAACTCAAGAAGTGATCACAGGAAAGGCCACCTGCCTCTAACTCCACAACTCAACTTAAGATAGAACATATCACGACAAGGAAAGAGTATCTAATCTCCACACTTGTAACGAGGGCAAACCATCACATGGGAACAGATTCAACAAGTCAAAGATATGAACTCAGGATATCTCATCATCAATTCCAAATCCATTATTGGGCGATGAAATGAAGAATAGATCCAAAATTAGTCAGGCTCAAAAAATGGGCTATATAGATAGGTATAGCCATAATAAAGGCCTATGCAACTTAGAAGGTGCGCCGAAGGATCCCAAACTCAAAAATGGGTGATACAACTAAATCACTGACTTCAGAATCATAACAAAACCAAAGAATGTCAACTTGCCTTCGATATCCCAATCCACTTCCAAATAAATCTAACACAGCTAACAAAAAGGGAGCACAGTTAACCTCACTGTGCTAGGGTAAAGAAATTATCGAATTCGGCTATATCGACTCAAGCCTCCAACTAAGATCACAAAGAAAATGAAATTCTAACTAGATAACACTAGTCTATACAGCTACACAATGAGGATAAATTACATTAAGTAATAATATCAATAACCTCAAGCAGTGGTAGCAATAGCAATAACTAAATCAATATCAATATAATGAATAGGTGGTACTAAAATGAACATCAATATCATGTACCACTTATGGCCACAATAAGGCAAATGTGCCAATGTAAATAGGACTCGAACCCATATATTATACTCATAATGAAAAATATCAATGCAGATCCACTCCACCCACTACTAATAAAAATAAATTATAGAGTATTAATTTTATCATAGATCCAACAATAAGGCATATAATAACCAATATCAACTCATCAATGGATATAATTATCAATGGATATGAAAACCCTAATACACAAAATGAAAGATAAATGTAGGAAATAAAAGCAAACCTATCACGGTGAAATCCATAATCATATCCCTGACAGGCATAGAGAGAATAAATCAAATAAGTCCAAACTCAGATCGACCAACTGAATCATCAACTAAGGTGCCAAGCACACTATCTCTAACTGAAGGTGCCACAATCATCATGAGGCTTGCCTGAATGGGCTGAAAAACTAGCAATCCCACATCAGGGACACTCTCTAAACTAATAGTCGATCTCTTTGTTGTTGTAGCAACATCCTAAAGCACCAATCATGGAAAGAGTACAAATTGAGTCCAAATAACTGGTCAATTGATGCAGAGAGAAAACTCTAACAGCATATCCAATCTTCCCACAAACGTAGTCTATCTCAAAAACTCTAGGCCAGCAGAGAATGCATGATAACTCTGCCTGATCAAGTAACTCATAAATGGGGCACTCTCAGAATTAGTGTCTCATCATGATACCACCAACATAAGATCCTAGAATACTCTAAGATACTTCCCCTCATGATATAGAATGATCATCGTGTCTTGAAAAATTATACCAAACTCCAAAAGGTTTGATAGGAACTTTTACCACTATGATATCATGGTTAATCTGAGAACCACTCAAGGTCTGAAATACTACCTACGTAGAGATGATACGCTACAAGTGAAGATGAACTCTATCAGAAGGATCCTTACTCTCTGATAAAATACCAACAACACTATACTAATGGCAGGGTCTCTTGCTGCCACTTTCATAAGTCTTAATATATGGACCTCTCATAATCAACGTCGTGAGTCAAGGAAGACTCAGCTGCCATCAAGTGCTTTAATGCCAAATAGAGTGACAATACTTATCCTCTAACACATCCATGCACCAATGTCTGACTCAAAAGGATATAGTATATCAATATTCCTTACCTAACCAGGAAATCTGATCTCTAACTCAGAAACTAGTCAAGAATCCAGATGAACACCAATAGGCCAAACTCTGGTCTGAGAAGTACTCGATGAATCAAATGTTATCCACGGCTAAGAAGGATTTGGAACATAACTCGAATCCCTAGTACTAATCCTTAAAGAATGAAGTATCCATGAGCTCAATAGGAGCCTAAGCTGTCCCCAATCCTTTTGGCTAATTCTGAAGATATTTGACATCCATCTTTGACTCACTAATCTGGCACTGTGATAACTCTTTAGAAATGCATATAGAAGTCTCATTCCCATCTGTTGATAATATCGCCCATCTTGCATTGTTCATTAGGGACATAATAGAGTCAAAGAATGTGTTTAAGGTTCATAGTAATGCATACACACTATAAGGATTCAAGAAGTGAATTTCTAAAGAATGTCACTGTACCCTCCCGGAATACGTTACTGACATGTCCGCACTAATCTGCAAGACTCTACTAACATTTAGCTCTTGTACTAATACACTAGTGAAACCTAGGATGTGATACTAACTTGTTATGACCCAATTTCTCAAGTAATGATAGTGGCTATCATAACTTTTCGGTAAGAAAGCCAATCCCCATAATTTGAAAAGGCTAGTAATGGGCTACTAAACACATATAAAGAAAAAATTGTGGAATAGATAAAATAAAAAACAATTAACTAATAAAGTCCTAAAATATTATGGTATCAGTACAAGAGCTTTTAATAATATGGGAGTACAAAAGTGGAATAGATGAAATAAATTACACTAATACAACTTATCTTTGAATACAACATAGACTAGTCTACTACATAAGGGAGAGTAATACTCTTAATCTCAGTAGCTCACTCTAAGTCTCTGGGCCACGATTGCTCTACACGACACACATATTTATGATGATAAGTCATACTATGATCTGCAGGTTGCAGAAGTTTAGAATAAGTACCAAACTAATAATACTCAGTAGGAGACTACCAACTGGGATCTAATGATAAAGTAGATATATATAACATATAAACTAAATGAAAACTAAACTCAAATGTCCAACATCTATATAAAACAACCAATAAGGTAATAAGGATAAACCCTCATATTCATGTCCAAGAGACTAACATATATAGAATAAGAAAGTGACAAGGATAAACTATCCTATTCCAGTCATATTTGTGAATCTCTATACTATACCATACATCACTGGCCAATATGCAAAGTAGAAGACTAAAGAATATACATATAAATATAAAAGGCCAAGAAATGATACATAATATGAATAGTTGAATAAAGAGACATATGGTAGCTCTATAGCTACATAAAGGTAGGTGTGTGTATATATATACACATAGATATAAAGTCAACTCAAAGAATAACCTAAATCATCATGTATTCACTATTAAGGCCTTATTATAATCTAATAAGGATCTAGTACTATCGTACTTAGGGTTGCTAATCCATATGTCAAAACACGAGATAAACATGCATGATAATGCAATCCTAAGATAGAAGAGGACGAAAACATACCTCAAATATCGATGTCAAATCAATGATCAATCTGTCATAAACTATCCATAACAATGATAATAAGAATGATAATAACAATACCAACAACAATGCGAGTAACTTGCTATTTCAAACAACTAATACCTAGTCTACCCTATGTGTACCCCCACCACCATATGCTTGGAAGGTTCAATCACTATAGAATAACACAAGGCATAGTCATCACTCATATCTATGCAACTGTACCATACTGACTAATAGACATTGGTGAATACTAGTTATAGGCGATGCGCAAACAAGAATGAATGCAACATAAACCACAATACCATAATAATCATCATCATAACAATCATCATCAGAATCAACCTTCAGTCTTGTTATGTATATAATCATCACAACATCCTCTAGCCTTTTTGGGTATCAATATTATCACATAATATCCTCTGACCTTATCGGGAATCATCACTTTATCAAAATATCCTCCGGCATTTTCGAGAATCATCACATCATCATCATAATATCCAAACCAATGTCACATAATAGAGAGAAATCCCCACAAGGGATAAAGTAAAGTCCAAGCCCTACAAGGGCTAAAGTAAATGGCATGCCCCACGTGGGCTAAAGTAAATAGATATGAAAATATAAGCAAGGTATAATATATTTCCATAATTCATCGTTCATCGTCAATATCAGATCCTTAGTAAGTATATATATGACAATTGCATAGACTTAAGTCATGGTTAAAAGATTGTAAATCTGTAATTAGTTGCCCGGTGTGAACTTCAAGGTAAAGTCTTAATAAAAGTATTGAAAGGGTCAAAATATCTCAAGATCAGATTAAATAGTAGTGTCAAATCAAGGACCAAAATATATCATGGTCAAATTTGTATAAAGTCACTATTACCCTTTTTTAAACATATAATTTACTCATTAAGTTAGGAAGTTATTACCAAGAAGAAATTCATTTTAAGGTTGAAAGTAGGCTTCAACCCTTAGTTAGTGACAATACGATTATAATCTAATTGGAGTTGTTTCAATCATTGATGCAACAACCATGAATGTACCGAATCTATGCATACCATCACCAATATTCAACTCAATAAAACCATAAGTATTAGACCACATCTTCCTCCGTCCTATGTCAGAGAGATTGGTAAATAAATGCGTATCCATGCATACATATGTATATATATTCATGAACTATAACTATATCTTTTACAAGGTTAATCACTTCCCGGATATCCAACTTATATCATAAATGGATTTTGGCCCAATAATTCGTCTAGAATGATCATTACTTCAGAATCACAGCCTTAGGCCCTCATATGTACTGAAAACTCATATCAATACTCATATTAGTAAGCTGTTTCATAATCATAAGTCATATCCTAACTATGAGGCATAACATAGTTATAGGCCGTAAAGTATTTTTGTAATCGCCTTACATCTAGGAGGCATATAATAAGCAAGGCACCTCTCATCTAGTATATATAACATCTCACTAGGACATAAATCATAATTATGAGGAATATCATCTCTATAGGCCAATTATCATATCTAAGAGGAGTAACATCACTAAAGGCCTAATATCACATCTATGAGCAAATAGCATCTCTAAAGGACTAGTATCACATCTAAGAGGAAATAGCATCTCTAAAGGCCTAATATTATATCTATAACAAATATCATGGCTATGAGCCGTTAGTCATTATCTAAGGGAAAATACCATCACTATTTGTCAAACCACCATGTAACCTTATACTAAGGTTCACTAGTCCCAACTATTCCTAACAACCATAATTAAGTCCACAGAGGCTAACATAAGTCTTGGCCTTAAGTGGCCTAGACGATCCCACTTCTAATCCTTAATTTCCATACTTAGGCAATCTAAACACAAAACTAGTGTAAGGTATCTATTTTAACTTCTAGATGTCAAGGAAACCATAACCAAGTCTAAGATAGGGACTTTATTTAGGAATAAGGGCATTTAAGCCAACTTTACCTAAACTATGATTTCAAGATCACAAGTATATCCCTAACAAGGTGAAGCATACTAATCATACTTCCAAAGTTTAAACCACATATCAAACCTAGGATCATATCACATTTGTTTTACGAGTTAGTTCAGTCTATGTAGGAGGCAATAGGATTCTAAAAAGGGTATAAACACTTCACCTTACAGGTCCCAAACCCTTATCTAATTCCCAACAACAACAATAATAACATACTCAATTTATTCCCCCATACTTAGGTCTAGGGAGTGTAAACTATACACAGACCATACCACTATCTCAAATGAAGTAGAGAGGCTATTTTTGATAGACCCCCGGCTTAAGACTGATAGTAGTATAAAAACACAAACCATAAATGCATATAAACTAGTACAGTCTACAAAATAATACTACAATCATAAGATAATACTAAAAACTATCTATCTGAAATCATAGACATTACTCAACACCACGAACAAGAAACTTCATACACAAATAAAGAACACTCTCATATGGTTATCAATGCACTCTCACGCACTAACCTTCTAACTTAATCTGCGTTCTCCACACTTTCCTGTCAAGGTTCATGTCCTTTGTAAGCTGTAACTGATCAATATCATGCCTAATCACCTCCCTCCAATATTTCTTTGGCCTACCTCTGTCCCACCAAAAACCATCCATAGCAGTGTCTTATACCTCCGTATTGGAGCATCAGAGTCCTTCCTCATCACATGCCTGAACCAATGTAACCTTACCCTTCCTCATCACATACCTAAACCAATGTAACCTTACTTCTTGTATCTTGTCTTCCACTGAGGCCACTCCCACCTTCTCCTAAATAATCTTATTTATTATCCTATCTTTCCTAGTATGGCCACACATCCATCACAATATCTTCATCCCCGCCACCTTAAACTTTTAGATATGGGAGTTCTTAATTGGAAAACACTCCACCTCATACAACATAGCCAGCTGGACTACCACTCTGTAGAACTTTCTTTTAAGCTCAGGGGGCACCTTCTTATCACATAAAACTCCTTAAGAGAGCCTCTATTTCAACCACCCAGCCTCAATATGATGCATGATATCCTGTTAATCTCTCGATTGCCTTGAATCATAGACCCTAAATACTTGAAACTACCCTTCTTCTGAATGGCTGGAGAATCCAACTTCACAACTATATCAGCCTTCTGTGACACATCACTAAACTTACACTCCAAGTACTCCATCTTGGTTATGCATAATCGAAATCCTTTAGACTCAAGGTTCTGTATCCAAATCTCTAACTTATCATTAATTTCTCCCCAAGTTTCATCAATCAGTACCATATCATCAGCTAATAACGTGCTCCAAGGAACCTTCCTTTGAATATGGTGCATCAAAATATCCATTACTAAGGCAAATAATAAAAGGTCTAAGAGTCGATCCCTAATGCGACCTTATCAAAACTAAAATATTCTCCAAATTTCCACCTACCATACTCACCCAAGTCTTTGCGCTATCATACATGTCCTGAATTGCCATAGTATACGATATGATCACCCCTCTAGACTCTAAGAACCTCCATAGAATCTCCCTAGAAACTCTGTTATAAGCTTTCTCAAGATTAATAAACACCATGTACAAGTCCTTCTTCCTCTCTCAAAACTACTTCACTAATCTCTTCACAAGGTGAATCGCCTCAGTATTGAACGACCTGGGATGAAACTTAAATAATTCTCAGAGATAGTCATGCTTCTTCTCAACCTCAACTCTACCACCTTTTCCCAAACCTTCATGGTATGACTCAACAACTTAATGTCTTTATAGTTGTTGCAACTCTGGATGTCTCCCTTGTTCTTATACAATGGAACTATTGCACTTTATCTCCATGCTTTAGGCATATTCAGTTACCTAAAAATGATGTTAAAAAATCTTGTCAACCACTCCAAACCTGCCCTGCTAGTACTCTTCCAAAAATTTACTAGATTCTTATTTGGCCCCGTCGCCCTACCCCGACGCATCCTGCAAATAACCCCCTTTATCTCTTCAAACTCAATTTGCCTACAATAACCATAGTCGTGACACTCCTCAAATTTCTCCAAGCAACCCAACACGAAACCTTTTCCCCCTTGTCATTCAAAAGTGTATGAAAATAGGACTGCCACTTGTTTCTAGTGAGGGCATCCTTAACCAACATAGTACCATCCTCGCCCTTGATGCACTTCACTTGGTCAACGTCATAAGCCCTATGCTCCCTAGCCTTGGCAAGCCTGTACAGTTTCTTATCCCCATATTTTTTCTCTAAATCCGCATACAATCTCTTGAAAGCTTTTTTCTTAGTCGTCATAACCACAAGCTTAGCCTCTCTCCTAGTTACCTTATACTCATCTTTATTCATGTGTCTCTCTCCATCATCCTTGATCTCAACCATCTTATCATTATCCACCATCTTAGACTACACCTTCCTCTTAACCTCTTTGCTCTACCAGTATTTCCCTCAGTGCTTGCTAGATCAGCCTCTCAAGACACCCAACATATCTCTAGAGGTCTCCCTAATGAAACTGGCAATCGTTGCCCATATACTATCCATATCCCCCTTTTTCTCCCAAGCCCCCTACTATTCAACTTCTCCTCCATCTCCAAAGCACTACCCAAAGTTAATCTACCCCACTTAATCCTAGGCCAAACCTCCATACTTTTCTTCTTTCTTCTCTTATTGATTACCAAGTCCATTATTAACAACCTATGTTGAGTCGAAATATTCTCGTTATGTATGAATTTACAGTGTTTACATAAAGCTCTATCACCCTTCCTAAGAAACAAAAAGTCTACCTAAGTTTTGGATGCTGAACTACAAAATGTAATAAGGTGATCCTCCTTCTTTGGAAAACTCAAATTCGCTATCCACAATCCAAAAGCCCTAGAAAAATCCAAGAGAGAAGCTCCTCCATTACTCCTCTCCCCAAAACTGAAATTGTTATGCACACCATCATAACCTCTCGATAAAGACCCAATATGCCAATTGAAGTCTACTCCTATGAAAAGCTTTGCAGTTCATGGAATACCTCTCATCACCTCTTCCATAACCTCCTAAACACCTATCTTATCCTCCTCGTTCATACATACTTGAAGACCATAAGCACTAATAACGTTCATCGTAGACCCTACCACGACCAACTTAATCAATATCAACCTATTACTAATTCTTTTAACCTCTACCACCTACTCCCTAAGTTCTTTATCTACTAAGATACCTACCCCATTTCTATGTCTCATGCTACCCAAGTATCATAACTTATATTCTTCCATATCTCTGGCCTTACTGCCTACCCATTTAGTTTCCTAGATACACGCTATACTAACCCTCCTCTTTTTAAGAATCGTTACTATCTCTATAGAATTACCTTGAAGCATCCCTATGTTCCAAGACCCAACTCTTAACCTAGAAGCATCCTTATCCCACCTATCCCTACTATTCTTTATCCCAACCCCAGACTAGAATCCAAACTACATTCCAAAACATAAATAATCAAGACTAAGTTATTCTACTCATAATCAAGCCTAACATTCATATTCGTATGCCATATATAACACACATCATCTTAGAAGAAGAGTAGGTATTAGCCTACCTCAAAGACGAACAACAAAACCTCACATCATTCACTAACGTCCATCTTTACTTCATAATCCTCAAAAGGCGATCAGACTATCAAAATAGCAATCTACTCATCAACATAAGTCTAATGATACCCATATTGTACTATTGTGCTTTGGGGCCAAAAATGACACCAAAACCCCCAGGAGGGTCCTATGTACGGAAATCACATTTGTGAGGTCAACCCAATGTCCATATATGGATAAGGAATTATAACCCTCAAGAAAAGGTAAAAACAAAGCTCATTTGGGGCTAAAATCAAGACCTAAGCTGAATTGGGGTTTTAGGTCCAAACTAAGAAATTCAACCATGAATTCGAAGTATTCTTACCTTAGATTCGAAGATATTCATGATAAAAGATGTTTAGCAAGCTCTCAAGTCATACACCATACATAATTTTGAGTTATGATACCCATTTAGGGTTTTAAGCTCTCAAAGATGAAGGGTAAATGGCCAAACTTGCGACATTGGGTTTATTTATAGACCTATAGGCAAGGAGATGCAGCGATCGCCCTTTATGGGCCACGGTAGAACAAATGGAAACAACCATAGGGCATACATCACGATCGTGCTACCTGTTGCCATCACGGATGATAGCTGAAACCTGGATTTTTTCCAAGTTTCAGCCAATGCCTCAAGACTAATTCAGAATTAGATATTTGAAATGAACTATGCAACCTTATCAAATTTGATGTTCTGGACGCGTTGGAAAATTTAAATTTTTAATTAGGGGTTGTTTAGACCAAATATGGGTCTCACATCTATATTTCTAAATTTTTAACTTTTTGACTAATAGGTCTAAATGAATTCGGGTGTATTGGGACCCGAATCAAAGGTATATCTAGGCTAAAATTGATATTCCAGATGTGCTGGTGCAGTTAGAATTTTCATCTAAAATTATTTTACTATGGTTTTCTCCTATGGCAATTTGGAACCAAAGAAGACTTCAAAACTAGGAATCGGTTCAACTAACCAAATGAACTGCCCCATAACTGAACCGCCAGTCCCAATAAGTTATAATTTACATGGGGCAGCAATGGAGAAGCCCTAGCAGTAAAAATAACCAAAAATATAAAAATTAATCATAAGGGTCATTAACTCGTGTACGCATACCTTTAATGTGAGCAGGTGTCTCATAAGCGACCCTATTGTCGCATATATGATGGTTGCATACGTGATGCAAAAGTCACGTAAATAATATTTTGCTACATGACTGGTTCACTTAATCAAAAAAAATGTAGGTTAAGAAAGTGCACCAGTTGAGCGGTGCACTAGTTGGATCCATGGAGAATTCCAAGTCTCCACAAACCTTGGGGATCCATTCGAACCCAAGAATGAAAATGAATTCTGCTAACCTACCAAAATTGATGCTTCAGACTCAATAGCGATATCAGTTTTTTGAAAAAACTTTGTTTTCATAAATTTGACCCCCAAAACCCAATTTCACAACCTTCCAAGCCAAGGATTAAAATAAGATATAAAAGCCGTAAAGCCAAATTAACAATGTTACTAACCTAAAATCAACGTTCTGGACCTGCTGGTGCAGTCCATTTTTCCATCCAACACACAAATCAATAATTATTGATCGAAATCAACTATAAGGCTTTTTAAGCCATCAAACACCACAATTTCACTTATTTTACATTGAAATACATTAGGAACCATATCAAACATCCCCATACCCCAAAAATACCACAAAGCAACCACGGGGAGGTGTAAAATTGTCAAATCACATAGAAATGACCTTTTTAAAAAAATTACCAAAAATCAAGTCATTACATCATTCACCACTAAAAATCATGTTTATCCTCGAACTAAAGGTAAGGGAAATACCTGAACCATAGAAAATATTGGGTAACTACTACACATAGCAGACTAGACCTCCTAAGTAGCCTCATCTACAGGTCGATGACTCAACTAGACCTTAACTACTGGAATATCTCTAGAAGGCAACTCTCCAACATCCCTAGATAAAATGGGGACGGGCTCTTGAACAAAAGACAGCCTCTCATCTAGCTGAACTGAATCCCACCAAATAACGCGAGACTCATCTAGAATGTAACGCTAAAGCATAGAAACATGAAAAATTAGGTTAACAACTGATAAAACTAGGGGGAAAAGATAGCTCATAAGCCACATAACCAATAGTCTAAAAGATCTCAAAATGTCCAACAGACCTAGGGTTAAGCTTGATCCTCTTCACAAACCTCAACGCACACTTCATGGGCGATATGCGAAGGAAAAGACAATAACCAACAAAGAATCTAAAGTTTCAGAGCCTACGATCCACATAGCACTTCTACCTACGTTCAGCCGCTCGAGGTCTATCTTGAATGACCTAAACTCAATCCATATACTCACGAAGTATGTTCGTACCTCAAGATCATATCTTAAAAACGACAAACCAACCAACTGGAGAGCGATAACACCTTCAATTCAAATCCTCAAAAGGAGCCATCTCAATACTACAATGATATCTATTATTATATGCAATCTCTACTAAGGCTAAATGCTACGTCCACTAGCATTAATTTCTAACCCACAAGCAAAGAACATATCCTCCAAAACCTGCATAGTCTGCTCTGACTGGCCGTCTGTTTGGGGTAAAATAATGTGCTAAGATCCACTCGATACATAAATTTTCATAAAAAGTCTTACAAAGGAGAGATGTGAACACTGAACCTCAATTTGAGATGGAAGACACTAACACCCCATGAAGATAAACTATCTCACAATATAGAAATGGGCCAACCTCTCAGCACTGAAAGAGACCTACACCATAATGAAATGGGAATATTTGGTCAATCAATCAATGATGGCCCAAACACTATCAAAACAATGAGAAGTATAAGGCAACTCAATCACAAAGTCCATATTGATCTATTCCCTTCTTCATTCGGGAATGGGGATCCTCTGGAGCAACCTACTAGGTCTCAAATACTTGGCCTTCACCTACTGGTAACACATGCAACAAACTATAAAATTTTTTACATTCTTCATTATACCACCCACCTGTAATACTTCCTCAAATCACGATACATATTAGTCACCCCTAGATGGATAGAATATCTGGAGCAATGAACCTTCCCCAAAATAAGCCTAATCCAATCACCCACTCTCAGTACATAAATTTGACTACTAATTCTCAAAGCACAATATGGATCAAGTAAGGCTTTTTTCCTTGTCACTCAACACCTTATCAAAAATCATTCTCAACCCAAAATCATCAAACTGATGAGCCTGAATCTACTCTATTAAAACAAACCTAGCTTCCACAAATTCCAAAACACACTCAGGTGTAAAAACATCAAGCCTAACTATTTGCTTAGCCAAAGATTGGACCACTAAGTCCAAAGACCTATCCTAGGTAAAAATATGCACCAAACTACCCATGTTAGTCGATATCCAACTCAAGGCACCTATAGCTATATTAGCATTTCCTAGATAATTGAGAATAGTCAATTCAAAATCCTTTATCAACTCATGCTAAAGACACTTCTTAATAATCAAATCTCAATAGGTGATGAAAGACTAAAGACTATGATGATCAAAGGAAATCTTACAATGAACTCCATAGAAATAGTGTATCCGAACCCATGCTTTTCTTGGGAAAAGCCAAGATAAGAGCTAAAGTCAACAAACCCTTGAGCTTTTAAAAGATCTCCTTATAAGTATCAGAGCACTAAAAGGAAATTTTCTTTTGAATCAACTTGGTCAATGAAGATTCTATACATGAAAAACCCTAAACAAAATAGCGATATAACCTACTAAACCAATGGAACTATAAATCTCAATAGGAAAAGTAGGTCTATCCCAATTGTGAACCGCTACAATCTTGGCTAGATCGACTATAATATCGTCATTGGTTAACACATGACCAAAGAAAGAGACATAATCCAACGAAAACTCATGCTTAGAGAATTTAGTATATAACTCATCATTCCTCAATCTTTGGAGAACAATCCATAAATGCAATTCATGATCGACCTTACTCTTATAATAAGCCAAGAAATCAACTAAAAAAATAATAAAAAGGGAGTGGAGATATGGTCGATCTACTCAGTTCATCAACTCTATGAAAATGACTAGGGCATTAGTCAATCCAAAGGACATGAATAAGAACTCATAATGACTATATCAAGTCTGAAAAGCCATCTTTGAAATATCCAAATATCTATTCCCCAACTGGTGATACCTAAACCTCAAATTAATCTTTAAAAACACTGAATACCCTAAAACTGATTGAACAAATCATTAATATGAGGAAGATGATAGTTAATCTTAACTAGCACCTTGTTCAACTACCGATAATCAATGCACATACACATAAATCCATCAATTTTCATCATAAATAAGAAAGTCGTACCCCAAGGTGATGCACTAGGTTGGATAAATCCCTTATTCAACCACTCTTACAAATGATCCTTCAATTCCATCAACTCAACTAGGGCCATCCTATAATAAGGAATAGAAATGGTCATGGTGCTTCACTTAACATTAATAGTAAAAGTCAGTATCACGATTTGGAGGCATACCAAGCTAATCCATTGGGAAAATATCTATGAAGTCAGTAACAACACGACAGAATCCAAAGAAGAAGGTAAAACAATACTAGCATCATGAATACGGGCCAAATAAGATAGACATCCCCTTTCAACCAAGTGACGAGCTTGAAGCAAAGATACAACTCTCTTGCATACAAAATAAAGCACACCCTTCCAAGCTATCCTTGGCACAGTCGATTAAGCTAATTTCAAAAACTTAGCATAACAATTTCGGATAGCATGATAAGGATCTAACTAGTTCATACCTAAGAATCCACCATATCTAATATAATTAGATTTACCTAGGTCGCATACCCAGTAAAAGTCATAACAGAAGATCAGTACACCTAATTCACCACTAAAGAGTCTCATAAGAGTTGGATACATAAATAGGCACATCAAGAGGCTTACAAGTAGAATCAAAACCTAAAGAAAAGTATGCAGACACATTGGAGAAAGTAGACCCCAAATAAATAACACAGATACAGATCTAAATATATATAGGGATAATACCTGTGATAACGGTATCAAAGTCCTCTATCTATAGCTTAGACGGTAAAGCATAGCAGTAGATGCATCCCCCACCTAGTTAAGTAGCCTTATGACCACCACTATAGGCACCACTACCTCTACCTCTCGCACTACTAGAAGAACCTCTACCTCTCACGATTGATATAAGAGTAGCTCTGAAAACATATGGGGAATAATCCTTGGCCACATGGCTAGTATTATCACACATAAAGAAAACTATGCAACCCAGCTCAAAGAAAGGGGTAATACTTAACTAGGATGACCATCTAAAGTTAGTAGATTGAAAACCCCACTACTTGAACTATGAAATATTACATGTATCAATTTTCCATGATACCCACAAAATCCTCTAGAATCTCTTTAATGGATAAGACCTCTAAACTCATCCAAATGGTACACCTTCTTGGTACCTTCCTAAAATGCTCAAAGAATTGACTAAGTAATCTTAGCATGATCCACTATACTTTGAAATGAGGCTCCATACACTACCATATGAGTTGTATCAATCTAAAGATAAATGTCTAATCCTTTTATGAACTTCTAAATATTTTCAAAATTGGAAGCAATACTGGTATAAGAGTATCTAGACAAGCCATAAAATCATCCCGCATACTCTGCAATAGTTATGAAGCCTGACTCCAATCAATTAAACTAATCTCTAATCTAATTCATCAAATTAAAGGCATAAACCTATCCTAAAAAGACCCTATAAACTGATCGTAAGTCAACTTTGGCAAACCCAGAGGTCGGCCAACAATAAGTGTTCTCCATGAATTTTTAGTTGCATTCTCAATTGGTAAATAGTATAAGCAATCCATGCAGCTCGAGAAAACCTAGGTTATGAAAATTATCACCACAATCCATCAAGAACTCATAAGCATCCTCGCCTACACCACCACTGAACTTAGAAGGACCCAAATGAGTAAATTTCTAAAACTTCTTCTAATCCTCAGAAGACATTTATACTCGTAATAAAAAAGGCATAGTATATCTAGCTGGCTGAGAACACATTTAATGAGGCATAATAGAAGATTAATTAACACTAGATCTCATAACACTATACTCAGATATAGGTGTTGAAGGAGGAACTGCACTCAAAGTTAGTGGAATACCATAAGCAAATATTGGTATAATATGAGGAGACATACTCATACCTGGAGGAATACCATAAGTTGACTCTAGCATAGATAAGGGTACAACACTCAAATGGAGGAACACCAGGTACACTCAAAGGAGCTCCCTCTAGCCGGGTCAGAAAACAAACTAGTAACCCCTTTAAGACTGGGGTAGAAGAACTCGGTGGAACTAGAGTAGAAGCCATATCTCCAATATGCTCATCTAGAGACTAAAGGGAGATTCTATAGTGCTATTTCTGGATGAGAAAGATCCTTTTTTCCATCCTCCACATCAAGGATAACCATAACTAGAAACTTTCCATCTAGACTGGAATGGGCTCTCTCATCAGATAAAGGATTTAAATCTCTAGCCTCACTAGATCTAGTCCTCATTATCTATGTATAAAGGAGTGAAATATTACTTAGAACACATGGTATGAAAGATTTGCATGATATATGATTAAATAAGAGAAAGTTCCCAAAGATATCTTATAGCCTCTTAAAGATAAATATGGACGTCTATGTACCAATCAGCAAGACTCTATTAGGCACCTTAGTCTTGCATTTTTTAGACCAATGAACCTAGCTACTGTGATACTAATTTGTCATGACCCAAAAAACAAGGTTCATGATGGTACTTGTTGTGACAAGATTTTACAAGTAAGCTTATCACCCAAACTAATATAATATGGGAAATTCATACCAAAACCCAAGACAAGGCTTCTAGAGGAAAGCCAAGACACAGAAATATGATAATAGAAGAAATATAATCAAAGATACCAAACCACAACCCAAACCCTACTGTCATAGTGTAAGAACTAACTATTACAACTCGAGGTCATACAAACATACGATATCAAAAAGGAGAAAAGCACTATCTCTAAACACAAGTAAGACATAATCTAGCTAAGAAAAAGGTAGAAGTCAACTCCAGATGCATGGATCGACTGCTACCTCAATTGGGCTCTAAGTTTGTGAATTAATTATCTGTATGGTGTACTTATACCTAAATATGCACCAAAGTTAACATTAGTTATGAGTTTGGTGTGCTTGTACTCAATAGGTATCATAGGACGATTGAGTAAAGTAGAAAATAAAGCATAAAAACATGAACTATAGGCATTTTACCTAAAATATGAAAATGTCCCAAATGGTAGCCCAAACCATCTTCACTATAATTCTAATATAATCACATATAACAATACATGTAGAGAAAAGAAGCACAAATATACACATATATCAAATACAAATATAGAAAGGTAGAACACATAGACAGATATCAAGTCAATGATAGAGATACAATAACATAATAAGTACAATATATGAAGAGCAATAAAGATGACAATGATGATGGCAATTATGCACGAAGTCATCACACGACCTCCGTATACACCTATGGAGCTAAAAATTCCCAACGTAAGACCTATGGGGGGTTCACTAACTCATATACAATTAATATCTATAGCTCCTCTTTGGCACATACATAGTAGAGTGTCAAAAAAAATAGTATTTCCAATATTTTTATGGTGGTACCAATGTTTCATGAATAAATATAACATGGGGATATAATGATCACTACCAACCAAAATGAGAATATGCAATATCCAACTAATATACCAGCCACGTAAGCCAAAAATCCACTCAAATGAATGAAACATCGATGATCCCAATTAATTCAGAAAAACTATCAAGTGAAATATATAAGAAAAGGGCATTAGTATACCACATAAATCCCAAAATCTAGGATTTATCCATAAAAAAGATTGTAATCAATCAATCTCATATCAATACCAGTCTAAAAACATTATATAAGGCCCCACACGATCACACATAAACAAATAAAATCACAAACTATAAAATATTATCCACATAGGCCCCCACACGGGCACATAAAGCATTTATACATATTTTCCATGATACAATCTCATACCCATAACATACTTTTATATTACTATTAACTACCCAACCAAATTTGAAGAAAGTTAAGCCATAACCTACCTTGAATTTCAAAAATTGGCCCAAAAAGCATTCAACCTGAAGTTTTCCCCTAACGAAAAAACCCAAAATCAACAAAAACATACAAATACAGAACTATATATAAAAAAGGAAATGATACCTATATTGCCTAACTTAGAGTCGAGATCAAAAAATACCCCAAAAATGGATTTTCAAAAAAAAAGGTAAAATAAAAAATTTAGTTCAAAATTATATTTTTTATGATTAAAGGAACTCATAAAGAAAATCCAAGCGAAAATGGGTTAAAGTTGGGGTTAAATTGAAGAAATATAATTTTTAGGCCTTCTAAGCCAAAATTCCCAAATTCTAATCATAAATCTGCATTTAATCAAGATTTAAATAATAAAATTGAGGAAAAATAGTTGAAAGAAGTGTATTGGAGCTTACCCAAGCTTAGAAATGGAAGAAATCGCCCAAAAGCTTTAAAACCCAAGCTCCAAGTCTTAAAAATGATTTTAAAAGGGTAAAAATGGGTATTTAAATGGAATAGGACTGGATACGCAATCACGGGGTCGCTTAAGTTACTATAACTTAAACCACCAAGTCTCGCGTATGCGATACCTTGCCTGTAAGAAGGTATTGCATAATCTACTGTATTTTTTCTTATATAATAGTCAAGTATGCAACACAGAAGTCTCACAAGTGACATTTTGCTGCACAATTGGGTCACTTAAGCGACAATAGTCGCTTAAACGAGTGCACCAATTGAGTGGTAGTCTCTGTGGACCCTTTGGTATCTCTCCAAAATCTCAAAAGGGAAAATAAAGTATGCTACCCTACTAAAAATGATGCTATAGGATCAATGAACATATCCGATTTTTGAAAAAACATGATTTTCACAAAGTTGACCCCCCAAACTCAATTTCACAACTCTCTAAACCAAGGGTGAAAATGAGATATAAAAGCCATAAAAACAAACCAACTATGTTGCTAACCTAAAATCAATGTTTTGTACCTGCTAACGTAGGTTTTTTTTCCATCCAATGCACATATTAATAAATGTCGATCAAAGTCAACTATATGGCTTTTAAAGCCATCAAAAACCACAATTTCATATATTTCACACCGAAATACATTAGAAACTATATCGAACATTCCCACACCCTAAAAATACCACAAAGATACCATAAGGAGAGGTAAAATGGTCAAATCTTACAGAAGTAAAGTTTTCAAAAAAATCACCAAAAATTAAGTTGCTACACTTACCCTTATGATTGAAACTCTGTATATAGTTTATTCTTATTTTGTAGTTACTATGACCCTATTTATCCTAAAATTTGAATT
The DNA here is from genome assembly GCA_030864225.1 of Capsicum baccatum var. pendulum. Classification (NCBI taxonomy): domain Eukaryota; kingdom Viridiplantae; phylum Streptophyta; class Magnoliopsida; order Solanales; family Solanaceae; genus Capsicum; species Capsicum baccatum. Next base: position 190,810,959 of record CM061559.1, on the reverse strand, counting down.
GATTCATATTTATTTATGTTTGTTCCATGTGAGGTAAGATTTTACATATATTTCATAATTTGTATCGTAATTTAGAACTTGTCCTGCATGTTATTGAAGTGAAATAAAGAGTGTTACTCTTTTTAGAAGATGATATAAGATTTATTTAATTTTTCTCATGGAACTTTAGCCTTTTCAAATAGTATTACCAAAAGTTATACCCTTTAGATAGTAGCCATTTGTTGGTAGCCTTATTATTGCCTTGACTCTTTTATTGAATCCCTAGTTTTTCATCTTACTTTCTTGAGTACTGTAGCATCAATAGGTTATAATCGTTAAATCTAAAAAAAAAGATGGTTAAATGTAAAAGGCTATTAATGATAGCTAAAAAATGATAAAAAGGCCCTATTTAAGAGAATGTGTCATGGAAGAAAAAAATTATTTGAGAAACATAATAATTGAAGCTTTATTTATATGATGAGATTACTACTGAAGATAATTAACAAAGAGAGGACTAAAAAATAGAAGAAGATGATGGGTGATAAATCTAAAAATGCAAAGTACTTAGGGAAGTGTAAGTCACTATTACATATTTTTTCTACCCATCCCCTAGCCTACCGTTAAAGTCCTATTTAATTCTATTCGAGAATGTTTAATTAGTGGAGATATAAATAATAAGAAAGCCTATGGTTCTTTATGCATATTTGTGAATTCTCTTGTCAGTACGAAAGTTGTTCTTTGATTCAAAGTCCTTAAATCATATTCAGTCTTTAGAATTTAGAGTGTGGACTATTTCTTCTTGTGTGGTCACTTTTTTCATGATAGATAGGTGATGTTATTATCTTTCTTTGATAAGTGTAAGTGGACGAGCTTAAATTTGATGAGTTAGAGCCTATCTTTAAGGTTAGAAGGTTAGAGGGTTGTTGTTAGTGTGTATATCTTGTAGTATGATCACCGGATAGTGTACTTGATGTTGTGAATTAAAATATGGTCTAATTGTTTGCACAAATCAAAGCGGTGACATTCCTACGGTTGATTTATTGAGATGAGCTTTAATACTTGCTCAAATACCAGCACTTGATTTATTGAGATGAGGTTTAATGCCTGCTTGAGGATGAGCAATAGTCTAAGTGTAGTGTGATGATGTAAGTTCAAAAATATATATGTTTAGTAATTATTTTCCTCACAATTGTAACTTTATTTTCTCTTTTTGGGCATTGATTTTATGAATTATTCCTAGTATTATATTTGGATGTGTAGGATTAACATATTGTAAAGATGAAAAGAGTCAAAGCCAAAATAAATTAAAAATGAAAGTTCTTAGAAGAAAATAAGGAAGAAATCTGAATGGATTAAATTTATTAAAATAATGAAATATGACCTGTGGAGTTTACTTGACATTATCAAATTGCTCTATGTATGTGTCAATAAACAAAGGAACTCCGCATTTGTGTCTATGGTACGGAGAAGGAATTTTTCAAATTTAATTTTTCCTTGTTCATTTGGGACTTTGTTATTTTATTCGTGGCTTTTTTATACACTTACAAATATTTATAAAATTAATATTTCTATAAATTTTAACATAGAGAGCTAGAATCCACCGTTGAGGCTAGAGAATATTGATTACATCTTCGTTTCATCCTTTATTATTGATTTTTATGTTATTTATTTGGATGATTTGTTGTATATGCTCCACGTCTATGTGGACTTAAGATTTGGATTCTACAATTATTGTAGCTAACTACCTTATTGTTTAGTAGACTTTTTATTTGATATGCTTGATTATCATAATAGTTGTTCTTATTTTTTGTGCTTACAATTTTATTGCTTAGCTATCGCTAAAATAAATTTAAGTACTATTGTGAATTCAGAAGAAGAATCAATGAAATTGAATGAAGAATATAGTGAGTATGATCTTTACTATAGTATAATATAGAATTGATTTATGGATAGGATAGGAATATACCTAGATCAACTTACTTGGTTACATGACGGGAAGATATATAAATGCATTCAAATTGGGTTATAAATCACCACTCAATGATTTAGTTATGAGTAATTCAGAATAGATTATTAGAGGTTAAAAAGAGCATGATTATATAATCAACCTCATAAATCAACAACTAGATAATCAAACAAGTTGAAGAAATTGATACTCAACATGTTTGTTAGTGAATTTATAATCATAGATTGATTGATTTATGAATAAATTAAAATACGCTCTTCTCCTGGTTAATTGTTCACTAGTTATTTTCTTTTTACTCTTAATCTATTTAATTTAAAAACATGTATTAGAATTTACCACTTGAATAATAATTAATATTAGTCTAATTTATTAAAAGAGTTGATTGACAAGTTCCTATGGGAAAGATATTCGGAGTTAATAATCCTATATTACTTATACAATCACATACACTTGCTTGTGCATTTGGACACAACATTGAGCGTTGTCGAGTATTTATTCAAATTATAATTGCTACCCAAAAATTTGAAACCAAATAGAATACAAAAGTAGGGCATGAGATGTTCAATGTCAAATGGTTGTGAATAATTATGATGTGATTGTTTACAATAAAGAATTAGACAAGATTGATGTTGAAGATATCATGGTGATATGCCAACCAACCAACCAAAAATAATGCAAGAAGCCAAAGTTAATGAAATGATGCTAGAAAAAGTTAATCAAACCATCTTTTAGGACTTTAGTTTATTTCTAGGTAAGAATTTGAAGATAGATGGAAATTTGGAAGTAGAGAGGCTTCGTGGCATTCCAACTATTTTTTTTATATTATGATTGGTAGATGTGATTGAAATTAAAATCACCAAGAAAATGAAAATTTTTAGAGATGAGGCACGCAGTCCTTATATTTTAGAGCTTGTCAAAATGAGGAGGAAAACTGGCATACGTCACTTAAAGGTTAAGAAGTGCAAGATACGATGTTCAAGAAGTGGCATATTGATTTTAAAACTATTTCTGAAATAGCCTAAATGGAATTTTAATCTAAAGCTAGATCAAAGATTCAAATCTTCGAAGGGGAGAGATAAATGGTAAGGTTGTGTGCATCTTACCTCGATGTTAAATTAACCGCTTGATGGGAGGCAACCCATTATTTTAAAAAATATTGAAGTTAGGTTTTAAATTTTTAATTATTAATATATTAGGATTTTTTTGATCAATCTGCAAAATTTTAGAGCTTTTGGATATGATTTGGACAGGCTTGGATGCAAAAATTTAATTGAAATAATTTGGGGTTGACCCAAAATAAATTAGGTGCGTTGGAGTTTTTGGATCACAAAATTACCTTTTGAATCACAAAAGTGGAAGTGAGCGTCACAGAGTTAACAGATAGTTGCTGAGAAAATGTACAGTGATGCCACGAAAGGGACACTTTGATTGCTAGAGTGGAACCGCCTCAGTGGTACTCATGTCGCTAAATGGGATTGCTTAAGAGTTAAAACAAATCGCTATTGCAGAATTGGAAGAGGACTAAATGACCAGTAAAGTGGTATGATCTTCTCTTGAGTAATGATCTAATGGCAGTAAGATTATCATTACGCAGATGTCTATTTGAATTTTTAGAACCAAACGGTTAAATTGCATTCACTCTTTCACCCTTTCACTTTAAATCTCACCTTTCCATCTCCCCATACACGACTTTTCATTCTCTAAACTCTCAACCTCTTTACTTCCGACACACTGCAAATAATCAAGTACTAAAAAGAGTCACATCACCACCACCTCTACAAAAATATTTTTCAAATAAGGGAAAAGGAAAAAAAAAACCATTGCATTTTTCTCCAAATTAAGGTATGATTTCTATGATTCTCCACTCTTTGCTTGAAAATTTGAGGTAAATTGTTTCCATCTCTGAGTTAAATTTTTTTTTGGTTAGGGTTGACTTTTTATATGTCAAAATTGGATAAAATTGGGTCTTTTATATTTTGTTGATCTTGCAAAACTGGAAATTTTTCCCGTCTAAGAAATGTCGCCTGAGTGGGTAAAGTTCGCTTAAGTAAAGCTTGATCTCCGTTGACTTTCATATAAGTGAGAGCTTCTATCTCTAAAGCAATGCCTCCTGAGTGATGATTTTTTTGACTCAGATGATGTTACTTGTACAGTGTCATAGTTGCTAAGGTAACACTCTATCTGCAAAGGCAAGGTCGCCTAAGGAATCATTCCATCACCTTAGTGACAATTGGCAGAATATTTAGGAAATAATTAGTTTAAAACTGATGTTTCCCAATCATTTTTTTATTCTTTGGATTAAATAATGTTTTTTGAATCGCTTAACATTAATTCATTCTCCTCCTAACATTGTTTCATAGTTTTAGGTAGTTCAAACCATGAAAATGGCACAAAACCTTGACAAAATATAGGTTTGGGAAAAAAAATTATGGTTTAAGTTGGACATCGGTAGTATGATATATATAAGTGTCCCGCAATTTCAAAATGTGATACTAAAATAATCTTCTTGACAAAAAGCTGAAGCCAAAAAAGGGGCTAATGAAGGATCAATTGGATATAAATCTCCCAAATTTCAATAGGAGAATGGAGTCCCAAGGGTGGACATATATTATATCTAACTTATGCATAGACAATGATGAATGGTGTCGCGATTCAATCCTACACCATGGATGTAACGTGGTGCTTAGAGCCACAAGTAACCCCAAGCTAACCCATAGCATGGCATGACATGAATAACAGTAGAAACTATTGAATAACGCATGCTGAATCTAATTGATTTTAGATATATGTAAGTCCATAATAATGTTAAGTATGGGTAAAACACAAAACTGATAATGGAAACACAAGATTATAAGGAAGTACTAAAAATGAACAAGTTGAATATCTAACTCTATGTCTGAAACCCTCTATTAGTTGATGAGCTACTGGATATGTCCCTAACTAATTCGAAGAATTTAGATCTAAATTATTTAAAATAATAACTATAAACCTTGTCTTTGGAATATGAGGACTCACTAATGATAGCAGTTGAAGTGACATTGAAACGTACTAAATGCAATGTTGAGGCTGAGTATCTAAACCTATATCATAAGATGATACAGTGCAATAAAAAAATGTGATTAATACTTTGAATGTATTGAAATTGTGAGAAATGCAATTGTAAAATAAACTTAACATGCTACGAGATACTGATATGATGTACTGTAAGCGATACTGAATGTAAAATGTAATGCCAAATCGGGTCCCGAAACGTCACATGGTGCCTAGGGTCACAAGTGACCCCAAACTAACCCTTCTACTGGCATAACTCATAAGCAAATGAATAAGATTGATAAATTTGAACAAAGTAAGCGTAAGATACATCTTTTCTAAATCTGATCAATACAAAAATGAATTCACATAATTAAAACTCTGCCTTTACAAAATAAAACTGAAACTGAATACATTAACTCTGCTGACTGTCTATGAAGCCTCTACTAATACTGACTATAGATAGCTAGGACGCGACCCCAACTATCACTAATAAATATATAAGAAAAATAAAGAAAGAAAATATATAATGACATCTAACTTAAATTCCCAAAGTGCGAGGACATATCATCTGCTGGATGAAATATGGAACTGTATGAGTTTGATGTGCATACTAAATCTTGTACCTACATTATAAGACAATGTAGCACATAGACGTATATGTGGATCTGTACTTTGAGGATGTACTGAGTATGTGGGATTGCAATGCATATATAAAATAGTATCTCAATATCATCACAGTTTATAAAATTATGCATGCTGACATAAATGACTCACATAGCTTGAATAATATCTGAAAAATAAATCTCATAAATCATGAATAATGAAATATTTAGTATAAATCTTATGAGTCATTTCACTTCATTCGAACTCTACATTCTTTCTCTGTTCTCAAACTTGTAGTATAGATAATGTCTTAAAATGACATCTTTCCTAACATACACGTTAATCTCATAAAAACTAAGAACTTCTTTGAAAACTTTAATTTTTTGACACTTGAAAACCTTTAAAATCTTTGAATCATAGACTTCGAAAAACATATACCTTTAACTTAGATAGAGTGAGGGACTACTTTGGGTGTTTCTCTTAACCGACATAAACCATTTGAGCTACATGGAGTCCAACGTCCAACCCACGTTGGGGAGAGCTTTTCTATCCTTGACATCAGACTAGGCCCTAAATTTTAATTCATTAGTGATCACTATATCAACCTTAGGCTTATATCCTACGAGGGCATGCAGTTCTAGGGAAGTACCAAGCTTCCCGCTCGGTGCTAAATACAACTCCCGGACTTAGCTCAGAACTTTAAAGAAAATCCATAATAAACAATTCAACAATTTTCATCGGGATCCAATATGCTACCCCTTTATCATAAATCAATCAAATGTGGATTTCTTTTCTTACTTGGGTTCAAAACCCAACTCTTTCCTGCTAAATAGACTCATCATCACAGCTTTAAAGATCTCATAATAATGGAAATATGAACATACTTCTTGTAATTCTTTAAAAGTCATCATTAACTCATTCTTAAAATAACAACCTTTAAATAGGGGTTAATGACCCATATATGAAACTCGTATTAAAACACCAAAAGATTCATGCTTGATAATGTAAATATTGATGAATCAACTCAAAATCTGAAAATTTCAGTAATAAGCATGAAAATATAAACATACTCATGTAATATCATAGCAAAACATCATACTCAATATACTTATTGAAAATACTTCAACAATGTCAAAATATAGAAATCAAGAATCACAATATAATGCTTAAACTCACTTGAAAAAATCTGGAAAATCACATTACTTGCATAAATATGTGAAATTAGTCATACAATTATACTTCTAAATTATGAACCTTATAAGCTTGTAATTAAAAACCATTGGTATAAACCCCAACTTGAATTTCATGGAAAATAATAAAAAATTCAGTAATTTGTAATCTAAAATAAGTTTTGGGCACTAGAACGATAGGGTGTTCTTGTTCAAACCGCATATACCTTGAAATTTAAGCTTTGGATGAACTCTTAACTTCGGATTGCTACTCTTGAGATTAATGGGTTCTTCTCATATCCCTCGGAATGGGGAATCCAAATCTAAAAAAATTATCAAAAACCTATGGTTGAATCTTGAGATATTTATATTTTTAGGTTGAAACCCTAATGAATGTTCTTGGTGATTTTTAGAGAAAGTAAACTTATTTTGGTGTTATGGGAGTTTAATCCTATGTTATAGCTGGATAGGGGTTGAAAAATACTACTTTTTCCTTTAAAAATGAGGAAACAAAACCTAAAAATTATTAGCGTGTGATAGAGCGTGCGTCGCACGCTTATCGCATGGTTCTACTGCGTATCATTGGAAAGATAATTCAATTATATACAATTTGATAGCTCTTGGGATGAAAAATTCCATATATATTAAGAGATATATACGTTTGAAATAGACCCTTGTATAATCGAATGTCAAACTTTGGACCAATCAATTGATCTTAGCTGAACTTTGTTCTAGGTCATTGCTATGAACATTTTTCAAACCTAAAATACTCCATAGACTAGGATATTGATCTTGATACTTATATTCACATGAGAATCACTTGGATTAGAGCTTACACGTATAGAAACGATGGTTAGAATTCCAGCACAAAAATATGGAGGAATCTCAGTCTTTAACCTATCATGTACAACTAATATAAACTGAATCACTGAATCTAAAAAATAATAAGCCACTGAACTGATCTGCAAGTGCATGAATTCTCATGAAAATAGCTATATGGCTATGATAGAAACGAGAGTGTGAACTTATGAGTAACCATTACTTTGCACAGGATCTGATCTCATGAGAAAAAGATCAGAGGTTTATGACATGAAGACTTGGGTTATTACAACATCCCCCTCTTGGGATTATTCGTCCCTGAATGATAATTATTTGATTTAAAAATTAGGAAAATACTGAGATGATACACATGATACTTACAGACTGAATCATACTGGATGCTTACAACCAAATAAAGTATTTCTTCAATGCCTTTCTATGAAATTTCTAATGCAATTGGGGAGTACAGAACTTTGGGAATGATCTTAATAAAACATCCAAATAAGGAATTATAACATTGCTACCCCTCTATGGCCTAGAACATAGACCCATAAATCATAAGCTAGGGTAGAATTTCTTGGCCTTAAGAAATGCTAATTCTTACTTTCAAGTTTAGCAACATTTCTCAAGTGCTTCCTTGACTATGCTATTACCCTCAGATATCACACTCGCTTGATTCAACTTATAATTATCACATGGGCACTGATAAATCTTTCCGTAAGGTCTAAACTAAACTAAGTCCTCTCACCAAGGTGAAGACTAACTCAAAATCATAAGATACAACATTCCACACCACAATACTAGTCTAAACCATATGATTTAATACTCTATATTTTATTAGAGCTCACACCCTAAGTATAACATGCCTTACCACTTCAATGACTAATTTAAAACTCTTGATATGGATTCGCTAGCGCATATTTCATTCATCCTCTTACACCCAACATGACATTCACGCCTATCATTAAAATTATGTATAAACTTCAAGGAAAAACCGCATAAAGGCATACTTTGCATATTCTCTAAACCTTTATCAATAACAATTTGCTTGCACTATTCTTAAGAACATACACATAAATTTTAACTAAACATGACATGTATCAAAGACTTAGCCTCAATCTTACTTCACACTTTAGCCTTAGGTAGAAAACCATAAATAATCTTTCTTAATGAGGGCCATCAACTCTTTCTCATCTAAACCATTGCTTATCCAATATCATCTCCACTATCTTAACATAGGAAGAGGTCACTGAATGGCTAACACATAAGAACCTGAAGCATAAAATATTACAATACATAACTTTAACACTTATCCTAGGCCTGAGGAATAAAATATCAAATGAATGGATTCATTAAAGAAATCTAAGCTGAGGACATACGTGATAAAATGCAAAATTCACTAGTATCATGAGTTCTAAAACTGGTCATACCCAGAAAAATGAGTTCAGACTTATCATGAGCTATTTAATCATAAGACTGGAGTCCATAGATTTTTTTTTTAGGGATAGCTCAAATCATAGAGTAAAACTATTACTCGCTTACTAAAAGTTGAGAATGAACTTAAATACACATGAAGTATATAAACATTGTCCCTTAGATAGCTGAAACAGGAGCTGGATAAACAAGGGAGCATGCTTTGGAGCGTGCATCGCATGCTATGGAGCACCAGAATAGAGCATGCGCCGCATGCTCTATCGCATACTACTAGGGGTGGACAGAAGCGTGTGTCTCACTCTAATCGCATGATGTCACTATTGCGAATTCCAAACATGCCCTAAACGGATTTTGAAAATTCTAAAACTCACCCAAGATATACTGTTGACTTCCCCGATCATGAATTAACTTGAAAATCAATTTTCGAAGGTCAGTAAGGTCATGAAAAAAATCATCAAAGTTTGAAGGATTTGGAAAAGACTAAATATTGGCACTTAGATAAAAATTTCTATGTTTTGGGAACTATTTTGTCATGCAACAAGGAACTGAAAAGAGCTAGAATATTAAAGGGTCTTATACTATACCCCCTTAGATTTAAAGCCATCTTCTAAACTTATGGATCCATCTCATATTCTTAGGAGTGAGTCAGAATATCTTTGCTCTAATGGTCTGCACTTAAATGCTACACTCGCACGCATAATCTATATTTCAAACTTGCTGACTTCATTCTTGAACAACCCCCTTTCATATATCATCCTTAACTTGGCTATCCAGAGTACCATGTACTAGACACTATGCTTCCTCCACTTAAAACTCGAGGGTACTACTAACCACACACAATAATAATAAGCTTATAAAATAATGCCACCTCATATCACCTTAGGCATGCCTTTACCTCATACCTACAACATCATACTTAATATCAAATCAATTAACTTAAATTCTTGCATTCATTGTTTCAAGCCTATTGAGTCATCTCCATATAATTGGAATCACTAAACAAGCCATCGTTATTCCCACCTTTCTCATCATCTACTATTCGAACATAGTATCTAATTCTAGCTATGATTAACTACAATCTAAACAACTATTCTTACCTGCCAAACATTAAAAAATACTAGTCCGCTAAAATCGCATAACAATAATGATCAATCATAATCCTATGGTTAATCTTATTATGATTCACTAACACCTCCTTCTTCTACACCTCATTAATATGTACCCTTGTTATACATCTAAACTCCTTCATAGCTTTATAAGTTTCAACTAAACTTTCTCTTCCAATCTCAGGAAAGACTAAATTAACAACAGCCATCCACCAAGTACTTCCATGAAAACCTATACTTTTCTAGCACAGTACTCTTTTCTTACCTCAAGCAAACAACAATCCAACTTAACTAATTATCTCCTTCTCTAACTTTCACTAAACTGACAAACAAGGGTATATCACTTCATTACTAATTCAATCATAAGCAAAAATTTAGCTATACATATTCAATAAATTTCCCTTACCACCTTTCATGTTACTACACTTCTAAACCCACACTTTCAACTAACACAAGAACAACAAAATAAAAAACAAGTTGCTGGTGAATTGAAATAGGCCTCACATGGCTTCAGTAGACTTTGGTTTTGTGTTTTGAACAAGAAAATAAGTTGAATAACAAAGCAACTATGCTAGGAAATTGAAAGAGCCCCACACGGCTTCACTAGACTTTGATTTTATGTTTTGAACAAGAAAATTAGATGAATAACAAAGCAACTATGCTAGTGAATCGAAAGAGCCCCACACCTTTACTAGCCTTTGAGTGTCAAAAATACCATGACGACAAAATTACATATTACAAGGTATAAAAACTTGACACACAATATTCAATGATCTAAGAATACACATCTTGTTCTGTCTTAACGAAATGACTCATAAGAATGAGGGTATAACTTTAAATTTGAGGGACTTATAACACACTTGAAGGCTCCTCTCAAGCCGCTTTATGAAACTTTTAAAATTTCTTGCTAGCACGTCTGAGAGCATTATCAGGGGAGAAAATTAGAACTTGCCAATCATGTTACCTCAAGAACAATACATAAATAGAGAAGTATAGATTATCATTATGGATTCTGAGGAGGAATCTAAAACCACATCTAACTTGGGCTTAGTGCACGATTTTTACAAACATGATAAAGAACTTCATGCTTCAAAATTCAAAAACACTGATGGGATACTTTCTAGCTCTTTTATAATCCCATAAAAATTTATGGAGACTGTTTGACAAAGCTCTAGAAGTAAGGATTTGAGCTTCACTGTTTCTGATACCTTAGGAATAAGACAAATTGCTCGAATAGAGCAAGATGAGAATCTGTATGTGTTTCTTAGAGACCCTTTCTATAGCACAATCTGAGACTTAAAAGAATAGAAATATTTCCTAAATGACTTGTAGCCTCTCAAAGAAAAGTATAGACATCTCCGTACCATTCTGCAAGACTCAACAAGACACGATTTTACAGATACCCTAGGACACTTTAAACTTGGCTCTGATACCAAGTTTGTAACACCATAAAATTGAGTGCCAAGACGTCACACGGTGCCTAGGGTAACAAGTGACCTCAAGCTAACCCTTCTACTAGCATAACTCATAAGTAACTAAACCTGAATAAAGAAAAAGAAAGATATAACTTGTCTAAATTTGATCCATACAAAAGTGAATTCACATGATTACAACTCTGCTTTTACAAAATAAAACTGAAACTGAATATATTAACTCTACTGACTATATATGAAACCTCTAATAATACTGACTATACATAGCTAGGACGCGACCCCAACTATAACTAATCAATATATAAGAACAATAAAGAAAGAAAGTATATAATGACATCTAACTTGAATCCCCGAAGTAGGAGGACATATCATCTGCTGGCTGAAATCTGCAACTGTCAGAGTCTGCTGTGCATACTAAAGCTTGTACCTACATTATGAGACAATATAACACATAGACGTATATATAGATCAGTTCTTTGAGTATGTACTGAGTATATAGGGGTGCAATGTATATATAAAATAATATCTCATTATCATCACAGTTTATAAAATTATTCATGCTGACATAAATGAATCACATAGCTTGAATAATAACTGAAATATGAATCTCATAAATCATGAATAATGAAATAATTATTATAAATATTGTGTGTCATTTCACTTTATTCTCAATCTACATTCTTTCTTTTTTTTTCTCAAATTTTTAGTATAGATAATGTCTTCAAATAACATCTTTTCGAACATACACTTTAATCTCATGAAAACTAAGAACTTCTTTGAAAACTCAAAGTGTTTGACACTTGAGAACCTTAGAAATTTTGGAATCATAGCTTTCGAAAAACATATACCTTTATCTTATATAGAGTGGGGGACTACATTGGGAGTTTCTCTTAACTGACACAAACCATGTGAGCTACATGGAGTCCAACGTCCAACCCACGTTGGGGAGAGCTGTATCTTTGCCATTGGAGTAGGACCTAAATTTTAATTCATTAGTGATCACTATATCAGCCTCAGGCTCAGATCCTATGGGGGCACACAGTCTAGGAAAGTACCAAACTTCTCGCTCGATGCTAAATACCACTTACGAACTTAGATCAAAACTTTAAAGAAAATCCATAATAAACAATTCAACAATTTGCATTGGGATCCAATATGCTATCCCTTTATGATAAATCAATCAAATGTGGATTTCGTTTCTTACTTGAGTTCAAAAACCAACTCTTTCCTGCTTAATAGACTCATCATCACAGCTTGAAAGATCTCATAATAATGGAAATATGAACATACTTCTTGTAATTCTTTAAAAGTCATCAATTACTCATTCTTAAAATCACAACCTTTAAATAGAGGTTAATGACCCATATATCAAACTCGTATTAAAACACCAAAAGATTCATGCTTGATAATGTAAATAGTGATGAATCAACTCTAAATCTGAAAATTTCAGCAATAAGCATGAAAATATAAACATACTCATGTAATATCATAGCAAAACATCATACTCAATATACTTATTGAAAATACTTCAACAATGTCAAAATATAGAAATCAAGAATCACAATATAATGCTTAAACTCACTTCGAAAAATCTGGAAAATCACATTACTTGCATAAATATGTGAAATTAGTCATACAATTACATATCTAAATAATTGGGAACCTTATAAGCTTGTAATTAAAATTCATTGGTATGAACCCCAACTTGAATTTCATGGAAACTAATCAAAAATTCAGTAATTTGTAATCTAAAATAAGTTTTGGGCACAAGAACGATAGGGTGTTCTTGTTCAAACCCCACATACCTTGAAATTTAAGCTTTGGATGAATTCTTAACTTTGGATTGCTATTCTTGAGAATAATGGGTTCTTCTCTTAGCCCTCGGAATGGGGAATACAAAACTTAAAAAATTAGCGAAAACCTACGGTTGAATCTTGAGATATTTAGATTTCTAGGTTGAAACCCTAATGAATGTTCTTTGTGATTTTGAGAGAAAGTAAACTTATTTGTGTTATGGGAGTTTAATCACATGTTATAGCTGAATAGGGTTTGGAAAATTCTATTTTTTCCCTTAAAAATGTAGAAACAGAATCTGAAAATTATTAGCGTGCGATAGAGCGTGCGTCGCACGCTTATCGCATGGTGCTACTGTCTCAGCCACTAAAATGGCCATAACTTTTCGCTCGGGTATTGGGTTTTTGCGAAATTGGTATCGTTGGAAAGCTAATTCAATTATATACAATTTGATAGGTATTGAGATGAAAAATTTCATGTATATTAAGAGATATGTACATTTGAAGCAGACCCTTGTAGAATCGAATGTCAAACTTATAACGAATCAATTGATCTTAGCTCAACTTTGATCTAGGTCATTGCTTTGAACATTTTTTTACCTCTAAACTACTCCATAGAAGAAGATAATGATCATGAAACTTATATTCACATGAGAATCACTTGGATTAGAGCTTAGACGTATAGAAACAATGGTTAGAATTCCAACATGAAAATAGGGGTATTACATAAAAGTTGAACTATAGTACAATGACCCTATTATGGATGCATATAAACTTATATGAAATTATAAATATGAAAATTAATAGTACTATATTAAGGGTATTGTTCATATGCTAAATCTAAATTTGTGGGAGATTCTATTAATAAACATAAACTAGGAGAGCTAAACATGGGGTTTGATGTATACACCGCATCAAGAGAGCCCAATTGTCATGACCTAACCTTTCAAGTAATACCTAGTACCTACCTACAACTACCCAATATTGGAGAACCCTGAATATCCACCATTTAATGAAATGCACAAGTTACTATGATATATACATAGTTAGTTTTATTGTCGACCATCCAAAAATCTAATCAATTTGAAAAAATACTCCTCATTTAATTCTTTCCAAAGACTATTTTAATACATCACATATGAAATTAAATGTAGAAAATAACTATAAAAGACTCCTCGGAACCTAGCCTAAATTGGTACAAGAGAACTAGATAAGAAGTAGTGATATCCATTATGTAGCATCCATAAATGATAGAAATAATAGGAGTTGCTGCTGAGTGATCAACATCACTGCTATTTAAGGTCCAACAAACCTGCACCATGGCTTTACACCTTGTAGAGGTATTGTAAGTATATCATTATTACAACCATATGTATTGGTAAGAATCATTGTCCGATCAGGGTTAGAAACAAATGATATCAATAATAAATATGGATAAATCGTAACATCACTTAAATTTTTGGTTCTAACCCCAATTAAGGAATCCTCGACATATCATTTTAGTATTTCTTTGACCTACCTATCATTTAAAATTTTGGTATATGTTTTTCCTTTGACTTAACATTTTGTAAATCTTTGTCCTTTGTCTATCTATTCCAACCAGTACCCTTTAATTATATTCAAGTCCATCCTTATGGTACCTATAATTATTTAAAATACAAGCAACGAAGTCCTATCAATAATTATAATCAAAGAAATTGCAATACTACCTTTCATAAATATCATAAGTTACACCTATCATATTATACCATAATTGATCCTTTTGGGGGACTATAGAATCTAACCTCTAACATGGTCCAAAAGATGACCTAATTTACATTCATAAACTCTCTTCCATCATGTACCACAATTAGGAACACATATGAGAAAATTTACATTATATAGAATCACACTGAAACATATGAATGAATATACACATGCAAGATGCGTGCATCATCTCTTAAATATATCACCACCATCAACATATTTTTACTGACATTATAATTGACCCATATCACAAAAAGCATATCTATACCGGTGTGGTAAAAATATATATCACAGCAAACATATCCATACTAGCGTGGTACCCAACCATATCACAATAATTATGTTTCTACCAGCATTGTACTTGACCAATATCATCTCAACACATTAGCATAGTGCAAATGAAATACAATGCAGTTAATTAGTCACAACATATTTGATTAGGCAATCATAGATGTTAAGTCTAAAAACCAAGCACAATACCAATAAAGTGTAAGCACCGCAACAATCGTCTAACTCATTTGATCATTAACCTTTATTCTTACATACATATATTCGAATCATAACTTACCAAACATCGTTAGAGGTTGTTATTACCCAAGTTTACATTATTATGTGCTTACCCTCTAATCGTAGCCCAACCTCAAGATTTTTACACGACTTTTCTAAACTCTGGAAAACATTGATCATGATAACACAAAAAAATAGTAAAACTAGCAAACCATAATATCTTTTTTCTCACTATCTCTTATTCTAAGATCTGGAAGGTGTCAATTATGAAAAAAAGGCATTAGGAATGTACATGTTTTCCTAACACAATTTAGATATTTAAGTATTATGTTTTAGTAAAGTCACTTTAATTCCTCCTTTTTACCATTTTACAGTATCTCTTCCAAACTTCCTCTATACTCGAACCCTATCAAATAATAAACTACATTTGTTTTCCCCGTAATCATATTCATCACATATACAAAATAATATGTTAACATAAGATACCATAATTTGATATATTCAATCCTACATGGATTTTAAAGTTTTCCATCCATCCAATTCTATGCCCATTGACCTAATAAATGATACGTTCAACATTAATATTAACATCAAATTCATCTAGCACAAGTTTAGTTTTTATAAAAATAAATCTTATCTTACCTCTTAGGAAAAACATTTTGTTATGGAGAGGAGTGAGTTGTCCCGTACATGCTAAATATATTTCCATATTGGGTTCTCTCTAGGCATGTCTCAAACTTATTCTCAAAAACCTTAGCCTTTGAAATCTCATGATTGGGGATATGGGTTTTTTCAGAGTATTTTTGGAATAAAAGGGTGACCAAGGAAAATTAAAATAAAGAGGTTTTTCAGAAATCCCTCGGCTAAGCTACATCCTTTTACCACTACAATGATAATCCAATTGTTGTAGTGGCTATTGGCAATCTAGCCTAATCCATAATTAGGCCTCTAGGCTGAATTTCCTTAAGCCTCAGTTTTCTCCCTGATTAAAATTTTTTTGGTTCCATTTTAATCCTATTATTTATTGTATATTATTTTAGAGGTGTTCCCACTATGGTTTGGATTATTATATTAGATAGTAATTTACCCACCGTTTATCCCCAAAGGGCAATAACGGTGAGGTATATACAATTGCATGAGTGTTCAAATAATTTTAACTCAACAAAACCCTAGGGAAATTACTCGCACAAATGCTCAATGGGTATTCAAATGTTATAAGTCACTAAGAGGATTACATAACATATGCTAGCTCATTATCCATCCAATTTAGGCCATACAGTTATCCTTATGTTTTTCCCTAAAATGGAGATACAATTGATTATTACAATAACTTACTAATAATCATATGTAATATAAAAGTACAAAGGATCAAGACAAAGTTGTTTTTATAAAGGTCTAATACTGTAGCAGTAACCAACCACAATAGTAATTTGCGGTAGTTAAGTAAGGGAAAAACTCCATTTCCTATATTTTTACCCCTAATTCTCAAATTCTCTCAACTCTCTCTACAAAAATATTACCCCATCAATGAATGTAAGGTAAGTTCTTCATCTTTTCTACTTAATTCACATATTTTTTGTCATGGAATCATATAATTATGTTAGAATGGAGAGAATTAGTATGGTAGTTGTGTGTAACTTTTTGAACTCATATGTAACGGTGTTCTTGAGTATATTGGTTGGCATGCTGAGCTTTCTTACATCTTTAATACTACTTTTGCATTCAATATGTAAGACTAACATATTTCATACTGGGTATTATCTAAGGGAGGAGTTATCGATGAAAAGTCATCTTCTCTAATGATATTCTCCAATTTGATATTGATTTTGTGTGTTCTACCCCTTATTTTTGTGTAAAAAGGTTCATCCAAAATTACCCAAGCCTGATATGTTCTAAATTTTTAAAATTATGGAGAAAAGATGAAAATACATCATAGAAGAGGAGGTTTTGGGGCTGAATATGATAAATTATTGTAGCAGTAACGTTATCATTATAGTGATAGTAAGTACCGTTGTTGCAGTACTGTTGTAGTGGTATTGGGTAGTGTGTCCGCAATGTTTTTCTCATATTTGTATTCTAATATGGTTGTAACTATTTTATGGTACTTTCAAGAACATCATGTCCCAACAACCTATTTATCACAAAAATTCCAACACCAAATACCGAGAATGTTATAAGGAGGTATCACATTCTAGGAATTTCCTTTGTGAGCGAGGAATGGTATTGAGGGACAGGAAGGAATATTTATTGAAGTTTTACACCCTATTGAATTCTTTTAGGTGGGATATGCTGACTGAGTCAATACCTCAGTACAACATAGAGGTCATTTCTGAGTTTTATGCTAACCTCCCAACTGTGGACTAGTCAGTGTCTCTCCCTACTACCTGTGTTCGAGGCAAAAGGGTCTTGGTAGATGTGCCCACTATTAATTAAACTTTAGATTTCTCAAACCATGTCAATTCTATATTTGAGGTGAGAATTTTGGCATCAAAATTGGAGTGGGATATCGAGGTTTTTCCACTAGAAGGAAAAACTGTCGAGTTAAAATGTCCAGTGTCAAAGGGACAAAGAGTACTTATTTCATAATTGAGGATAGAGTATTGTTATAAAGTTTTTCCCAGAGGATATTTCCATCAAGAAATATTACAAATTAATCATTTCACTATGCCATGGTCGTGGTATGTGTTCTTGTGAGAGTTCAAGTGAATATAAAGGCACAGATTGTAGATGACTAGCGGTACTTTTATGCTTAGGAGAGGTTGGCATATGATCTTTTCCTACCTTATTTGGTTACCACGCTTTTTGATCAGGTGAATGTATCTTGGGAGATTCAAGACATTATGAACAACTATGAGGTGGCATATAACATATGTGGGTAAGGCTCTTTTAAAAGGGAGTAAGAAGAAGAGAAAGGTAAGAGGAGAGGGTGAGAGCAGTCTAGCTGGTGGGACCAGGGGCTGAGTGCTCTTTTGAGAGCCCATCAAACCTAACCCAAGCTTATGAATAGATTCAAGTAGAGTATAATGAAGAAAAAAGAAAGATATCCATTGTAACCACATGCTTGTGAGAATATAGAAAGTGATCAAGTTAATAGTAAGGTGCACTTATCCCTAGAATAAGTTGTTGAAGCTATCCAGGAAGGATAAATGGGAGTTCTTCCTCCTCGAGGGAATGGATGATGAGTGTTTAGATGCCTCAAGTTTCGAAGATAGTGCTACTCGATAGGCCCCTCCCCCCTCTTTTTATATGTTTTATGTACGTGGATTTGGGTTGTCCCCATTTAGGGCATATAAAAAATAATTACTCTTTTTATTTCTTTCACATTTAAGATGTTTTTTCCTTCCCGTATTTTTAATAATAAACACCTTTACTTATAATGCATGTTGGATGAATTTGTGTTATTTTATCAACTTAGAAAAAGGATTTCCTTTCAAAATTGAAAAGATGGGGAAAATGGCTAGCAGAACACTACTTGGAGCCATTGTAGTGGTATCGTTGTAGCGGTAGCTTCCAACGGCTCCACCTCAATTTTTTCTTACCAGTCTTTGGTTCCTTTCTACATCATATTCCTTTTATGCAAGCTTTCATAGCGTGATAACGTATTGTGTGCACGCAATATAAATTGATGCCTTTGAACCACAATCAAATACATTTTTCATCTATTAAATTAATTAGGGTTGGACTTTCATTAGTCTCCATACATAATTCACTATCCTCTAAATAATTCTGCCAATAGCGAGGCACTTGTGTAGTTTGTAAAGGATTGGATAAAAGTCAATTGACACTCCAATAATGAAAACATAAGATATAACTCAAGTCAACAAAATAAGGACACTCTTTGGATCACACCCGATCCTTACATCCACTGATCTACTTGCTACACATCGCACCACCACACAAACACACTATCAATAAATTATGTTTCAAGATTTTAAGCACTATGAGGCAAATTAATATACTTCACCATTGGAAACAAGGTACATATAGAATATTTTTAACATATAATTGTATTAGCATAAGGACCTATATATCAAATAAGCATTACAACCCATTTTCTATGCCCTTACAAATCTTTATTAATTGACATTTGGTGTTGGACTTTCCATATTAATAGATACCATTTTGGACCAACTAGTCCTAATTATGATAAATGAGATACCAATTGGAATTGAAAATATACAAATTGGACTCAACTCGGGGGTACCACATTGAGATGTCACGATAGAAAAAAAGAAAAGTGTGATAGATGCCTAGATGCCTTGTAGCTTCCTATAGATTTTATGTGGATTTTAACACACCAATCCATATGATTCTTCTCAATAGTTGCTCTTGTACTAGGAGACTGGTAACTTGGGCCCTGATACTATCTTTGCCTTTACCCAACCCACCAAGTGATGTCGGGAACCTACCAACGCCTAGCCTTGATAGAAGAACCCAGAATATCCTACCATTTAACTAAATGTTGAAGTTACTATAATATAAACATAGTTAACTTAATACCAACCATCAAAAAGTCCAATAAAGTTGAAATAACAGTACACATTTAATTCTTTCCAAATAATGTTTAAATACATCAAATATGAAAAGAAAATATGGAAAATAACTATAAGATACTCCCGAGAACCTAGCCTAAATTGGTTTAAAAAGTACTAAACAAGAATAAAGGGAATTTATAAGGCATCATACATGAAAGATAGAAATGGTAGGGGTTGTTGCTAAGTGACCGACATCACTTCTATAGAAACTCCAAGTTAACTTTATCATGGTTATACTTCGAGTAGAGGTATAGTAAGTGTAGCATCAATAAAACCACACGTACTGGTAAGAATCGTCAGTTGACTAGTCTTAGTAGCAACTAATATCAATAAAAATTATGGAATAATCATAACATCACATAAATCTTTGGTTCTAACCCTAATTAAGAAATCCTTACTATATCATCTTAGCATCTTTATGACCTACCTATCATTTAAAATTTTTGTACAACTTTGTATTTTGAATTAATATTTTTTAAATCTTTGTCATTTGAATACCTATTCCAATTGGAACCTTTTCCTCACATTCTGGCCAATCCTTATGGAACCTACAATTCTTTAAGCTACAATCAAGTAAGTCCTATCAATACTCACAATCAAAGACACCAAAATACCACATTCTATAAATATAATAAGTTCTACGCATCATATTATACCATAAATGGTCCTTTTAAGGGACCATAAAGTCTCGCCTCTAACCAAGTCTACACAAGGGACCAAATTTACATTCATAAACTCTTTTCCATCATTTACCACAACCAAGAGCATATATGAGAATATAGATATAATATATAAACACATTCAAACATATGAATGTATGCACTCATGCAAGATACATGCATCATCTCTTACCCTTCTTAACTTCTTCAACATATCCATACCACTGAGGTATCCAACCCATATCACAACAAGCATATCTATACCAACATGGTACCTTACCCATATCAAAATAATTATAATTTTACATATGTGACTTATATCATCCAAAACGTATCAGTACAATCCAAATAAAAAGCAACACAGTCACTGGGTCATAAGATATGTAATAATGAAATCATAGATGTTAAGTCCAAAAACCAAGAATAAGGCCAAGAGAGTCTAAGTACTATAATAATTGTTTGACTTACTGTAATGCCCCTCAAAATCCTCTTCCAGTCTAAGCCTTAGAGCATATTTGGTAAAGCAAAAATTCGAGTCTAAATATTTCAGAAATATCTTCCAAAGTATGAAATACTTTGAATCATGTGGGAATCTATTTGATCATGAATTAAGATCATAGAGGTCCCCAAACTGAAGGATGAGTTAAAAGCTTTTCTATCTTTCAAGTTTTAGTGAGCGTCAAAACTTGGGTCAAATTTAATCGACCATAACTCCTTGTATAAATTGAATTAGAGGACCTACTAGATATCAAATGAAATATCCTTGAATTATCTCTCTAACGATACCAATTTAGTAAAATCCGTTATCGGAGCAAAGATTTATGCCCATTTTACTCCAACATCTTAGGCTTGGAAACTGAGTGACGACATTCGTGGTAAGCTACCACGAGAGTGATGACCAATCACCAATGGCGTCATCCCTGGGAATATTTCTACCCTCAGTGACGACATCTTGTGACAAGCCGTCATGCCCATGAAGGCCTATCGCTAATGTCATTAACCTTAACCGGAAAATCAAAATTTCACCCTTTTGTGACAATAATTCGTGATGACCTATCACCAACTTGACGACTTTTCACGAATGTCATCAGTTATTTTTATTCAGCAATTTAAGGACATTTTTGCAAGGGTATTTTGGTCTATTCCTATATTTTGGAGGTCTCTATAAATATGAGAAACACCATTAAAACCCTAATTTCTCCATCTTCTCTCTCAATTTTCTTAAGAAGAGAAAATAACTAGGGTTTTATTCAAGAACCATAATATTCCAAAAATCATCCATAAATTCTTCAAAATTTGTTTAATAAATAAGTTCCTCATAGTGTGGGCTTCAAGAATTATTTATTACAAGTGCGGAGAGAGTCTCAAGCATTAGAATTCATCCAATTTCAAATATTAAGGTATGTAGATGTTGATTTTTGGGTCCCTTTCATCCAAGAAGCTCAAGTTCCCTTTGCAAAACTCAAAGATTTTTATGTTTATGAGTTGTTAATGATTTCTAAGAGTTGAAATTCATGTTCAATATGTTGTTGAGATTTTATTCATGTTTGTTTAAAAAATTCATGATCTTAGGCCCTAGTAGGTGGAATCCATGTGATATTTGTGACGAATCTTCCATATGTTGCTTTCTATGTGATGTGTTCATGTCAAATGGGTGTAGAAATGGTTGACTAAGTGTAACACCCTGACATCCCATCTCGATACATCACACGGTGCTTATTGATCCGAAGGACCACAAGCTAACCCTTTACTGATATCTGTACTTGTACACTATATTATATCTAAAATAAATGCGAAAACTGGCCATAAGGTTCAATACATCTGCACATACTCAAAATTGAAAATTGAATACTAATACATCAACATCCATCTGAAAAGCCTCTAAAATGTCTAAACTGTGGATTTGATGGGACATGTCCCCAACTAACCCCGTCAACTGAAAAATATAAACAAAATCTTATACAATAATAGTAAATTGAGATTCATCCTCACAAGAAGAGGAATCAGTGCTACTGCTACTGACTAGGACTGAACTGATGGGGATACTTTGGATCCTGTGCCTCTGAACCTATGGTGTGAAATAAAAAACCATAGGGTAAATGCGTCAATACAAAAATGTATGAAGTATGTAGACGAGGTAAGGATAAATGCAAGGGCTTATGCATAAACATAACTTAACTAAATAATATGCAAGAGCTGGATTAGCATACATAAAGAATCTATAATTACTTAACATACTACACATATTTTCACTGAGCATACTCGGAATAACTCTGGTAACTGATACAAAATATACTGAAATTCTAAAATTTTTGGACATATTGAGACTACGAGTATCTGAAGCTTCTAAAAATGATAGCAACCATATCTAACAGGTTGTCTCTGAATCTGCTAATAATAAGAATAATTGACTGAAACAGAGATCAACCCTATCTAGTAGGTAGTCTCTCAATCTGTGGGTAATAATACTACTTGATAACTGATTGTGAGATTTGATAACTGATTTTGAGATCGTCTTATCTTGCAGTGGATCTTCGAATTTATAGATAATCATACATGATGGTCTGTAAATTACAGCCTTGCATTCTATACAATGAACTGAGCTCTTTCTTGAAGTCTGAGATTGATTCTAAAACTAAGACTATGGGAAGTAGTTACTTAACCGACATGCCCCTACTATCTCTTAGGGGTCCAACCTCTAACCCCGATTGGGAGGGTATCAATATCGTGCCATGGGTAAAGATGTTATCTTTATATGGCCCTTATCTATCAGGTCCTCATACAAAAATAGTGGATCCCTCATATAATAGGTCAAGCTACCTCATCTAACCTCATATAGAAGGTATGATGTCTCTCACCTACCCTCATTTACCAGGTGTGATGTCTCAACCTATTCTGGCTACG